>VXAY01001557.1:1461305-1531871 GCA_013399855.1 Oxyruncus cristatus | reverse complement strand
TGGGAGACAGTGTTGAAGGCTTTCCTTCCCCAGCCTAACCAATGGAATATTGTTATACCTTCATTATTTCTTTTAACATTGAATCTTCTCCCATCGTCCCCAGTCTATTTAAACTTGCATTTTTCCATGGTTTTCATCTGCACACTTCACCAAATAATAATGTGAAGTAGTAAACAATATCAACATAATATAGCCATATCTTGCCCTAAGATGACTGTTCTCCTTTAATAGCTCAAGTAATATTCATTTAGGGGATACAGAGAGAACAGAACTGATTAACCTAATTAGCTGGGAACCACACAATCCTTGGTATCCAAAAGAGGAGTCACAGGGATGCTTTTAACTGAACTCACGGAAATAAGGTTTCACTAAGCAGAAATGAAATCTTAACACCCTACTGTCCACACTACAGAAAAACCCAGACTAGGTAAAGTCAACTGTTGAATCAAGCAGGGATCAAGAATCAGCTTCCTGGTCTGTGCCTTTGGCAGGAAGGCAGGAGCCTCCAGCTCCCGGCTGGGCAGAGCCACACTGGATCCCAACAGCAGCTCAGGGCTCTGCCAAGCAGCTCTGGAGTTACAGCACTAAGAGAAAGGGCTGAAGATCTTGTCACCAGGTTTGGGAGCTGCAAAACACTGCAAAAGTCCAAATCCCAACTCCAATAAGGTGCATGCTGAGAATTCTTGCAAGAGGCTCCTCAAAGACATCTCACTTGAATTACGTATTTACTTCTTTCCTTTGACTGAACTCAGGACTTCTACCCATGGTCCTCACTGGTGCTGATCTGCAGCACCAGCCCAAAGTTGTCTTCCCATCTTTCCATCGGGACTTCTTCAAAGAAACAAGACTTCATTTTGAAAAACAAGGACTTGATGGAAAATGAAATTTTTTAAGTTGCATTTTAAGGGATGAATGGATTTCACATCTTTAAATCCCCCACAATGGCTAACACGGGGTTTCATGAATGTTTCAAGATAACTTAAATAATGATATTAAATGCATAAATACCTGTCACATCAGAACATTAAATATGTAGATCTATGGTTTTGACCATTAAGCTGTGTTGTAATTAGCTTCCTCGAGTAACAGTGGTAGCTTAAATAAATTCAAAAGTCTAAGACTTAACAAGCTTATAGTCACCTACCCACTGCTGCTGTTTAAATCTTTAAACATCACTTTGATATATTTGTTCAATAGAATCACGAGGAGAGACTTTCTTATATTAGCCACTCATCAGATTTACTTTTTTCTTACACTTGTATTTAAATCCCAAGTATGTTCCCTGCTGGCTCAAATCACAGCAGTTTCCTGCTTCTAGTTTGGCTTAACTTTAAGAGATGTAAAGCCTCCTCTATCCTCTGCAGCTTCAGCTGATGGAAGATGTTTAGTGCAATGATCAGCACCCTTGATGCACCGATCACCCCAGAACTCTAAATTCCAGAGGATCAATTCAATTCTTCACAGTTATAAGTTGGATAGAGCAGAGCCTGGTAATCAATTTTTCATTGGGGGGGGGGGGGAGAAAAAAGTGACAAAAATTGACCACAGTAAGACTAAAAATCTTTACCACAAAGCTTAACTGCCCAAAGAATTGTTATTTTCAAAATTTCTTGGTATGCCCTACTTTCATTTCTCATAAATTCTATTTCAAAACACAGCATTTGCTTAAAAATCCTCTCTACTTGCTGTATTCTTGCCCCAGGGAGAATTAGCCAGTGCACTGTGAAGAACTCTGAGGTTCTTCATCCTGAAACATTTGCAGGAATAACCACAATACATGCAAGTCATTATTTAATTAAAAAGTCGACTAAGTTCAATATTCCTACATGATTGAGCTCAGTGTAACATACTAAAAACCCTGGATCCTCATAAAGCCTGTGATGCAGTGCCTATGGAAAATTGTTTCACATAATAAATATAATGTGGGAAAAGTTTCTTGCAGGCCACTCATCTTCATGGTCTCATTGAGTTATCATGAAGAAAGAGATGCTGGGCATTCAGTTCGTCATTTGTGATGCACTGTCAAGTGTTTAAATCCACGAGGAAAACATACCTGCTACTATTCAGGAGACTTATTCTGAAGGAGTTCTTTAAAAAAAAAATTTAAACCAGTCACTTGTATAATTTTGAAACTTTCATGACCAAGAAATTTGAGAGCGAGGCATAAAACTCAAAAGCAGAAGTGACATGAAATAAATTCATGCACAGGTAAAGTGTGAGAAGGGAAGAATTCACTTGAGAAGTGACACAAAAAGCTTTAGTAAAAATGGGAGTTGTTTTGCTGTATAATATCAAACTCAGATTGCTGGGTAACAAATTGCAACCTTACAGTCTCCAGGCATATTGGTAAAGAGTAAATCTTCCCAAGTATGACCAGTTTTTAGGCTGTGTAATATGTCAGAAGTGAGTTGTAGGAGTCTATAGCTTTACTAGGCGAAAAAAGAGTATATTCACACTGGGAAACCAATTCTACAGCAATAAACACACTAAGTAGGTGTTCTATTAGGCCTGCCTCCCCCTCAGGGCCTGATCCAGGGCACATAAAGCTGTCAGGGCAATACACGGTATTACGGATACTTACAGCAGTGCTTTGCAACACAATCATATCTTATTTTTATATATATATATACAGCCTGTTCTAAGTATATGCACACTGACGTTTGCTCCAAAGTTAGCTGAAAAATGTTCCACAATCACCTGACAGAAGGGAATATAAGTGTGTAGATGACAGGAACCAGCACTGTTCCCTGTAAGGACTGATTTTGTGTCTGCAGCATGGCACAAGTTGGGCTGACAGCAAACTCTTTTCTAAAGCCAACTAAAAAAAAAAACAACACTCATTAACCATTCTAAGTAGAAATAAACCATTAATTCAATGTCTTGTCCTTTTTTAGGCCAAGATTTAGTTATTCTACTCTTTATAACACAAATCTAAAGCACAACTTGGTGTTAATCCAGACCCTTTAGTCCAAACAAGTTAATTTTCAGAGGAATTCTGATTATGAATGATTGCTTTAATCTTCCAACTTCTCAAAGGAAATTAAAGGTAAGAGTGTCATTTTCAAAACCAACAGCACACAGAAAAGATTTCTGAAAATACTAAGGAGAAAATAAGAAAACTGGTTGTTTTTTTTTCCCCAGAGATAAAATTCTATGGCTCACTCACTTCTTTCCATTTCACAATTTACTTACATAACTCAAATTCTGCTTGTGTCTGTCTCAAAATAATTGGAGCTCTGCTACTATAATCATCCACTTGGAATTTTCACTGGACAACCTCTGCACAGTAGGGGGGTGGTGACTACAGCAGATTAAAAAACAGCTTTCAGAAGTTTTGTTAAAATTCATAAGCAAGCCAAAGCAATTAATTAACATATGGGATCAGCCAATGTGATATTCTACAACATAATTATCAGGAAATGTGCTGCAAAAAGAATTTAATGCTGGCAAAAAAAGAAAAGAAAAAAAAAAAGGACCACATGTGATTTTGTGACTAGGTTTTAATTGCAATTATTATTTGTGGATTCTGTGGACGTAGCTGCCAACATGCAGAGCACAGTGCCATGTACATGCAGCTCCTGTCCAGAAAGTCTCAAGTAATGCAGAAAAATAAAATCAAAAGTTCTACCAAATTCAATTAAATCTCAAAATGGTGATTTTTTTTAGTAAAGGACTTTGCTGCTCAGGAGAATATGACTTCACTGCAAAGTTTTTATTGCCAATATGAAAAATGTTCAGGAAATTCATAGCAAAAAAAAAAAAAAAAAGATATCTGATTTCACTGCCAAATGCTAAAATATGTGCTTTCCCAAGTCTTTAGTAGAAGAGATTTGTTCTATATGCAAACTCTAAAGGTTTCCCAGCTTGGGATCAGAAAACCTTTGAGAAAATCCATAATCTGCTTAATTGGGCATGTCAGCATTTCTTGTGATTTCTGACGCCACTTTAACTATGCATAAATGACCACTGGGGTTAAGAGTGTCTTCCCAGAATCAATACCGAGTGATTTTAAAGAAAGATAAAAATTAGCCTAAGCTACCTCAGAACTCTCAGGAGTCTGAAAGACAAATGAAAGAGAACGAGCCTCTTTACCAAATGTAAATTAGAAGCCAGGCAATGTCTAAAACACGTCGGATTTTTTCCCTTAAGCACACACACGGTGCTCTCAAGTCGTGCTGGGAGGGGAGTTCCAGTGCAGGTCACTTACACCACAGACCAACAGAGATCCAGGGTTTGCTTGTTGGCAGCTCCACCTCGATTAAAATTCCTGTGCTGTGCAGAGCGTATTGCAACCCAAATTAACCCCGAAGGGAGTGTCCCAGCAATATGTATTTGCTCACTGCTGAACCTCAAAGCTTTGTGCACCTGCACCTGGTTCTTTTAGGAAACGACCTTCGGTGGGGTCAAACCCCATTCTGGTGGGTCCTTCACTGGGTCGAGAGTAGAAGCATTTTTGCACTTCTAAAACTGTTGTCCCTGACATCTTCCAGTATCCTTAATCTGTGCCAGTGAAACACACTTCGGCCATTCCCTACATTCAGTTACTTTAATCTGCTATAAATGCTAAATTTGGTATGAAAGATACGTGGTAATAATGATTATGCTGAACACTTACGTTTTAGAGCTTAAGCAGTAACTCAAAGCCATCGTGTGTCGCTTTATGAATGTATAAATTAAACCATATTAACATATTCAATCATTTTTTTTTTCAGTTCTGCTGCCTAATAGCTCTTTCCATACAAGGAAGTACTTTATGAATTCCTTGTACACAGTGGGTGATCTTTTACTCAAATCAAGTAGCAGCAGCTGTTAACAAAAACACATTATTTGTCCTTAGTTGGCAGAATTTTCCTGCAGCTTATTTTTGTGTTTGTCATCAAATCTGCAGGGTTGCCTTCACCTCGTTTCCTTCTGTATCTGCAGAGGGTTGTTGAAGTGACAGCCTGGACTAACTCAGCTAAAAGAATGGATTTAAAATTCAAATTTCAGTTCTAGTCCAGAGAATAAGCTAAAGAAATGGGTACCATTGTGACACAGTTTTAGGGGAAAAGAAGTCCACACTGTTCTGAATTATAGCAAACAACAACAGAGTATTTCTTCCTTCCACGGGAAGAACCTGCCTGAAAGGAGAGTAGAACAAGAGCCATACACTAGACCACCATGATAACATAAGGGGGAAAGCAAAATTTAAAAGGAAAAAAAAAAAAACCAAAACCCCTTTCAAGTTATTCTTTTACAATCCAATTTAGATTAAGATGCACAAAACTAACTTAAAGAGAAGAACATCTTAAATACTCTGGTACACGAACTGAAACTTGCAGTCCAAATCACTGAAAAATTCATTGGTAACTTGTAGAGATGTAGAATATCAAAAAATGATTGCAATCCTGAGAGCACAGCACGTGGGTAAAGCTGCTTCTTCCCCAAGGGAACCCAAAATTAACTCAACAGAAAAAGGAAGAGCAAGGTACACCTCAAGTCCCCCTACTCCCCTCTTGTGGCTGTAAATATCAGCCCAGGAGGGGGTTTCTCAGCTCTTGTTTGAATTGCAGGTGCTGCCTTCTCAAATGACCTCAAGATGACCTCGAGTCTGGCACAAAATGAGGTGATTCTGGTTTCAAACAGCCTCCTCGGCTTTAGGATGTTCTAAAGCAAGTCTGGCTTGGACAGTGACTAGGCCAAAACCAGGAGTGAGGCACTTTCACTTTCTCCTGGTGAAATCCTACCACCAGGAACACGAGTGATGTGCAAATACTTTAAGACTGTGACGCTCCCAGTGACCTGCCAAGAGAGAAGGTCCCTGTGCTGGGTCTGGTTTAGATAATTATCATGAAACAGCTTTGAATAAACAGCCACTTTCGGCACCAGGCTGGCAAAAAATACTTGTTAGAGCAGCAAGTGTGAGAAGAAGTGAACAACAAAAGCACTGAGGAGTTCCTTGTAGCAACCAAAACACGCTCTAAAGCAACATGTCTGACCACATGTTGTTGCAAAATAAAACATCGATTTAAGGAAGCAAATTGCCATGCACATCTCGTGCTTTTGGACATGAGTTCAAATGCATGAACACAGAGAGAAGGATCACAACGCAACCACCACCATAACTGGAGACAAATTCAGAGGCCAAAGTTCATTGCCCATCACGGAAGCAGAGCTGTAAACTCAGCTAGAATGGAGAGGACCAAGTCAATTTTACAGCAGGTCCAATCTGCTCATCCACTGTCACTGATGTTGAAATAAAACTGTGTGTTGACCTTGGCCTCAAACTCAGCCCCATCACTTCACAACTGCACAGCAAGCAGGGATTCATTTCAGCTTATCAGGAATTCCATAAGCAATAAATAGTGGGTTTGCTGTGTTTTCAAAAAACAGGCTTTGTCATACAGAAATGCAATTAAAATATTCTTTTAAAACTAGTTCCCTGTGGAAGCAGCAAAGAAAAAAAGAAAAAAAAAAAAGTATTTGTCTAATGCCAGGAAGATGGACCTAAAAAAACGCAATTTGAATCTCAATTACTAACCCAGGAAAACTTCCACTTCTCTCCTTAAACAAAGATAACATCCTCAGTGTACATTAGGGCAAAAGGAAAGAACGTTAAGTAGAGCTGAAGTTTGTGGTTGGGGTTTGTTGTTTTTTTTTTTCTCACAGTGGTTCCTTAATACAATGATTAACAATGAACACTTCAGAGCAAAATCAGTTCAGACAAGTGTATCACATGTTAGAGGGCAAAATCCATGGCACATAATATAAGACACCAGTGGAGTTCTCATGCTGAATCTTCCTAATGCCACATGAAAAATTCTACATAGTCAAAACGAGGCATATTTGTATATTTAGGAGAAAGATAACAAAGAAAAACACGACTTTTCTCTTACATCTGTGATCTGAACTATTTTTTTAAATAAAGATTTGTCCTTGGCATCTGAAAGAGGTTGAACCTGGCACACTTCTTCCCAAGGGAGGGAAGAGTTAAGCCACTCTCCTGACAAGTAGGTCTGACCCTGTCTCACAAAGCTGAGAAGAGGAGAGGAAAATGACAGTAAGTCCCTCCTGAATTACCACGATAAAGAAAATACAGTAACATTTATATTTATAAATAAACTGTTAAGAATAAACATTTAATTGCTCTTTTAGAACACCACGTAATGAGTTCAGCAATATTTACTGCAGCAAGAAAATTAAGGATGGTGGCTGCATGTCACTGTGAACAAGTATGCAACTCTCCCAGTAGCCTTGGTGCTCTGTCCTTAAGCTCTGATGTGCAGATTTAATGGCCTTAAGTAGAAATGGTCCTAAGCTGTGACAGGGGAGATTCAGATTAGATATTCAGAAAAGAAAATTTCACTATGAGGGCAGTCAGGCACTGGAATAGGTTGTCCAGGGATGTGGTGGAATCACCATCCCTGAGGTGCTTAAGAGGTATCTGGATCTGACACTGGGTGATGTGGTTTATGGGTTAAAGTAGCAGTGCTGGGTTATACTGGATGATCTTAAAGGTCTCTTCCAACCTTGGTGATCCTATGCTTCTACGATAAATACAAGGATATATTCATGAAAAATAAATCTTCAAATATCTGTTTCAATGACCTTCAGTTAAAGCTCAAATTCTTATCTGTTTACAAATTTTTTCTACTAAAAGTTTCAAAGTTATATAAAATCCCATTTTTTCAATGCTGCTTTATTACCAAATTACACCTAACATGCTTTTTTCTTTAACTGCTATTACCCAAAATCTCAGCATAACTTCTTTTGTTGCCAAAACCTCTCAGAGCCCAGTCCTTACACCTCTTAAATGGAGAGAACTCACTTGTGGACCTACCCAAATCAGCAGGGTGAGCTGTGCAAGAGTTACTGCTCTTAGGCACGTGGTTCAACAGGCACATTGGAGAAAATAATAAGGGATGCACAAAGAATACTTCAGAGACAAGGGCTGTTTTCCAGCAAGGCTACATATAAACTATCAAGAAACAGAATGAGAGAGAGAGGGTTGCTCATCATGTTGTCCCCTATTAAAAAGTTCAGGGTTAAGGAAAGGGAAAAAAAAAAAAACACCACCAAAAAAAAAAGAATCAATAGCTTCATTTAATAGACTATCTCACAACCCTTGATTGAGCTCTCCACTTCTTTGCTCCCCTAGCTCATTTCTGGACCGTGCTGCAGAAATGCATCAGAGCTAATAAAAATGCAATACCTGTTTTTAAGGAGTGGAGTTGATGGAGAAGAGCAGGTAGGTCTCTCTCTCAGCAAAAGAAAGAATGAATTCTGCTATTTGAAAAGCGCCTCTGGCAACATGATAATCTCCATCATTAGCAAACTATTCTCAAAGCATGTTCAGTGCTTTAATAGACTCAGGGGATTAAGACTAAGAGTATGAGTCACATTCTCAGCTGCTGTGAATTGGCAGATTCCATAAGAATCAGCACAGATCTACTGTAAGAGCAGCACAAAAATCTAACCTGAATTTTGGAGGCAGCCTCATGAATGGGACCACATCTGTGCTTTCTAACACTGGTACTCTTATTGTACAACTTTTTATTCTCTAGGAAAAAACAAAACAACACAAAAAAACCCCAAAACCAAAACCAAACAAACAAAAAAAATAAATTTCCCACCACACTACGCTCACTCCAGGTTATTTATCACCATAAGAGCATCTGCCACACTGCCTGTACATCCCCAGTTTCCATTTACTGAGCAGGTGGTAAAAGGAAAAAAAAATGTTTAAACTGAATGACCCAAGAATGGCCTGTATCAGGAACAGTGTGGCAGCAGACCAGGGAGGTGATTCTGCCCCCTGTACTCGGCGCTGGTGAGGCCACACCTGGAGTGCTGTGTCCAGTTCTGGGCCCCTCAGTTCAGGAAGGATNACAACTACCTGAGAGGAGGTTGTAGCCAGGTGGGGGTTGGTCTCTTCTCCCAGGCAACCAGCAGGAAGACAAGAGGGCATGGCCTTAAGCTGTGCCAGGGGAGGTTTAGGTTGGATATTAGAAAGAAATATATTCTTTACAGAGAGAGTAATCAGGCACTGGAATGGGCTGCCCAGGGAAGTGGTGGATTCTCCATCCCTGGAGGTTTTCAAGATGAGGCTGGACGTGGCACTTGGTTCCATAGTCTGGTAACTGAGGTGGTGTTGGATCAAGGGTTGGACTTGATGATCTCAGAGGTCCCTTCCAACCCGTCTGATTCTATGATTCTAAGTTAGACACAAAACCTGACAATATTGGTTATTGCTAAAACGTAACAATTATTAATACAATTATTAAGACCTTGATAGCAACAAGGCCTGAAAAGAACTCATACAGTGCAAACTGGAGAAATAAAATAACTTTTTAATTTTCGGAATGATGTCATGGTTGCTTATGACTTCCACAGCTCACTACCAAAAGTTACCAGAACAATTCCGTTGTTGGCATTCATCAGTGAACAACAGAAAGAAAAAAGTTCTTGGAAAGTTGCAGTAAATAAATTGCAGTTTCTTCTGTTATTTCTACTTCGTATCAGTTTGGATCTGGACACTTACAATGCTTTTTCCACAATATATCAGTCAGCGTATTTTAGTCACAATCTCTGTTTTCCAATGAGGAGTAATAAAATTCGGCCTTGAGCTCTACCTGCCCCTCATTCCAAAAAGCAATGTTATGTTCATCTCACTTAGAAAAGCACAACTGTGGCCTTGAAAAGTTTTTTTTTTTATAAAGGAAAACGCCCCCCTCACATCTGGGTGATGCACAGAGACAAATACAAAAGAATCATTGAGAACATACACACAAGGACACTTAGAGGAGACCAGACAATATAAATCCTCATTGTGCAAGAAGATGCCTCTGAGCTGTTTGGATGTGCTCAAATTTTAGCTTTCTGCGCCATTCTAAGTAGACACAGAGGCCGTTTGGCTTATCCTGCTCCCTGACTTTTCCCTGGGATGAAAGGCCCCAGAGAGGACGAGCTCTTCAGGCTGGTCTCGACCTTCAGAGTTGCAAGTTTCTGTTGTCAGCTTCTACCCACCCCACTTTAGGGCCACATACAAAGTTTAGGCTCTTTTGCAAACCCCAATCAGCCAATGTTCATTCAGCCCTAATGTTATCTGGGGCAGGGAGCAAGGGGAAGGAATAAACTTATTCTGTCCTCGTAACTAACTGGAGAGTTTTACAACAAATAAATACAAGGATATATTCATGAAAATAAATCTTAAAGTATGCGCTTCAATGACCTTCAGTTAAAGCAAATTCTTATTTGTTTACAAAATACTGTCTGTCACTTGGATTTCTTGCTTTTGCTGCTTTAATACCTTTAATAATTCTTAGACTATAAAAATTATTCATATTGTCACTTCAAAATAGAGAAATTAATACAGATATTAATAAATTGTAGTTTAAAGAAATAAACACCTTTTAAAGTGTTCCTGGTTGTAGTAGGGAACTGCCCCCTCCCAAGGAACAACATTCATTTCAGTAGCTTTTTTGACCATTCCAAAACAGTAATTAATCAACTAAAGAATTCAAGGAGGGGGAAGGGGCAAATCCCAGATCGCAGGCATTACTGGAATGCCTGCTATGAGCTTCAAGACACTCAGAAATTCCTTCAGGTTTCTTTCCCCGAAGTTATTCCCTTATCAACGACCGCTGCTGGAAAAACTGCAAACACAAGTATCTACAAGGCAAACCGTGGAGAAGTGAACAGTCCACAGTGAAAATTCTAGAACATTAACTTTAAAATTTAGCCAGGTTCTGAGATGGGACAGAAAGTAACTGCTTTTTGGGGGGTTGCAGAGTGTTTGAAGTTTGGTTTTCGGGCATAGGGTTTTATTTTTTGTTTTCTATTAGTTTGGTGGTTGGGGGTTGTAACTGCAACATTCTGGTGCTTTTGGGTGTGTGTGTGTTCTGAGTATAAAATAAGTTGTGATTAAATCTGGAGAAAAAATAAAAAAATAAAGAGGTAGCTTGACACAATGTTCACCAAAAAGACATAACATATTCAAGAAGAGGAAAACAAACATACAAAAACAAACAGAAAAGGGGAGAAAAAAGGGAAAAAAATAAATCAACTAACAAATCCCTTACTTTTTATGAATACCAAACACATTCTGTCTTTTTCATTTCCAAAAACAGTTAAAACAGTTTTTGTTGTGACTATCTGTCAAGAGATCTCTCAGGCATTTCTGCCATTCCTCAAATACTTGATTGCAAGAGTCATCTATTATACACTCAGGCTTATCTGAGCCCTACAGAGTCCCCTGAGATGTCCTGCTGGACTTCCAGCAACTCCAGGCAGAGCACAAACTCTCCATCTCCTGCACTTTCTAGAGAAGAGTACCTGATCTTATCAAAACCCTGCACACACACACTGGTGCTGGACTTCCCAGAGGAAAAAAAAAAAAGTGTTCCTTTTAAAATTGAACGGCACTTTTCACACCACCCCTATTGTTCAGCACTCCTGCACCATCATGTGACATCAGGAGTGCAGCAGGATTTTTACTGGAAATAAATTGTACTGAACAAGGACTGTGCCTGAAGGGTTTTTTGCTGCCTCTTTTGTTTTTTGGGTTTTTTTTTTATATTTGTGTGTAACCACGGTGCACCTGTATCAAATAAACTGGTCTGCTCTCTCAGTACTCGTGGTGATGACAAGATGAGTGTCCTGACATGGGATTCTCCAAGAGAAACATCATCTAAGTGATCTTTCAACAGGCACTACTCCAGGTGCACCAGGTGACAGTGAGGAAGGCCAGCTTGATAGAAACAAGTCTATATTAATAAAGAGGAGAAATACTAATTGGAGAGGCAGAAGAGACACGTGGAAGGAGATGCTGGGAACATGGCCAGAGATACACTCCCAGAGGGAAGCACACCAGGCTGGCATGTATCTCCAAGGAGACTGGAGCTCATGGGAGACCCACACTGGGGCAGAAGGAAACACGTAAGACACAAGGAACAGCAGATGAAAACAAGAAAGCAGGAGCAGCAGAAAGGAGCCATTCTGTGCAGGACCTCCTGCCCTGCCTGTGCCTCACCAAAGCAACTGGGGTGATCCAAGGGTAACCCACAACAGAAAGCAAGGAAAGTTTGGCCTGGAGGCAGAGGGGAGAGAGGTGTTTCCTTCAGGTGTCTCGTAAAGTTCCACGGTTTGGAGCGTGTGTCCCCCCAGATTCCAAATCAGCAATCACAAGCTGTGTTCTTTGGCAATAAATTATGTAAAAAAATCCTCAAGTTGAGACTGGTTTGCCACAAACCACATGGCTTAAAGAAACCATGACCCACCACAGCCTGGCAACAACAGCAATTGGTAAGGCCAAGTTTTCTACATTTTAGCCAATAATGAGATTTTCACTCTTGCTGGTTCCTGCACACCTCTCATGTACAATTTACGTTTTCAGTAGAGCAGCTGTGACAATTTAGTCAGTGCCACACACCAAACTCCCCATAGGTGCATTTTGTTTTGCACAATGTGGTCTTAAACATCTCAAGAGACAGAACCCTTCAGCTCCCCATGGGTTATTTCACAGCTTAGCTTTGCTGGAAACCTTCTTCTGACATCCCACTTCCCTCTGAAACTTCCCTTTATTCATTTCAAATAAGTCTCATTATTATAATGCTTTGGTACTTCTCACTGAACTTCCTTTCTTTTTCCCCTAAATTCATTAGGTACTAACTCAGCTATTTTTTTTCCTTTTGTTTTAAACAGCTGTCTTAATAACCTGCCCATGCCAATTTCCTTTTAATACCCAAAGTTAACTAGAACATCCACATTCATTTGCAGAACTCCAAAATAAAATACTGCAGCAAACAAATTAAATTGTGGTCTTAGGGAAGTAGCTACTGAAAATTTAAGACAGTGCTGGGTAAAGATGGTCCCAACTACTGTAAACAATAAATATTACAGCACTTAGAACTGACCAGAGATATCAGGCACCTTTCCTATTTCACTTGAAGGGAAAGAAAGAAATTACTTTCCAATCACCACCCAATTTCTCCACTGTTAAATAAAAAGGCACCTACCCTCTGTCGTTGTTCTCTTAAGAAAACCTGAGAAGAAAACCTGAGCCCACTTCTACTGGTAAGTCAGGAAGACAACTGAAGTGTCTTCAGGTTTCCCAAGTTTACAAATTACCAGTTGACACACAAATAAGGACACTGGGACACCAGAAGAAGTGCAGACCTAGACCAAAACTATTCTTTGAACGTCTCTAGTCATTATGTTCTCCCATATTTTAACAAGTGGCAAGTTACACAGGCAGCTTGAGTGCTTCGTTCCCCCAAAATTATCTTTTCTGCCTTATCAGCAATCAATAGAACCTTGAAAGCCCTTCACAGAGCACAGGAAAGCTGCAAACAGGACACAGCCAAGGAAAAAGAAAACTACTGATGATAATAAAGGCCTGTTGTGACTGAGAAAACAAGCCCTAATTTTCCATCCTGTTCCTCACACCCAGCAGCCTTCTGACACTAAAGGCATTTTTTCAGCTACTGAGTGTTTTAAGATGTCAATACAAACAAGATTGCAAATCGCTGCTGACTCTGACTGGAGCACAGCAAGCTTGGTGCTGTCCCCGGATTTTCAGGTTTGTCAATGTACAACTGATTTACTTTGAACACCTGACAGACCACAGGGAATTATGGCTCTCAGGGATGATAATCATTTGAGGCTTTGGGAACATCCTGCTTGATTTCAGAGTTTCAGAGAACAGGAGCTTCTCTCAGACACAGCAGGTTGCACAGGCTCGGGGTGGCAGCACACACAAACCCGGGCCACAGTTCAAATCTACAGTGCAGTGTAAAACTGTCTCTTCAGGGCAAGCCAATTGATATGGTTATCCTGACTGTATTTCTTCTATTAGGAGAGATTTTATTTCTCAGGAAAACAAAACCACCATTTGCAATGAATTTATCTTATAGAATCATAAAGCAGCCTCTCATAAACCTGAGCACTCTCAGGTGAAATCTGCCTTGTAACAAGACATGGATGAGCTACAAATAGACACAGTTGGTGAAGAGATGATCTGCATACACCGTTAGCCTGTGCAGTCTTCACGTGTTATAAATCCTTGTTTTCATCCCTTGAAGTTGACTACATAGACAATTAATTCTGCATTCTGAGTACAGATGTTCCCAGGGAGGAGGTCTGGGCTAATGACTGAGGTCCATCCCCCCTGGCACGCCCCAGGAAAGACTGCAGTGGGATCTGAGGGTGCCCACAGCAGCCCTGAGTTACAGTGGCAGAGCTCAGAGCCTGGGGCACGTGGATGAGCCAAACTGCACCTCCGTAACTGCATCCCAAACATGCCACGGCATTGGAGCCGTGGAACAGCAAGATTCCTGAAAACTGACTGCAGCAGCAACTGGAGAGGACTGGAATAACAACCTTCCATGCCTAACAGACAAAAATGCAAGTACCAGGAAAAGTTCAGGAATTCATAGGGATACCAAAGTCGGTGGTGATCCCGGAAGCAGTTCCCATGACTTTTGCACGAGGAATGACTGTGACATCCATCTCCATTAAAAAAGCTCCAACTGCAGCTGTAGTTTACCCACACAAGGACCTCTTTGTGTAAAACAACTGTTTGGATGCCACGCCCCAAATTAACTCGCTCCAGTGAGGCAAAAGCACTCTGCAGGTGAAGATGACTTTTAAACTGACAGCTTATAAAAACAATGACATGGCAAAAGGGAAGGAAGTCAGGGGGGGGAAAAAAATCACCCAAAAAACCAAAACATACACACACTCCTCCCCAACACTAGAAATTACATAGTTAATAATAAGTTTTCCTCTTATCACTGATTTTTCTGGATTTTAACTGAATTTCATGTGTTCAAACATAAACATCAAGCAACAAGAACATCAGGGTCCTGATATTATCAAAAGTAGCAACTCTGCTTGTGTTCAGTTTCTACAAACGGAATATTTTCATCTGCCAAGCACAAAAACCCTAAAACAATTTAATATTCTAATCCTTTATTTGCCAAAAGACAGAGATTGTGTTACAAAGGAGGTACCTATAGGGGAACTGTATCCGGATTCTGGCATTTTCTGACTTGACTTTAAGATTCAACATCAGTCCCAAATCAGCAGAGATTTCAGTAAGGTTATTAAATATATGAAGTCAAATGATATTTATCTTTGAGGGACTGGGGTTCACGTTTGCTCATACATGACCATTCAATAACCTTAACGTGCTGGGAGCTTTTTAAAAATCAGTACTTTAACAAAATTTTTATAAATCCTTCCAAGAACGTCAAGGGTGTTTATATCCAACTAAGTTATTCACAACTGCAATTCAGCTTGAAATATCTCTTTCGTAGACTGTCAACTTTCATTCCCCCCCAGAAAAAAAAAAACGAACTTAAAACATATCCCTCCTTGTGCAGGATCAAGTAACAGAAATAAATGAACAGACAGAAACTGAACTGAAAAGCACAGTGAAAGGTGACCCACTAGTAACACTTACACAGCAGTTTCCAGAAGATCTATTAAAAGGCATAACATTACTCTCACCAAATAGGCAGTACAATAAAAAGCATAAATAGTAATAGTAGCAAAGTCTCAAGCTTATTTTCTTTACCAAGTTGCTACTTACTGTAGAAACCCAAATCTGTCTGTGACTTTGTACAGACGGTAGTCGGCATCTTCCCAAGGTTCAATCTGTGCACCTTCACGTCCCTGAAGGAAAAAATGAAAAGCCAAATGATGCTTTATGACACAATAAACTAAGACACGTAACCTTTGGGACACGCTGGTAGGAGGTCAGAGGAGGGGGAGGAGAACATTAGTCCTAAACTGGCCAGCCAAGAGAAAGGAGAGCAGCAGACCTCTCCCAGCCCCTGTGAACAGCATTTTCATCACAGGAAATCTCTTTGGGTCACAGAATACATTTCAACCACTGACTTCAACCACAAACTTGTAACGATCCCACACCTGTTGTTAAATTCCACAACAGCCCATCAAGGTCCCCCCAAAGTGCCTTCTACTCATTTCATTTCCCAAGTCCATCTTTCCTGAACAGTCACCTGCAACAGCACATCCTGCAGAAATCCTGAGCTAATGACCACAGACAGAATGCAGCACTGAGTTTTCCCCTCAATGAAGTGCTCATTCATGTCCCTCTCTCCCACTCCAACTGCCAATCTTCTTAAGCCTGGCAGAAATTTAAATATATTCCAGCTGTATCTACTTCTGGTGTGGGCTCTGCACACGTTACTGGGTATGAAGAGGGGCCACCACTCAGAACACAGAATTGGGTCTGCATGGCCAGGTTTTGGCATCAGGGGGCTACAGGGGTGGCTTTTGTGAGAAGGTGCTGGAAGCTTCCCCCACGTCCAACAGAGTCAATGCCGGCCTGGCTCCAGGATGCATCTTCCACTGGTCAAGGCTGAGCCCATCAGCAACTGTGGTTGTGTCCCCGGGACAACAGAGTTAAGAAGGGAGTCAAAAAACCGCACAACAGAAATTGCAGCTGGAGAGAAGAGTAAGAACCTGTGAGAGACAGAGCCCTGCTGACACCCAGGTCAGTTGAGCAGGTCCTCCAGGCACCAGAGCAGAGATCCCCTGCAGCCCCTGGTGCAGAGCACAGTGAGGAAGGACATCCCCCTGCAGCCCCTGGAGGAGCCCACACCTGAACAGGTGGATGTCCAAAGGAAGCTGTAACCCATGGGAAGCCCATGCCAGAGCAGGCTCTTGGCAGGAACTGTGCCCTCCACGGAGAGAGGAGCCCACACTGGAGCAGGTTTGCTGGCAGTACTTGTGACCCTGCAGGGGACCCACACTGGAGCAGCCTGTTCCTGAAAAACTGCACGCTGTGGAATCAACCCACACTGAAGCAGCTCATGGAGAACTGCAGCCCATGGGAAGGACCCACACTGGAGAAGTTCATGGAGAAGGGCAGCCTGTGGGAGGGACCCCACGCTAGAGAAAGGGAAGGAGTCCAGGAGGAAGGAGCCACATAAACAACGTGATTAACTGACCAGGGCCCCCACTCTCTGTCCTGCTGCACTGCTGGGGTGGAGGAGGCAGAGAAAATTGGGAGTGAAGTTAAGACCAGGAAGAAGGGAGGGGTGGGGAGAAAATGTTTTAAGTCTTAATTTTTATTCTTTTATTATCTTGCTCTGATTTGATTATAAATTAATAAAAAATAATAAATTAAACCCATTTCCTCAAGCCAGGTCTGGGTGAGGGATCTCTCCCTGCCCTCATCTCAATCCAGAAGCCTTTCCTTGTATTTTCTCTCCCCTGCCTGGGTGAGGAGCAGTGACAGAGCAGCTTGGTGGGCACTGGTGTCAGCCAAGGTCAACCTGCCACACATGAGCACATTTTTCCTTATTCAAACAGCCACAGCCACTCACCTGCACTCTGTGCAAACCACCAGTGAGTCTGGCATGGAAAACCTCTCATGAACTCCACAAACAAGTTTTTTGCTTGCTCTACTGCTCAGTACCCCAACAACACTTGCAAAGCCATCAAGTGTTACAAAAATACCTGAACACAGTGCAGGCATTCTCTCGTCACGCTCTGTGCCAGGCCTTTACTTGACAACTGGTTCAAGAACAGCATATGACATGGGCATTTCTTCAACTCCCCACAAGAACCTGACAATGCAGCTCACTCATCTTTTCCTTTGTCTGTAATGATTTACTGGTTTCTATTATCAAAACCAAAAATTACAGAAATAAAAAGAGTCCTTCTCATAGATATAGATATACTAAGCATCCCCAAACACCCCACTTTCGTTACTTCTAATACAACACACTCCCTTCAATAGCCCCAAAGCAACTTGCCATGCACCTGAAAAATTAGTTGATTGAGTCATTATCCAGAATATCCCTCGCGGAGGGAGAATTTAATTCACCCAGAGGCCAGTGTATCATGAAACCATCAGATCGGTACTAGAATATTTTAAACAACAGCTGACTGGAACAGTGATTTATTTTTTAAAAACAGACATATTACTAAGATTAATTATAAAATTATTAACAAGTCTTTATTAACAAGTTCACTTACTCTGTCATACTTGGCAACTATCTCTGCTCGTTCTTGGGCAAGTTTGATAGCAGCATCCTGCTCAGCATCTGCACCTGTAGAGAATTAAAATAACACTGTTCAGATTTTCTCCCTTGTGAACAAAGAACTGCAGCTAAATATTTGGAAAAAATCAACTTCAGGGAGACTACTTGGATGGAGGAATGCCAAAGCCATTGTATCAAAGCAAAGTATGACCTCGGTGCACGTCTTGAAGAGTAAAATACAGTTCTTTGATGGCATCTTAATTGCCAAGTTTAGAGTGATCCTGATTTTCCACCCATAAATACAGTAAAATAATGATTCTTGACAACCCATTAACAGAAAGACTGAAGAAAATAGTAAAAGCTACTAGTTGCCAATTCCACAAACATTGTCAGAGAAAGCCACAATGTGCACTACTGGCTTAGAACAAAAGTGTGAGCCATCTACAGAATTTGTAGAGAGGTATTGGAATGCTGAAGGAACACTGCATGGCTTTATCTGAGAAACTGCCTCCGACTTATTTCTCAGAAATCAGGGAAGGATGTTGTCATATTGTCAGAACTGCAACTTGGGTGACCCAGAGCTGGAATAAGGATAAGGATATGACAACAGGAAGGTTGACAGGCAAGAACAAAACGATGTGTTGGGAAGAACTGGACACCAGGACACTGCAGATGCAGCACTTATTACATCGGTGGAGTAAAAGTTTTGTTAAGTCCTGTTCCCTTGGCAGAAACCATCTCTAGGACATGGACAGGAACATAAAGAGAGTACCAAATACAGGAAGAGTTGCTGCTTTGAATATCCAGCAACAGAATATACTTTGATATTACAAATGTGATTATGTCAAGCCAAGGAGGCAAATCAGCTTTAATTAATAAGTTCGTGAAAGATTCAAGAGCTTCGATTATTAAAAGCAATGAACTTCTGACAAAGCAAAGCTTTAAAAAGGTTTGAAATATTTTTCAAGCACACCCTGTTATAAAAATAACTCCAGGCTTGTGTTTTTTCTTCCACTATCTAGTTCATGGTAGCATAATGAACTTCAGGGATTGTACATACCAACCATCTGGGCCATGAAATAGAAAAACAGGCTGGGTATTACAGTTTTCTATCACATGACATTAACACAATTATTTGTTCAAACCTAATATTTCTTTAAGAAATTTTACCTACATATTTCTCAACATTTAGACAAGAAGTTGTGCCAAAGTGCCTTCTAAGCCATCTGTTGCAGATTTTGCATGGTCTCTGCTTGTTTTCACTTGAAGTTTCTCTGGGGGAAGGCAGAGAGAACCTGAGTGTGACCCACCACAGACACAAACACCAACATTCAGGCAACAGCAAAGCCTGTCCTAAGCTCCCCCTAAGGGAAAGCTTGACTGCTTCTTTAAAGCTTTCCTTTATCATCCCCAGGAGTTACACTTCATTAACCCCATTCTGGCCCCCTTCTGCTTATCACCACTATTTGCCAATCTTATTACTCCCATTTATTAGTGAGGGTGTCAATGCTCTGTCATTTTTTTCCAGTGTGCACCAGAACCAGCACACACGTACTTACACAGTCATTTGAGGGAGAAAAAAAATAATAATTAATAATTCCATCTGCTGTATCTGGAAGCTTTACATCTCTGAGCCTCAAAACTGATAAATAATTTCTGAGGAGAACCATTTCATATCGCTCAGACTTTGGTGTGCCCAAAGAGAGCACTGTTGTTCCTGCTCCTTCAGGTGCTGGATGCACTTTTATTCCTAAGCTTAAAGAGGAGCATAAGACATGAAGCAGTTTGGTTTCAGGTTGGATTTTCTCTGACGCATCTTTACAGCCACTGCCCAGCTGCCCACGTGAGCTCTGCCCAAGACGCAGCTCCTGCACACCAACCACAGCCCTCCAGAGCTCCTCCCCAGCCCTGTGTCCCCCCCAAGGGCACACAGTGAGCTCCACATTAGCCCCCAACACAATTATAACAATCTGGTTCTTATCCTTTACTAGTTGACACAGCATGTCCACTAAACTGACAGCATCTGCTAAAGCTGCAAAATCAACACGGAAAAAAAGCAGTAGATGAACCCCAGTACTACTTACAAAGGGAGAAGCTAAAGGGACCATAGCCAAAATTAAACTGTGTTTTGTTTTCTAAGGCAGATCTGTGCTTACAACAAGACCAATTATGGGGTTTTAAAAGGTAAACTTTAAACTTGTTTAGAAACTTCCTTCAGAGAATTCAAGTGCTGATCACTTCTCCAATGGAGAGATGTGGGAGAAAAGCTTCCTTGTTTAAAGTACACCTGCTGATGAGCTTCCAGATATGGGGGGAAAATCCTACCACAGATTTCCAAAAAGAGCATGGCTGAATAATAAATAGACAATATTTAACATATTGGTATATTCAAGGATTAATGTAGCTGATACTTTAGCAGAATTTAAAAATTGGTTATAACTTTATCTTAAAATGTAGCCAAAAGGACATGCACAGCTCTTCAACACCACAGATGGAATAAGTGGCATAATTTGAAACAAAGTTTAAACCTTTGCTTAAAAGAATGCAGAATGTTATTTGCATCACAAACCAAGTTCCCAGCTTATGCTGAAAACATGGCCATGCCTTGCCTTACCTTCCCTTCTTCTGCATAGGGAACATGTGAATGAAGTTTGGCATGTTCTGTGTCTCATGACAATTCAATGACATTTAGTATGGAAATTATCATATTCATTGCCTTTAAAGTAACCCTCTCTGCTTTCTGCCAGAATCATCTTAACCTTCCAGCTGCACTGAGATAGTTCAATGTTTCTCTAATCCATCCATACTGAAAACCCAGAAAACAGCTTGAGATGGGCACAAGAGGTTATATTTTGGGAGATAAGCATTAAACATGATTTTTCTCTTAAGGGGAAATATTTAAATATCTCCAAGATAGAAATTATACAATGATTCCTGATAAAGTAAAAGCTAAATACAGGAACAAGGAAAATTCTTCGTGAAACACCTTCCTAGGCACAAAAATACATCACTACGAAACCGAAGACAAATAACTGGTATTCCGAAGTCTTATCAGTTTTATTCAGTAAGTGTTGTCTCAGTGAAAACAGTTAAAGATGTGACACAAGTATGATTAAATTTTCTAATTAAGAGTTGGCATGACAGATGATGAACACCACATTACACAGGGAACAATGCAATCTCTGAGGCTGGCATTAACATATAGCAAATTAACTAGTACAGAGAGCTGATCTGAACTAAAAACTGAGGAAATATATTAGCAATGAGCAGATGATAAAATCTGCCAACAATGGCAATCTAAACAGCACATTTAAGTCCCCCCAAAAACCAGTCAGGCAAACATGGTACAAGCAGTGTGGTTAAAACCCTGCCCAGCAGCAGTCACAGAATGCCAGCTTGGAAGGAACCTCAAGCATCCTCTGGTCCAAACTGGCAAAAGCACAGTCTGGACAAGATGGTCCAGCACCCTGTTCAGTTGAATCCTAAAGGTGTCCAGTCTCGGAGAATTCACCACTTCCCTGGGGAGATTATTCCAATGGCTGGCTGTTCTCATGGTGAAAATTCTTTCATGTCCTAAACCTCCTCAGGAGTAATTTGTACCATCATCCCTCGTCTTTTCCATGTGACTCCTTGTAAAAAGGGAGGTGGGCACACATCAAGCTCTTGGAAAGGTTAATCCTAGAAAGAAAGGCCTGAACAAAATGTTCTGACCTGTTTGCCTGATGCCCTTAACACTCCCCACTAGAGAGTACCTGCCCCTCATCACTCTGACACGCTGAGAGTATCAGATGGTTTGCTGCATTTACAAAATTTACTCACAAAATGCGTGCACCATTACTGAATGTGTCAGTTCTGAACAGCAACATGCAAAGGAACTGGAGCATCACTAGAAACAGAAAATCAAACAGAAAACTCCGACCTGCAGTGACGTGAAAAAGGACTGACACTGCAGCCAGCGCTGCTTCTCTGCTCCACTTGGAAATGGGACTGTTTTACTTGTCAGTGCTGCTGAGATGACTGATGAACTGCCAGATACAAACTTCCAAAGGGACACTGAAGGATGGGACTAGAAGTGGGTTTATTTTGCAACTCCCTGCCTTGAAATTGCTCCCAAGTCAGGCCTGCTGAATTAGTCACCTGTGGATGCCACAGCCCTACAAAGTGAAAGCACTGCCAGCATCAGCACCAGCTCTCCTCCTCTGTCTCTCTAATCAGAGTCTCTCCTGCCCTCACCAATTATCAAAGAATTGGAAAGGATAATTCCTTCAGGAACAGGGAGTGGTGATGGGATGGAAGTGGCACAAGCAAAAAAATTAACCCAGTCCTACACAAGGAACAATCCTTATTAGTCTCTAGTATTTTCTGAGAGGAAATGAGAGACCTGGAAATGCCACTAAGTTTTGACAGGAACAAATTTACAAACGAATTCTGGGTGTTACCCTGTTATTCACTATTAGATGGTCTCTCTGTGCATCGTAATCTCATTTAAAATAACCCCCCACATTTTTAAACCTCAACTTTTTTTAAAATTTCAAAACCACTGTCCAGTTCAGTCAATTGATATAAAACTTGAAAAAACCATAACACTAAAGTAAAATAAATTCCTATAACTGACTACTAATAAAATAGGTTTCCTACACAAACTGAAAAACCAACTGGGAACTCCCAGTTCCTGCGGCGAAGCTGCAATTCTAAGTATCTTGCAGCTTGTGAGGAATACCGGGGAGAACAGCTTACTTTTCCAGAATTCCATATTTTTCCAATGCTATGGGAAGAAAGGCAAATGCAGTAAATTTAAGGAGGAGCTAATAATATTAATAGACATAATGCAAACAAAAACACATCACTTCATGCTCTATAATGAATGCAAGACTAACTGGAATGGACCAACTGCCCTAAGAGACATTCAAAAGCAAATCAACAGATCCAAGTAAAAATAAACCCTAGTAAAGAAAAAATAAGGTTGTGGCCTACAAATACATGCAAAAATTAAATTCTGAGTAGTAGTAAACCTTCTCAAGGATAGGGATTTTTGCAAGAAACAGAGTTACAGTCCGACAGATCTGACAGAACTGGAAAAAAAAAAAAAAAACACAAAAAAACCAAAACAATCCTGTCTTACTCTTGCCTTCGTGCCATCTTCTCCCTTCTGTTCCACAGGGAAGAATGGTAGCTATGTGTGTAGGCATCTACAGACACCAGGGAACCCTGATCCAAGGTCCCCCCTTAATGCACCTAAAAACATCTTTGTTTAAAGTGGGGTAGGGAAAAAGATTTAAAAAAAAAAAAAGTAAAAAATAAGTTTGGCAATAATGTAATTTTTAATTCATTTAAATCACCAAGACAAACACAGGATTTTTCTTGTAGTCCCTGCAGTAGCTCAGGTTTTCCAAAATAAAGAGTGGGGAGATGGCAGCACTATCCCTTGTGTTTCCATCAGCCAAGGAGGAGCTGAACAGCCTGTGACAGCCTGGCAGCAGCTGAGCTGCTCCTGGTCAGGGGTGACTTATAAAGAGCCCATATTTATACCTGGGCTCCATCACAGCCTGACAGGACTGAGCTGCTGCCCAGGGAGGAAGGGCCAGAAGACAGTAAAACACTGATCTTTCCCACAGGGAGAAAAGCTGCTGCTCTGCAAGGTTTACTAAGCACCTGTAGTTTGAGCTCCTCCTAATCCTGCACAGCTTCTAATCCCGCACAGCTACATAACTGCAAACCAGTAAGGCACACCTTTTTTTCCAAGTGATCCCCATGTGCAATACACTGAGCACAGACACCTCTGGTTGCTGCACAAGCAGTTGTACAACTTATGAAAGAAATAGTCCTTGGGGTTACTCAAACTCACTGGTGATACTGTTTCTGAAACAGCCTGAAAAACTGCTTGACAGCACCTCACCTGGAAAAGGTAACAACAGCCAAGCACCGACTCCCTCACCAAGGCAGCACAAAATGAGCACCACCGAGAGCCTCAGAGTTCCTTACAGGTACTGAAGGAGCAGCAGGTACAAGTGCTTATACAGGATCAGCAGCATAAGTTGCCTCTTACAGATGTGCCATAAATTTAAGAAGAACCACAGATTTGTTTAGGTTGGAAAAGACTTCTAAGATCATCGAGGCCAACCCCTAACCCAGCACTGCCAAGCCCACCACTAAACCACATCCCCAAGTGCCATATCTACGTATCTTTAAACACCTCCAGGGATGGTGATTCCACCACTGCCCTGGGCAGCTGTGCCAGGGCTTGACCATCCTTTTTGTGAAGAAGTTTTTCCTAATATCCAATGTAACCCTCTCCTGATGCAACCTGAGGTCATGTCCTCTTGTGCTGTCACTTGTTACCTGGCAGCAGAGCCCAATCCCCACATGGTTAAAACCTCCTTCCAGAGAGTTGTAGACATAGAAAGTCCCCCTGGGCTTCCTCCAGGTTGAGACCCCACAGCTCACTCAGCTGCTCCTCATCAGACTTGTGCTCGACCCTTTCCCAGTTCCGCTGCCCTGCTCTGGACAAAATCCAGCATCAAAATGTCTTTGCTGGAGTGAGGGGCACAAAACTGCACACAGGATTTGAGGTGTGGAGTCCCCACGCCCACGTACAGGGAGATGGTCACTGCCCTGGTCCTGCTGGCCACACTACTGGTGGTACAAGCCAAGATGCCACTGGCCTTCTTGGCCACCTGGGCATGCACTGGCTCATGTTCAGCTGCTGTGGACCAGCACCCACAGAAATAATGCCTCTTGCCGCGTAACTGAGACCCCATATATTAAGAGCATCCCATGCAACCTTAACCCAAATTCTGAAAAGAGATTTCTCCTTTTTTGTTCTCTGATCTACCATACTGTCTCTTCAGCAGCAGAGCACTCTGAAAAGCCCAAAAGACTTGAAACATGCTAATTTGTTTTCCATTACTTTACCCCAATTCTTGCTTATTCGCACATTACACATTCCAGTGCACAAAGAGCTGCACTGGCACAAATTCCTGTCTGCAGGCACTACCACCAGCTGCTCCACATCTACACATTCAAAGCACATATCAGAGCAATAAACAAAGTCTCTGGTCATATCAAAAAGGCCCTTAAATACTCAGGCTGTTTATTTTCCTTCCAGTCCATTCCCATAAACAACGAAGTAAAAGCCATGACGTACACTTGGTAGTATTTTGTTGTGGGTACATGATGTTCAAAAGGAAAAATCGTGGTAAATACCTGCACATCAACATTAAACCCTCTCTGAACAATGCACTGGCTCATGTAGTTATTAGTAACATCAGTTATTATACTTTCTTTTTCTCCTCATGTAAAGAGAACTTCTAACTTTTCTAACTTCTAACTTTTAACATAAAGGGAACTAGCTAGTAAGAAAAGCAATCCCTTTTATGTAGCAACACCTCCTCAGAAATACGTATTTCCAGAAGTGAACTACATTTCTTCCACCATTAAACATCGTTATCTTAGTGGTATTAAATACTCAAAACTCAGTTATTACTAATTCAAAATAAGAGAAAAGTAAAACAAGCACAACATCCAGAATTACAGACGAGTACATAAAATAAAAACACTTTACCACTCTTTAGATTGTCATTTTCTTCCCAGTCCTTGTAGAGCTCTGTTTTAGTCTTCATGAAGTAAACCTGTTTGTTTCTACACCATATTCTAAATCAGTTTTTCAGAAGCGACCCTGGGAAAGTTCTCCTCCTCCTCCTCTGCTCGCAGCACTCGCTCCACACAACTGAGCCACTTGACACGTGCTCCTTTTTCCAGACACGGCCCCTGCACAGCTCCACGAGCTGCAGCTCCTCAAACAAAGCTGCCATTTGTTACTGGAAGTGTCAGGCAGGCACCACGCTGGTGTTCCCCACCCCAGCTCACAGCCCCGCATTCCAGCTCATAATAAACAAAGGGATTTGAACAAACAGCCTCAGAGGCCGTGGTTGCTGTGACACTCTCGGCTAACAATTCTTACTGGTATTTACCCAGCGCTGCAGGAAAAGCATCTCACTGAAAGGACTTACTAGAAATGGGGCTTGAAGTACCCTATTGCTGCTTTATTACTTAAGAAACCATGAAATTGAGTAACTCTAAAATACAATTTCTGTAACTGTTTGGCATTCCCTGAGGGCAGAATGGAGATTTTAAGTATTTTCTGCTCTAAACTCCTTCATTGTTCAGGATATCTTGGGGACCCGAAATACCCAGTATGGCAGAAGTTGACAAGAACATTTTTGTTGCTAAAAGAACAAAAATTCAAGATTTAAAACTGGTAGAATTCATCTGTACCCTCAAAACCTGGAAAACAGATCTCCATGCCAAATATTCCAGGACACACACATGAAGCCATTCTCCTGCATAGATTTCAGCCCTCACACAGACAGTCAGCTGCTGTTGGCTGCCTGCAGCCAGAAGCCCATCGATTCCATTTCTCAGCCTAAGGAAATCAGGGCACACACGCTACCAGACCCAGCGTGGAAGACTTGGGTGGGCTTCCAGCTGTTCGTGAAGCCAACTGAGAGATGGTCAGTGGGACTGGCACAGGTTACGCTGGGATGCTTGGAGTCTGCATCCTTGAAGATGTTCATAAGCCATCTGCACATGATCCTGGGCAACCAGCTCTGTGAACAGTGGGTTGGACCAGACGACCTCCAGAGGTCTCTTCCAACCTCAACCATTCTGTGGTTTTCTTGGGCTCTGAGAAGTGTTAAAATGCCAGGGACACATGACAGATCTGATCAAGTGTGTTAGACTATTCTTTTTCCCCAGAGACTGGGAAAAAAAAAAAAAAAATTAAGTTCCTTCAATTGTTTTAACCTTCCTGCCCATATCGCCCAGGCTGAGCACCGAGCCTGGAAATGAGCAGCAGCTCCTTTGTCTTTACCCCTGATTGCTGCTCATGGATCCCACCCAGACCCAGGTGTCAATAGTTTAGTCTCTGGTGTCAGTGTGAGTTTAGACTAAGCCAGTGCCATATCCAACACCAGGCATATTTCCCTCAAAAGCAGCCTTTTCTTTCTGCTGACATCCCTATGCCCACAGCTGCAATCCTCTTGTTTTACCGAAACCGTCTTCCACTCTGCTCATGGCAGATCTACTCAACTGCTTCTATAAAACCAGCTACTTTCTGGGTTTTTTTTACCTGAGAGGGTATTTGTGGTGAGGATGAAAACCCTCACTCAATGGACACAAGCACTTGTTCCAGGTTAACTCTCTCAGATACACCTTCACCACTTGAAAACAACTTGCTTTTAACATCACTGGTGCTCCTCTACCACACACTCCCCCAGGCAGCAACAAGCCATGTTACAGATACAGACATATACAGACATACATATATATATACACACTGTAGCCATACTAGAGCTATATATACTGACACTTCTTTGACATCTCTATAGTTTAGCATGTCTATTTTTATAGGTGTTTTCAAGCAGATTTAACACAGAGGGAAGATTTTGGCTTAACTGAAGTTTTTTCTCACTTCAAAAGGAAAAACGGGTAAAGATATTTGTAAAATTAATATATTGCACTATGCTCTGCATCAAAAAACCCTATTCCAACAGCAAAACACGTGCACCCATCCCCCCCATTCATCAGCATTTCTTCAGAGTAGACCCTTTTGTAGTTTTACAGCGTGAGGAGTAATGGGCGAAAGATATGAAAGTAAAGATTTAACTTTGCTGAAGATGACTGCATTTTCCTCTTGGTGAAAAAAAATCGAGTTTCACTATGGCAGAATAGCTGCAGTTTTGCAACATCCCCTTTGAGACGCTGCACAGTCACTGGTGGAAAATGGTCACTTTGGAAATTAGTAGAATTAACTGCTACTGAAAACACCCTCAAAGCAATTTTAAAGTGATCCCCAAAGGACTCAAAGCAAGAGCAGGGAAAGTAAGGCAGCCCTGCTAAGCAATATTCCACAGAAGAAACCCGTGTCCAAACAAGAAATGAGAATTTAGTAGTCTATATACTGCAGAGAATTTAAATCAACTACCCAAACTACCTTGCTTTTAAGCAGCAATTAGAAAAGGACTTAGAGGAATTCTACCAATATTAATCAGTTACTGCAACATGTCTATCACCATTTTTAGTAACAGAGCCTTAGTGATACATATTAGTTAACAGAGCACTGAAAGAACAAAACTCAGAATAAACCAGCAAAAAGACAGAGAGAGAACATAATCTAATAAAATACAACTTGTGCATTTACTTAGTCCTAATTTGCAATTTGTTTTTCTGTGTGTTTCACATCAATAAGTACACCTGAAACTTCAATCACCTCCATCAGCTCTGCCTACAACTCACCAGCTGGAAGCTGCAGTTGGAATGCTTGTGTCATCACCTCACTACTGAGCCTCATGAATGTCACCACACTGGTTACAAAGTGGAGTGACAAGATCTGGCAGGGATCTACTGTAATTCCATTTTACAAAGTGTTTTGTGTGCAATCATGAGCCAGAAGATAATTAATTTGCTGCAGGTTAACATAATCAGTTGCAAAGCCAGAAGAAACCACAATTGCCAATTTGCAACAAGCTACACTGAAAAGAGTAAGCCCAATTCTGAACAATACTCCTTTCTTGACAGAAAAGGAGAAAAAACAATACACAACCCACCCTGAGTCCCAGGACTCTGTCAGCACAACTCAAAACATTTATGGCAGTTCTTCATAGACTTCAATGTACAGACCTGGGCTGGGTATAATTTGGGGCTTGCCAGTATGTTAAGACTGGTCTGACTTGTGCAACAACTACCTAATGTCTTATGTCTAAGCCTAAGTCATCCTTGGTTCTCTCTTCCCAAGGGTGCAGTTGGCATTTGGCCTTTTTATTAGTTCACTGCTGCTTGTCCTCACTCCTACCAAAGAGCAGCGTCATGGCCATGGAGAAGCGGTCCCTCACCTACACATGTCATCTGTCAGGAGATGCAAATATTCTGTTATCTCAGTAATTCGAGCCCTCCAAACTGCATCCCACTGTCCCAGGAGACACAGCCAGTGTCAGAACCCGGCAGCAACGGAAGAACACAGATCCAGCCTTCATGGAAAAACACGGGAGGTTTTCTGCTACATGGAAATCATTTCATGGTCTTCCACCAAAGATTAAATTTCCTGGGACTCCTACTGTAGCTAGAACTGATCCTGCTGTATCATATAATCTGCTTCATCTACAGCCCATGAGTATTACTCCCACACTCCCCTGAAATCCATGACCTTTCCCAGTACTAGTCCGAGCCTTTGTAATTAATGTCTTAATAAAATATGCTGCAAATCAGCTGCTGCATTATAAGGTAAGATGAGACACTTAACCTCATCAGAAGCAGTACTGATGGATAAAAAGCAGGAAGATCACAGGAATTTTACCCTCAACCTAATATAAGTCAAGTCATTCTCTCATACCAGGGCTTTTCAGGTACTGGTTATGATTTTATAAGCAAATTTAGCTGAAAATGCCATTTTTTTCTGATCCCTTGTCCTTTAAAAGTATATTATGTCTGCCGTTCCCAGAGGCTTTTGAGAACTAAAATATCCCTTCTGCACACTGAGGCTGCTCATACTTCTTTTCACTGTGACAGGCTACTAAACATACAGGCAGAACGATCTTTCAGCAAGATTGAACACAACCATTCCCTGAAATAAATTTCCTCGTCGTTTTCCCAGTGCCATACATCAGGATGACATATTAAAAAAAAAAAAAAACAAACACTTTTTTTTCCCAGCAACATAAATCAAAAGAACATTAAAAATATTCTCTGAAATTTTGACATTATTTTCAGATCTAATTTCAGATTTCCTGTTTTGAACATCTTCGTTAGTGGTAGAATGTGAATGTTTGCACAGCACTGCTATTTGCAGTATCAATTTAAAGACTAAAATGGTTCTAATATTTTAGATCCTGACACAAAGCAGAACATTTCATAGCAAGAGCTATGCTCCCCACATTAACAGACTCATATTTAAGTAGTCAGTTGCCACACTGCACTAATTATGGTAAGTCTCCTGATTATTCATTTTTATCTCAGCATTAGTCAAAATTAATGAACCAAACAACAACTATATTTTAAGATTCAGCAGTAATTATGTGAAGTCTTAAAGTATCACCAAAATAACGCTCATACAGGCTCTGGAGAAACTTTTAAAAGTGGGTCTTCATTTTTGAGGAAGCTGTTTTATTTCTTCTGTAGTGCCAGAGAAGTTACAAAAGTTCCCAAGTTAACAAAATTTCATCTATACTGGTATCATTTTACCGGCTAAAACGAAGAGGTTTGCTCCTCTACACAGCCAAGCTTTGACTGAACTGCCATACCCACAGTCCAGCTCATCATTTAATTACACAGCCGATTTAACTGATTACAACAGGAAGAAAGGGAGGGTTTGTTTTTGTAATAGACGCCATTCCGCCAGTTAATAAGACTAAAGAGCTCCAAGCCAGCTGAGAAAAACACCAGCACTGACTCGAGGTGGCAGGAGCAGAACTTGAAGAGCATCGCGGGGAAGGAGCAGCGGCTGCCCCCGCCCTGCCCAGCGCCCTCCGCGCTGAGCTCAGGCTGAGCCCAAGCCCCTGCCCGGTAGCGGCGCTGCCCAAACCTCGGCGGCCCTGCTGTGGGACGGAAAGACGGCAAAGGAAGCGTTTGCAAACAAGCGGCGGATGAGCAGCCGCTGACAGCACCAGCCTTTACTCACCAGCTGCACACGGACTGCCAGCCTCTGACATTTCTGCCTTCTCGTGGCAGAGACAGCATAGAGTGCACAGGCACCGGTCCCTCCCCCCAAAAAAACAGCCTGAGCCCCTGTCCACACTTCAACCTGAGTGTCCCTTCTCTGCCTCTCTGGGCACAGCCTCTTCATGGGAGGACCTCGGAGTTTATTTTCATAAGCTCAGTAACACCTCAACGCACACAACAAGAAAATAAAATCTTGAATACTGCTAAAATTCTGACAGGTTGAAAAAGCATTTCTTGCTTTATTCCAGCAAAAGCATGTTACTGGAGTTACTACAGGCTGCTGGACAGGCTGTTGGGATCCATTCCGTAGAGTCTGGATCTGAGGCATCCCTCTATCTACTATCGGGTTACACTGAAGGAACCATCAGAAGTCACAGAGGAGCTGCAAGGCCCTTCTCTACAGGGGCCTATATATAATATATGTATTTTTAACTATAATCTTAACATATTTAAAGTGTTTCCACAAGAAATAAAAATCCTGAGTTACACAGTACAGCTCTGCTCACCATAGCTGAACAACTTTCTTCAATAGCTGTCTCTGAGCTATTCATCTTTGAGCAGATAAACATTTTAACTGCAGTAATACCCCAAGTACAAACAGGATCCTCTGAGCGAATCCTATGAAAAGTCTGAAGCACCAAGAAGCTCCCATGACACTAAACCTTCTCTTGGTGACTAGGATAAGTTTCACTAAGTCCAGAGAAACACATTAAGGCAAATTTAGACACCTGCCTGCTTGTAACATCAGTCATGTCAACACAGCATGGGGCTGCTCTGAAAAAACCTGAGTCATCAGCTCCTTCTAATATCTGTCAGTCACTTAATTAAAAACTAAAATGGCATTTGGGACAGGAGAAAAATACTGAAATCCCCTGTGAACATTTGAAGTCATCTTAACCGTCATCCATGCCCTAGATCCATGTTTTTATATTAATAAAGAGGTTATAGGAAGGGCTGGAGGAGTAAAAGACAACCAGAGGAAGGGTAAACAAGCTTGAACGGCAGCAGAAAGCGGGGAAGTTTCTTCATCCTTGCTACACAAAAAGGAAGTTGATGATAGACAAGAAGGTTCTGTTGTTTTCGGTTTCAGTGACTGAGGGCTGGTAAACAAAAAGTAAACGGCCACAGCATTTCCCGTGCAAAGCAGGAATTAGGGCCTCCAAAGCTGTCCTGTGTCTGGGTCCCAGCCTGAAGCCAAGGGAAAACACGGCAGAGGGGCTACAGTAAATCCTAAAGCCATACCAACCAAATCCCAATCCAGTTACATTCACACTGGTAATTAGCAATACCAGTACTAATCTGTTTGCCTCCATCTAGTTTGCATCAGCTAAAAACTTTATCAATATAAAACAACTTCAAGGCTTGGTTAAAACAATCCGAAGGACAAAAAAAAAAAAATCAATCCCTCAAATTTTGTGGCTGTCTATCCACACAACATTGTACCAGTAACACAAACCTTCTGCCTAAGTTTTATCCACGGCCTTTATTTCAATCGGTTCTTGCTAAATGTAACATCAAATTAGTTTTTAGATTTAATTGATCCCTACACCTCAGGACAGCCTGGCATTTAAGCACAGACAACGTGAGATACCAGTACCACTGAGGTCAGGCACAAAGCTGTAGTAATACAGGACCACAAAACTAAAACAAAAAAGCATTTGCTTGAATAGTTGATTTTAAAAGATAACACAGGTTGATCAGAACAGAATGTTCCAAAGAGGTCATGAGTCTCCTTCAAGTATGAGATCACAGTGAGAGGCACCATTTGGCTCATTCTGAAAATGTTTTACAAATATCCGGTGGTCACTTAAGACAACAATTATTAATTTATTCTGCTGGTCCACGGAAACAATTACTTTAGTAATCAGTGCATTAAACAGACATATCACTAACACTTGCTTTTAACTGGTTGAGAGGAAAATAAACACTGAGGTACCTCAGCAGCACAAACCCACTGTCAAGTTTTCAAAGTTACTTCTCTCAAAATCAGGACTTTTATTTCAGTACTGATGCAAATTGAAGAGCTCCAAACACACACTGCAAATACCTTAACAAGTTGTCTGTTGCAAGACAAACATGAGGTTAATTTCGGTCGAAGCCTGGTGCACAGGCATCAAGCAAAAAATCCATTTATTTGTTAATGCTGAAGTCAATAATGCACTAAACCTACTAATGAAGATCCACTTTGTAACCACTACAGTCTAGTTAAAAAAAAAAAAAAGGCAAAAAAAACCAACAAAAGCAAACCACCCATAACCCAGAAAAATCTGACCACTTGTCACAGACTCTCATATCTCAACAGAAAACTACCCGAAATGGCTAAAAAGCACTTTTGAACTCAGTACACAGAAAATGTCTACTTCATCTAATGCAAACACTGTAGTACTTGGGCAACACCTATTCCAAGTTACAAGGGTTACCTCTAGGAGAATACACAAATAAATCCTTTTACAGATTTCAGTCCAGCCTAATAACCAATTTCATTCAAAAAAGATCCCTCTCAAACTCTGCAAATTTCATATCCCTTACAGAATCAAAATCCACAGAAAGAGTCAAGGCTTGGTTGAGCCTGTGGAGCTGCATCTCGCAGGGAGCATCCTGTATCCTGGGAAAAGCAGACTCACTGCAGAACCCTCCCTAAGGGCAGACAGGAGCTGAGCTCTCGATGAGAGAGCAGAGAACAGCAACGTCTGTGCTCGGTGAGGCCCCAGCTGAGACTCAAAACACGGACCCACGCAGTGTGTGCCCAGGACTGCAGACAGGCAGTGCACTTCGGGGAGGGTTCCAGTTCTCATTGGTGCAGCCTGCACAGACCAGCAGTGACAGGGCTGACTGGTTCCAGGCATCAACCAAACAGCAGAACTCGAGACTCTTGAGCTTTGAGCTCTAAGTACAACCAGCAGCTGCAGATAGAGAACTTACAGGTCAAACCTCTTGCTTGTGCCTAAATTGCTTTTAAAACCTCCTCCTGACCTGGAGGTGTAGCCACAATGTCAGACAGGAAACCTTCCAACCACCTGCAACACTCACTCTGAAATTCATCGACTTCATGTGAAAGTTCAGCAAATTCAAGCCTGAAATTTTCGTCAGTGAAGATAAACCCAAAATGACTTGCAAGGGAAAAACATCTTTGTTATGAATTGTGGTTCCCTCTTACCACCTAAGACATTCCTTCAGTACCCACTGAAATCCCAACTTTGCATTTCTGATGTTACTTCAAACAAAGCCAAAGCATCTCCTTGAAACAAGGAACTGTAATGCAGTAAAACCAAGGCACCATCTCTGCAAAGGTATTCCCAGAAGGTCTGGCAATAGCATAGGAGATGAAGAGGATGAAGATCATAAAATTTCCATCAGTTACAGCATTTTGGAAGGATTAGGAGTTATTACTCCAGGGGCTTCAAACTTGATGAAAAGCCTTTCATCAACTCTTCCCTCTTCAGCTGTACAGTTGTCATCTGCCAACGCAGAAGTCTGAATGTGAGGGGAAAATACCAAATATTTCTCCTGTTTGAGTTTTCTGAAACCAGTTAATTTAACAACAAACAACTTGTTATGACAGCAAGTTTTTGAGAGAATTCATAAACAACTCAGCCTCCCTTAAGGCTGGGAGAAGCAGCACAGATAATTTTCAACTTAAATTCATTTTACCATAATCCACACTCAACACAACAGCTCTTGGGGTGTGTTAGTCATCCGTGCAAACTTCCCTGTACTTAGTCTAGAAATTCTGCTCACTGTTTTTCTCCTTCCCTACCTCACTTTCCTCCCTGGTGGATGAAAATCCAGGGGTGTAACCACTAAACACTATAAAATTACTCACACGTACTCTTTATTTGCCACCACCCACTGTTTGGGAAGAGCATGCAACCTAAAACTTGACAACAGGAACAAACAGCTCACATTATTGTGATAACGGGGGCTATAAACACGTAGGAAAGACAAAGCTACAGAGAGTACTTTGTACCTGAGGCACAACAGGCTGTTCAGTCCCAGGGTAACATTCAGGCCACCTCAGACAGGTTGACAGGTTCCTATTGACAGGTTTCTCTGAGCAGTGAGTCAGCTGCACGCCCCGGGGAAGTTCTCCCTCCATTAAAACCCTCTCACAAGCAGCCATTACTCTCCAGGTGCTGTTAAGCCGAGGTGGCGTTTCACTGAATCACCTCCAACACAAAGTCCCTTTTTTAGTACGAACACACGGGATTTTAAGCGAAAGCACAAAACAAATACACGGATTTGTGACTCAGCTGATCAGGCTTTACTAAATCAAAAACCTTTAGTGGGGATGTAATGAAGGGCTACTGCTGTTTGATGGTCCAAATCTACTCGGGTGCTGTGGGTGCAGGTGGGGCTGTAACACTCCGTCAGAACTCCAGGTACAGCCCAGGCTGTGGCTCAGCTCAGACACTGCAACCTTTACCCTGACGGGGCAGTGACCTGGATAATTGTTCTCTGGTAATGTAACACCTCCTGACACTAGAAAAGCAGAAGAGTGAGAATTTACAAGTCAGACATAATGACAGGACAAATGCAAACAACATGAAAAGAGGATATAGAAAGCGGGGGTGTGGGGAGAGGAGGATGTGAGGGGGAAGTCTGATGTTTTATTTATGGAATGATATTTTAAGGGGATGATGTAAAAAACTTCCAGAATATAATAAGCTGTCAAGTTAAAGCATGTAGGGGTCATCATCAGTAAGGGGTAAAAGACTTCAAGATAACAGAGAGGGATTTTAAAACTGTCTTCCATCATAAATATTTTAATGCACAAAACCACAAGTAAGAAACCCAAATATTAAATTAAATAATTTAAAATAATTATTGAGCTGCTCTAAGTTTTTACTACCTTGTTGTAGAACTAATTCCATCAGATTTGAGTACCAATTTTCTCACTGCCCTGTACCCCATACATGAGATCAGCACTATTTTCTATCCCTCTGGATACCCACCCAAACAATGCTGAAATGAAAAAAAAAAATAATTAAAAAGTCAAAAGCCTAAGGAAAAAGTCACAAAGGCAAAACAGGAATACAAAACAACTACACATGCTTAGAAAGATGAGAAAGAAACAGAAGAAACTGGGTAAGAATAGGCTACACCACAAGTTAGTGGGAAGGCGTCTAGTGAACTATAAGTTTGCAAATAACTAAACCACCATAAACAGATAGAAAAGCACAGTTATTCCCCAAAGCCCACACAACTGAGACTTGTGAGAACTCATCAGCACGAAAGGAGCACAAATAAGGTGACCCTAAATTACCTTCATTTTAAAAACATGGTAGCTACCAAGTTAATCCCTATGGCTTCCATACACACAGAGAATGTCACATTTATAACCTACTGCAATGGCCTGACTGCCAGGAACAACTGTGTGGCCACTTCAGGGCAAAAAAGGCAAAGTTCTCAATCTTAGACCTTAGAAGTAATTATTTCTCAGAGAAACTGGAATGCCATTACTCCCCCAACACCAGGCACTGCCCTGATATTTATCCATCAGAACTTCAAGCTTCTCAGTTCATATAAACAGAATCCCCAACAGGCCCCTTTCATGTGGGACTGCAGGATTTAGACCCAGTTTTAATTGAAGGACTGCTCACATTTGTCTCAGAATGAAGAAGTTTGTTTTCCAGGTTTATTTCCCAGGTTGGGACACAAACTCAGCTGCAATTTTTTAACTGTGGAGAAAAAAAAAATCATTCAAAATAATAAGAGAAGTGAAATAGTTTTCATGTTATAGCAGTTTTGTAACATCTTTGTATTGAAAGAAATTATTCCCAAATACGAATCTGTAAGATTTTTTTTTTTTTTAGTTTTTAATTGGAAACAACTGTTCTCCTGCTAACCAGAAATCTATGAACTCAACTGATGAAAGCTGCATGACAGATAAAAAGCAGGCAAAAATAGGTTGGAGATGAGAAAGACAAAATGATGCAGAAAAGTTGTTTTAAATTAAAAAGTAATCAGAAATTGCCTAGAAAGGCAGCTTAGTTAAATAAACAATGCTCAAACCAAACCACTATTAAATAACAATTCTACAGCAACAGGAATCATTCAGATACATCAAATAAATGTTGTGTCCCACTCATCCACCTGCCCCCTGCAACCGCCTCACATTCAAGTGTATTCCCATTAACCCTAATTTAATCATCTTTTCTCCAAGCTTCTCCTGTCCTGCCATTTCTGTAGATAGGATGCAAGAGAGATGTGAGGAGGTTTCTTAATGGTAGCAATGACTTTAGTAGTTTTAACACTTACCACCTAAAATTGCCCCAAAAATCCACTGTCATACCAATAAATAGTGTTTCAAAACCAATCAGTAAACATCGGTAGCTGAAAACGTTAAGAAGCTTACTAAATGTTTAAATTTTTTTTTGCACAGATTTTATCCAGTAGTATATTAAGAGAGCATAAAGGAAAACGTGGGAGGACATCACTCAGACAGCCCGTCCTGGATTTACAGCTCTTGTCACTGCTCTTTGTCTCCAGCTCTGCTGGAAGTCACTGCTGTGGGCAGGGCTGGTAAACAGGATCATGTGAGTGCCCTGCAACCCACCACGGGAAAAGGCAAAGTGCTGAATTCACTCCCACGGCCATCACACCATCCCCAGAAGTTTGGGGGAACCTGGACTGGGGAGCACCCACAGGAACACAGCCCTGCAAAGTTTATCTCTGTCCACATCCTCAGCGTTGCTGTAGTGGGTCGATCCTTACTCTGGTGCAGGGTACCCACCAAGCTGCTCTCACTCCTCCTCCTCAACAGGACAGAGGAAAAAGGAAAAGCTCATGGATCAAGATGGACAGGGAGGTCACTTACCAATCACCCCCATGAGCAAAACAGACTTGGCTTGGGGAAATTAATTTACTGGCAGCTAAAAATAGTATAGGATGGGGAGACACATTCTTCCCAGGCTCAACTTCATTCCTTTGGTCCCAGTCCTTCCATGTTCTCCCACCCTGGCACAGGGGGACGGGGAATGGGACTTGCAGTTGGTCTTTGCTGCTCCTTCCTCCTCGCACTCTTCCCCTGCTCCAGCATGGGGTCCCTCCCACAGGACAAAGTCCTTCACAGACTGTTCCAGTGTGGGCCCTTCCCACCAGCTGCTGCTCCTGCCAGGAAACCTGCTCCTGTGTGGGCTCCTCTCCGGGGACCAGGAGCTGGTCCAGCATGGGCTCTCCACAGGCTGCAGCTCCCTTCAGGGCACATCCATCTGCTCAGTGTGGGGGACTCCACAGGCTCCCCGTGGATCTCCGCTCCCTCCTTGTTCTGCAGGTCTTCTCCAAAGGCTGCCAAAGAATCTCTGCTCTGGTGTCTGGAGCACCTCCTCCTCCTCCACTGACCTTGGGGGCTGCAGAGTTGATTCTCACACATTCTTCTCGTTCTCCTCTCTCACAACTGCTGCACTGTGGTTTTTATCCTAGTTTAAATATCTCATCCCAGAGGTGCCACCAGCTTCACTGATGAGCCCAGCTTTGGCCAAGCATGGGTCTGTTTTGGAGCAAGGTGGATCTGGCTGTGTCCAACACAGGGGACAGCCCCTGGTCTCTTCAAACACAGGCCACCTCTGCAGCCCTGGCTACCAAAACTTGCCATGGAAGCCCAATACAGGGTCAGACAGAAACCTTCCCATTAATTTAGCATTTAATCCTGCTTATCTCGTATTGGCCTCTTTAGCCACCAACGCGCTTGCAACAAACGTGGGTAGAGCTCTTCCCAAATCTTCGTTCTCGAAGCTTAGCCATGAATCTCGAGAGGCAGAGCATATACAAACCCAGGTCATAAATGTCAGTCTTCAATACATTCAGGCATACTCTCTTGATCCCTTTTCTGCCCCTGAAATATCAACCCTACCAGAAATTCCACTTATTCCCATGGAAAGCCTCATTAGGATATTCTATCCAATGTCAAGATCACAAATCTTGAGGGTAAAAGACTGCTGATGTTCCATGCAATTCTCTAAATAGCATTTTAGTCTAAATTGGAAGAGCACTTTGGAGCAAAGCTCAGATCATCTCTATTTACTGTTCTCCAGTTTGTGCTGGGAAGTGACTTGGAAGTATGCAAAACTGGAATCCTTCCAGGTTCAACTATCTGTGAGACACACTCCTACCTCCAAGTTATGCTGTGCCCAAAGAATAAGGCCGAGGTTTGAGCTAGACCTGGAAAAACTGCCGAAACACAGAGGGATGTTGGACTCCCACCTTTCCTCTCTCCATCCCTCCTCCAGTGTCACACTCCTTGCCCCTGCTGTGTGAAATGCACAGCCTGGGCCCCAGTGCAGTTGTCCTTTGATTTAAGTTAAATGTATTTGCTCATTCTTCCCTTCAGAGCTTATCTGCACTATTTATAGAATGGCTTTACATTCTTATTAGTTACCAGACAATGATTTTTAATACATGTTCCATCACTACAAATAGTCTTCTGTGAAGCTTTTACACATTATGTAAAACAGGCAATTATCAGTGCACAGATTAGAAGGTCATTCCAACACCTATAAACTAAATAGTAATGGGAATTGGAGTCTGTGTAGCTTATTTTCTCTTTCATCTACAGATTTGGCAAGCTCCAGAGTAGCACTCATCCCACATATTCTAAAACCTAACTAGGGTACTAATTCACAGCAGAAAATTGACAAAAACATTTCTATTGATCTGTGTATCTCTGACTTGTGCAGCGTGTGCTCCACACCACAGTCTGAACACAACCCTTTCTTTTACCCAGTGATGTGACACAGTGGCTTCAAGACTGATGCAGCTGCAGCATAGATGGGGAAATTTTGCAAAACATGTTAAAGTCCTTTCAGTGTACAGCTGCCATCAGAAAAAGGAAAGGATTAGTCAGGTTTTTTCATTATAGGAGGAGAAAAATTAGGACACAGAGCAACGGTGCAGCCGTTTATCCACCACACAGCAAAGTGCAACGCCTGAGATCAGCAGTATAGAGCACACTGGGGAGCCCTGGAAGCATCCCAGAAACACCGAGCACTTGAAAACGATGAAGAATTGTTCCACTAATCCAAACAACGTGACTTTAAATGAAACAGAAAATATTTCCCTAGCAAAGATCACAGCATATTCAAGTTACTGAAGTCCCCTCATTAGCACAAACAGTACTTCCTTTTCTATCAGCAAAAGGAAGTCTCAGATCAAGGCAACTTCTCACATTCCAGTTGAGGCCTGTGAACTGCACTATAACCACGTCCTTCAGACTATTGCTCTTTCCCAGTCAAAAATGAGGTTTAGCAACAAAAGCTGCACTTCCATTCTAACTGTGACAGGAATCAGTGAACCAAAACTACTAAAAATTAAAATTTTGAAGGATCTATTTCTAAAAAACAAGCCTGAAACTTAGCCTTAACCTCCTGACTCATGGGAGATAAAAAATGGCTTGGAGAAGTGCCTTTAGTCCAAATATTTTGGGAGAAAACTAGCACATAGTATAGACCAGCAGATATGGTGAAACCTGCCTATTCACACTTGTATTCCCCTCCAAACGCTTGCACATTCGTCTTGCCTGGTATATTAGCTAAATGTCCAAAGAAAAATGTCTCATTAAAAACAAGAAAAAGAAAAAACAACCATTTCCCCCTTCGGTTTCCAAGGAATAAAAATATTTGCCAGTCAATAAACGCAGAAACCTTCGTGCAGCCCGATTTACCCACAGCTCACAGGCCTTTGCCACTTACTTCTGGAAAAATAAAGGGCAAAAAGGTTCCATTTGAACATTTCACATTCAGGTAGAACTGGTGCCTGCACTGGTGCAAAGAGAGGAAGGCATAGCCATCACTTACACCACTATAACAGGAATGCTGAGAAAAAGACATTTGATTTTTAGACTCTTAAACAGAAACCTATTTTTCAATGATAAATTAAACCAAAAGGAAATAAAGAGATTTCTCTTCATTCCAGTCCCACTTACACTTCATTATTATCTGCATTACACTATAACAGTTCCAAAAAGGCTGCTAATGTGCCATAGGAATGGAGCATCTGGATTGTGATAATGTGCTGAAAGCACAACAGTGCCATACAAAAAAATTACTGTTTGCAAAAAACCCAAACCAAACAAACAACAAAACCAACCAGCACACACACAGAGGGAAGGGAGGGAGAAATATCAACTACTGCACACAACTTTCACTGCCCAAGGACATGTGGCTGAGTCAACTGTCTGGATCAAGAGGATAACTCACTTTAAAACTACAAACCCCCCAAAAGTCTTCACAGGAGCTGAGGCTGCTCAGCCCAGACTCTCGTTCTACCACAGCCCTCATGGAGCCCTCATGGCTGGCAGGTTCCAAGATTTATATCCCCCTCATCACCACAGCCCTGACACTGGTTTTGGGCTCTTCTCCTAGAGAGAAGTATCTGCACATCTATTTCCTTTTATTTGAGTGTGTTGCCATGTAATAATGCTACAGAAAATAACAGTAGGGGGAAAAAAAACAGTATCACCTGGGACATGATGCAGGAGGTAGCAGGATTTGTTCCTTAAGGAAATTGTTCCCACCAAGGACCTGCCCCCTCCAGGTACAGCTAAAAATGCTTCGTTAGCTGCTTTATTAGCACAGAGACAGCAGCAGTCTCGGGCATCTGTGTACTTATTTTCTCATTTCCACCAAGAATTTAATTAACTGACATGAATTAAGTTTTCTGTTTGATCTGGAATTCAGTTTAAATTAACATTTTTATGGATAATTTAATACTAATGCTGACAGATAATTTCCTTTAGAAGAAACTGCCTGGACCTACAAGAAGGACGAAAGGGGGAGACGAAACGGGGGGAATCTAATCCACCAAGAAACCAGTATTTTTATTTGCTGTTAGACAGGATTAACTAAAAAACTTGGCTGTTAGCTGATTGGAGAAGTCTGGATGTTTCCCTTACAAGCTATACCAAAAGATCTAGAAGCTCAACAGGACAAAAATGCTTGGAGAAGCCAGCTAAGATATGCAGGGAAGTTGTGAAATGCCAATATACACCAAAGCACTGTCTAAGCCACCCAAGTGCTGTAATTACCTGTTGTAGACAATGGCCAGCTGGGACCTTGTCACTTGGAAATATTCACCACATTTAAAGTTATTGAAAACAGACAAACTTACTGGCATTTATCTCCACACTGTTGCTTAATCCTATCCAGTGCAATTTAACAAGCAAAACCGTCACCTTTTCAAGCCGTAATAAATAAATTCTGTACAAACTTCACAACTTCACAGCCAAAACAGGGAGACTAGCATTCAAATTTAACATTAAATTCCAAGTTTCATGAGTATGAGGATAAGATACCAGAAACTTAACAATTTATGGCATTAAAAAAAAAAAATCAGATGATCCCTCATTCCTTAAATGTGCACATCTCAAAGGCACAAGTTTTTCTTAAAGAAACTTAAAGAAACTTTGTTGCGTCAAATAACATCAGCATTACACTTTGAGGGTCAACAAGAACTAAAAAGTTGTGCATGCTTGCAAATAGCTAAGCACAATTGCCATGTCACCAAAATCTAAGTCAGAAGAATATGTGCACTTGAACTACAAAAATGCAAGACACAGAATGAGGTTTGTTTTTATAGGTCCTTCAGGCAGAGTTTCTTGGCCTTTTCCCAGACGTCTCCAAACCACAACTACAATGTCTGGGCTGTCAGCTGTAAAATTCACACAATGACAGAAGTACAAGAGCTGCTACAGAAGGAAAGGCACAGGACACACATCCTTTTGCCACCTTCAGATCTGGCACTATTGCAAACACAGCGGGCAAATGCCTCGGGCAAATCAGAATCCGTGCCTCGGCTGCAGTCACTGAAACCAGAAAGCCAAACAGACTCATCCACCAGCTCAAAACCACGTAACCCATTGATCTTCTCAAATGTTCAGCAAAACCTTGATTTAATCCCTAACTGTTCTCTTCTTTCAAGCAACCCAGTAAAGTCACCTTGCTTCCACCCAGCTGCCAGGTTCCTCCTGCTGTGCTGAAACCAGGGCAGGGTTTGCAGATCACTTTTACTTGACATTTGACTGCCCTTGCATGGATTGAGAACAACAACTACAGTGGGTGTTTAAAGAAAAAAAAAAGATGACAACACAAAAAATCCCACACGACACACAGTGAGTCAGATCAGCTTCATGGATGCAGACAGAGCTGAGCAGATTTATACCAAAATGAATTTCTGTCCCATCTAGCAGAAACTTCACTGTGAACCTGTTGTGCTTTTCCCTGCACCGTTCCTTATTCTTCCTTCCTTTTCAAAACTACTTTTATAGGACTATTTTACATTAAGCTCCCACATTTCCCAAGTAAGAAAGCTAAAATTGTATTCCAGAATTATTGAGAATATTACAGTTGATGATACACAGGTTTAGGGTCACACCTTCCCCAAAAACCCCCAAGATTTACCAGAATAACAAACCACGGTATGGAACTGGAGATGAGTTGCTTCTGCTGTGCTTACCTGCTTCTAACTGGTTCATTTCAGGTGACTAACATTGCTGCATAAAAAGAGAACATGCAGTACTTTATTTTCCTGAAGTTCCTCTATAGATAAATGAATTCAAGCTGCCTGTATTAATTTTGTTATGCCACAGATCAATTCCCAAGATACAACATCCACGTACTCTGTTAAATGATGCCACCTACCTAATAACCAAATAAACAGGCACTTAAGTAAGTCATTAACAGCTACATATGGCAAAGCAGCACCACGACCTTTCCTAATCACTGCAGCTGCCATCACACAAATGAGAAAAATAAAATTGCAAATCAAGTAAAAAAGGCAATAAAATGTCAGGATAAGAAATTCAACAGAAAGGGCACAATGTGTGTACACCCCATGAAAGGTATTACTACTTAAAGTGAGAGAGCAAATGCCAGACACAGAAATAAGAGTATTTTAGGTGCAAACACCATCCTGTGTGTCCAGTCGAACAGTGACCCAACTGTGTTATTACTTGCTCGTGTCTGCATCATCCTGAGGTGAATTCCTCACATTCCTGCAGAAGGAAGTCCCAGCAGCACTTCCCACCAGCATCAGCACCACTGAAGGAAGGTTGTCCCCATGGATTCACTCACATCCTACTGCTGGCTCCTCCTTGGAGCTGACAAACCTTTGTGCAACTGCATCAGCAACTGGATTAGTTCATCAGGATTCTGGGAACTCAACCAGAACCAGAAGTACAGCTTCCCAACCCAAATCACTATATGGCTACACAAAGGCTTGGGAGGCTCGGTGGGGATTTGAACTGGGATGAGGAGACAAAGCGAGCAGCAGAACAAGGCAGGAGGAGTCATTCCTGCCGGCATTAATTATTTGTGAAAACACAGCTGAAACTTTAATACAAATGTCAGAAGAACCTGTTGAAACATAGTTAAATTCTGTCCCATTGGTCGTAACTGAGCCATGGTAAATAATGAATTGAAGCTGCACATGTACTGAGGAGCTGCAGAACACAATACATTATCTTGCCTGCTGTGGGCAGAATTTCATAATAAATCAAAAAAAAAAAAACAAACACCAGCCTCCCTGCTTGCAGCTCACTGAAGAACTTATTAATTTTTATTAACTTGGCTCTTCTGTCCAGCCTATCTTTACAAAAAGTAATTTGAGGACAGGTCTAGATAAACCTTTGCTTGTAATCCATCTTTTCTCAGTTAAAATACTCCACCTGGATTATAACAGTATTATATGGAGAAATGAAAAAGAAATTCAGGTAACCCTGGAACCTCCCGTAAGAGGCAAATTCTCAGTCTCCTGTGCAAAGATGCTGCAACAAACAGAAGAATTAAGAGACTGAAGAGACTTTGACATAGTTGCCTCAAGAGAAAGCAATTGGTTTGATTATACCCTTCCTCTACTATCATCATAGGGAACTAGAAAATACCAAGGCTGCTTGATGTGGGGCCTTTATTTTATTTTCTCCATCTTGCAATTCATGCCAAGAGAAATAAGCCAAAACAACTGTCCATTTCTTGGCAAATCGAAGTCCAAAACACAGGATTCCACCAATGAATCCAGGCAGTGACTTCCCAAGTGGGAACTGCACCAGCAACTGGATTTGTTAATCAAGATTATCTATTGCTGGAGAGTTAAAACCTGTTTATCCTTGGCTGGCCCAACCTTCACACACCTCGTAGGCCCAAATACTGCAGTGACCAAACACAGGCCTCCTCTTGCAGTCCATCAAAAGAAATACCAAACCAAAAGTTTTCTCCACAGGCATCTTTCTCTCACATTGAAACACTGCATCCCTTTTTAATTCTGTGATTTCAATTTAGTTGTCCCATCTGGCAGAAGTATTTTAATACAACATCTCTTTTTATATCCTAACATCAAGGTGATGTTGCCAATTAAGTTCTGCTGTGACCATCTGTAAGAGGAAGGAGGGAGGAAAGAAGTAAACATGAGTTCTTCTTTATTAATTTTAAACAACTTGGATTTCAACCAGGATTTTAGGGACGGAAAAAAGAAAATAGTAAATTTATACTCTACATGGACTTCTCTAGGAGAAGTAACATTTGAACTATTTTTTAAAATTCAGAGAGGTTTCAGCTCCTGTAAAATGTCTGGCTTTGAATTAGAATGCTTATCAAGAGAATTTTATACTGGCATGAGTTAGAATTTTATCCAAAGAAGACAGACTTTCAGTTTCATAATTCATTAAAAGAAATTCAAGTACTTTGAAATAAAATAATGGCAACCTGTTTAAGATTTCTTTACGACTTCATGTTCACCTTCAGACTTAGAGCATGTAAAGTGTTACCCCTTTGACAATAAAATGGACTAGAGGCATTTTTTTTAAACTGACCTGGTATTATCTAAATATGGTAAGGGTCTGAGTTTTCCCAAAACCAAAACCCATAAAAAGCAGACCAAAAACTCTACACTCTCAGCTTCACTGCAATTGGAACACTACGGAACACAGTTATAGGAGGGCCCGTTTTCCTTAAAAAAATTCAAACAATTTAATTTTTAAACTGCACAGGATTAAAAAACAGGATGGAAAAGTGAAACATTATAAAGCAAAACTTACTGTTTAGCTCCCTGCATGTATCACTAAGACTCCAAGGTTACTGAAGGATTTTCTGTTGTCAGCCTCAACAGCCAAAGAGTGAAGACAAAACAGCACCACGGGACTTGCACTGGGAGATGAGGTGGATATTCATGCTCACACTGCCTCACTCTTTGCAGGATTTAGTCTCATAAACCACCTATTTATCACCCTCTTATGATACAGAAAATTAAATTTAACTGGTGGCAGAGGTCACGGCCACAATGAAAAAAAACTCCGGCCTGTAAAAAGCAAAATTAGACTCGGCAAATCTGGCAGGCTGTTCAATTATCCCATTAAATCCACATTTCAATCCATGGAATGTTAGTAATGGGGTTCTTTTAAACTGCATTTCGCAGGAATTTCTTCTGCGGGGATTGAATTTTCTTCTCCATAGCAGCTCTTCTTACCACAGACCTTATAACAAGCTTCTGGTGTCAAATGATGGATGCAAAGAGACACTCTCTTGGCTATTCACCATGTTTCTGGGTCTCAGCCAGAAAATAAATCTCGGGAAAACTGGAGGCCAGAGGAATCCTTTCCCCCACAACCTTATACACTATTTATAAAAACAGTTATACGCTTAGAACATTCAGTCTTAAAGAAGTTTCAGACTTGGTACTACACATCAAACACGCAATCAGTACATTGTCTTCCTTTGCAACATTTGTCTCCCGATAATTGATAATTTTAAAGGGCAGGAGGAGGATGCACCTAAGGAGTGGGAGTTTAAACCTTCGCTGTTCAGTAACTCCAGCTTGAAAGCACATTGGTAAACACTCCACACATCACCCCCTGTGTCTCAGTGGATTCACCTGCATTCACAGTGGGCTTCCCAGCAACTCTTCCTCTACAAACACATTTTTCCATTTACTGGAAACAATGAGAATGAGTCACTTCTGCAGAATACAGCCCTCCACATACACCAGATGCCTGATGTTGCATGCTGTGAAGCAAAAAAATTATAATAATGCCTACTCAAATTACAGTATTCATCACACAAGTCTGTCAGCATTTTGCATCTTATGTAAATGTTTTCCTTGGAATGTTTGGATTTTTTTTTAATGTTAAGATCTTAATATTGCTTGTCAAAATGCACTACCCAGTCCTGTAAGAGCTGACATCTAATTAGCTCAGATAGTAGCAGCTTGAGAATACCGCCCAAACAATGACCCAAAATTAATGTCTTTTAACAAGGGAGTAAAACAAATGGAGAGAAAAAAAAACAACCTCAAAGCTTTAGAACTGAGAAAAAGAGCATTTCCTCGTGTTTTTCAAGACTTTCCCTCCCAATTCTACTGCATCTGTTCCTATAAATAACACCAAAGAAATAAAAAATACTCATCTTTTCAACCCAATTCTTGCAGTACTATTACAAAAATGCTTCCTGACTGGGGAGCTACATGCAGAACAGACAAGTAGGACTCCTGCCCCTTCGTTCCTCTCTGGAACCAGCAGAGTGGAAGCACAAATCAAAAACTGAACAGTGAACAGCACTGAAGTGGAGAATGAAATTATACAACTGTTGGGGGAGACATTCAACCAATCACTGCAAAATCTAAGGAAGTAATTAGGAAGTTTGCCCTTTTTTCCTCCAGAATAAGAGGATAACAGCTGAGCCCCGTTCTACCTTTTGTTTGCTTACAGAGGTGTTTCATTAACTGACTCGTTAAAATTAGAGGAGCCTGATGTCATTAGAGGAGTGATTTAAAATAAAAGTACTTGCCTTTAGCCACACATTTCATGTAAGGGTAGAACAGAACAGTGACACAGTAACAGGCAGACCCAGATGCTGTAGATTCTAAATTATTCATGACCTATTCAGTACAAAACAAAGTGGCCCTAGAAAATTAATTTTCGTAAAAAAGGAATGAAATTTTTAAGACATCTCTGCAAATTATTTAGTTCCTCTACGCACCAGATATTCAGCAGTTGCAAATAATTAAGATGTAAAAGTACAGAAGAAAGAAGTGTTTAATCAGCTCCTAATTAGATAAGTGTGCCAGATACCACAAAGGATGGCACTACTTCAGCAAAGTAAAAACAGTGTTCAACACACTGAAGTAAACAAGAACAGCATTTAACATCAATTAATTTGAAGCAGTAATTGAGTATTTCAAGTAATGTTTTGTACACTTGCAGGAGGCATTCCAGATTTTGAAGTTAGTTGTAATCTAGAAATAATCTAATTGTAAAACCTAACCAGCAGTGCAGCTGTGTCCTTCCAGTCTCTCATTTCCATAAGCACTAAAGAAGCCTATTTTTGCTCTTATTCTCATTTAGAGCATTAAGACTCTAAAAACTGTTCTGATGGGATTACACGGAACACAGTTGCTATTTTCACAACCTGAGCTCTCCAGACAACAAAAATATTTTTACCACCCAAAAAAAAAAAAAAAAAAAAAAAAAAAAATTTAAAAAAAAAAAAAGCACCAAAGAATGCTGNNNCACCAAAAAAAAAAATATTTTTTTTTCAACCACCAAAAAAAAAAAAAAAAAAAAAAATGTTTAGAACAAGAGCAGCAGTCACAGATGCTGACAAACTCAATCTTCAGCATAATAAACGTCACTGGGATTCTCTTTGGGAAAGCTGCAGTTGCAGAAACGATAATCGTTAGGCTTAATATAGTTCTAAGCCAAATTATGGCAGCTGTACATGCCACAACAAAGAGCATTTTTAAGTATCAAGTAGACAGTTAATTTAACTACAACCAAACTCCAGAATATTTCTGATCTACAGCAGATTGCTCAGAGCACTGAATACATCCCGATGCTGCTCTTACCTTTCTTAGCAGCATCTGTTCTCCGTCTTGCTGGCGACACCAGATCCTTTACAATCTGTAGTACTTGAATCATTGCTCATCAGCAAGATCAAAGGGACTGGGTGCTCCTCTAGAATTCCAACAGGTTTCATTACTACACCTGATTACATGGCTGTCCTCAGTATGCTCCAGCAAAACTGATGCAGGAACAACTCATCCACCTTCACAGGAAGATTTCTGCCTGACGACTCCACAGGCTGGGGTGATGGATTTAAAGTGACTTCAGCACAAGGAAGCAAGAAACTGCCAGCAGTCCTGAATGTGTTTCTGCAGAGCATTTTAAAACTATTTACCACAGACAACACATAGTGATGCCTCTAAATAAAGTTGAAAGTAATAAAGTAATTACTCCACAAAGTAGCTAAAGAAAAAAAAAAAAAACCCCACTTGCAGTGACTGCTGACAGATGCTGCTCCCCCGGGCTCAGTAAGTAAAAAGTGGCTGCATCCTCCTTTCAAGTCTGTCTCAATTCACGAAATTCCACGTAATGCTCCAAGAAAGACTCCAGTGCAGCACAGAGCACACGTCAGACCCACCAACAGGGCTAAAATTAAATCCAGCCTGCAAAAACTTCATCAGGCACAAGAAAGCTCCTGCTAGAAACAGGCATTGGGTTCCTTCTCTCCCCTCTTGAACATAAACCTCTGACACCCCTGTACGTGACAGGAATTCTCGTACACTGGGAGGCTGGAAATCCTGGGAGTATTTCAGGCATTCTCTCTCCCACCACCAGAGGCCCAGAGAACTATTTCAGCAGAGCCATTGCGATTACTTCTGTCAGGTAATTTTAGGCAGACAGATTGCAGTATGTGCCCCCCCACACACACACACATTTTTAATGCCATCTGCAAAATGTACAGAGGCCCTTCATAAGTGCCTTTTGTCAAAACCTCTGCAGAGATAACAATTAAAAAAAAAATGTTTTATGCGATCACCTTAAATAACTGTCAGCCCTGAAGGGGCTCTGTGAACACTTTGGAAAACTGAATTCCTACACAGCACTGTGAGGCCTTGCACACGCAGAGAGATCGATTTAGGAAGCCAGCCACATGTTCTGGAAACCATAACATTAAAACAAACCACAGGCCACATTCTCTGGCCTTTAGACCTTCTGTTCCCATTGCTTAAGTGCGAGATGGTGGGTGGGGGGAGCAGAGGTCACCTCTTTCCATTCCCAGCTGCTCATCACAAGCATTTCACATCTTATATTTGCTGGCATATTTATCCACGTCCATGTCAGTCCCTTGAAACACAGAGCACAGGCACAACAAACCACTTCTGTTACGTCTGTCTCATTTACAGCCTGCCCATTAATCCATCTCCGCCAGAAGTAAGAGCAACCCAAAGTCCTACTGGTTTTGGTGTGGTGGAACAAAGACAAGTAAAATCCTTCTCTCTGCCAAGCTGTCCAGTTTCTTTTCCCACCCTGCAAACATTCAAGTGTCCACCCAATAGGAAGCTCGCAGACATGCTGTGCAGCTGCAACTTGTCCTTCCTGAAAAAGGATTCTTCAAAGCAAAGAAACAGAACTTTCTATATGAAGAATAATTTCTAAGTCCTGGACCTAAACTTAGATTCCAGGCTTAAGACAAATGACTCTATACATAGAGAGGCACGCAGATTACCATGAACAAAACTTTCTAGAACAGCTAAATAATTTCAAAACACTTAAATAAGACGTAGAATGCAGGGTTTTGGGATAAAGTTTACCTGGAGGTCCATTACTTAATAATCCAGTGCTCAAAACCGCTGCTGTATAAACTGTTCCACAACTATCTCGCCATGATGTGTTTGTTCTTTAGCTGGTTGGGTAATTGAACAACCTGTTCTCAAGTCAAAGATATAAACCCAAAGGAACAGACTGTATTAAATGGCAAATTTCCTCTGAAAAACTGGCTTTTAGGTTTATGGATCACAGAACACAACTACCTTTACAAAACTACTACTTTTGATGGTCCTTATATAAATATTATGGATAGGAGGAAGAAGTGGGGGGAAAAAAAAAAAGGGAGCAAGGTTGAATAAAATCTTCAGTAACAACATCCACTTGGCCTTCCAAAGCCAGAGTGTACCTTGAAGGTCCTAGAACTGATCTTTAACTGGACTTGATTGTCTCATTTCTACAGCAATGTTCTCAAGTGCTGGAACGAGGAGAGGATGGGCACTTGAGTACCTGTTCCCTTTTCTTCCAGACTATCCCTTGCCCTGCTGGTAACAAAGATGACTGACTGGAAAAGGACTCTTAGATGATTTGCAGGTCTAGTAGACTGGTGAGAATACAAAACCAGTACCTACTAAAGTTTGCAGAATAGCCCCTGGAAAGGCTTTCATCCCTCTGATCACCAGGACCTCTCCCTCCACCAGTGGCAGGGGGATTTTAAACAGCTGAAGCTGCTCTGAGTGACACACAAAGAACTTCAGGACTAGAAATCATTTTCACAAACACCTGCCTTCCTCAACATGAAATCACCACCAAAGTTGACATGCACTCTCTTCTTTGTTTTGACAATTGGCATGTAGAAAGAAACCAAAAAAACCCTAAAGCCTTACAATTCATTTACGAAAATGTAAAGCACTTTACTAAATATTCTGTGTGAAACGGAGAAAATGGTGCAAGTATGACACAGGCATATAAACAAATAACAAACTTAAAATCACTCCAACTTTGAGGAATCACACAGCAAGCTTTGTGGCTGCTGTTGGTCTTTCCCCAAATCAATTTGTACACTAAGGGAATAACACTAAACCTGCTGTAGAACAGTGCCAACACCAAAAAGACTTTGAGAATTAAAATGCACTAACTAGTTAAATCATATAATTTCACCTGTTACTCATGAGTCATAACGTGGTTTTAGTTCACAGTTACCTCGGAGTGATACTGAACCAACTGATACTTCCACACAATCTGTCACTGCAAGTGCCACCTCTCAGATCATATCCTGACAAGACACCCCCCGGGCAGGGACAGACACACCCACCGGAAGTTCTCAGCAGCGCTGACACAAACAAAAAAGGTGAACCACAAAGAAACCGTGTCATGGATTCAGTGGAACAATTTAAGCAGATTCTGTTTGAGGACAAAAGCAGTGTTACATATTCAGTGCACACAAGAGATTGCTGCGAAGCATTTTTCATCTTCGACACCGAGCTTGCTCAGCAATATGTGCTTGATGATGGTCTTGGATTTTGCTTTTCTTCCTTGACTTCAAAATTGCAGGGAATACAGAAATCATGCACGTTTTCAACCCAAGGAAATACACTGGTATGAGAAGGGGCAGTTGACCAGGATGGGATTTGACGGATCACCGTGATCTCTCCTCCCCATAATTTAAAAAAAAAAAACAAAACAAAAAAAACAAACAAACAAACCCCCCCCCCCCCAAAAAAACCACTACATTCTGGTTAGCCAGCTATCACAATTCAGAGTAAAAATGCTTCCATTAACATAATTACAATTAACTGATCTTTGGAAGCAGTTCTTTTTCGTAACACATATTGCCAGGAGGTAACATTTACAGCACAAAAGATGTTGCTGAAGTGTGGCTCGGTATTTGTCAAATGACAGTTTGGGGTGGGGGAGATCAAAATTTAAGTTTGAGGAAGACTTGCTAATTTCTCTTTCACTCTCTTGTTCTAATCTGTAATGTTATTCATAGCATTCTGTCTAGGCTATTAAAAAGCCATCAAGAACCCTCAGGGTATTCCCAGGCAGCAATGCAGCTTCCCAAAATGCTCCTGCTTGCGTGCCCTCATTTACAGAAAGAAAGATGTACAAGCTACTAATAGAAAAAATCCAGCCCACTGCAGTGGCTTGAGGGCTTCCATTCATAGGAACAGCCCTGCACACACTGGAGCTGAGATGCAAAGTTACTCTCACCCCTCTTTTTCCATCTCACATCAACATCAACTGTCCGGAATTCAGATACTCCGCACACAGATTCCTCCTCACATCTTTGCAGGAACCTCTGCAGGTTTGGCTTCATCACCCTCCCCTGCGCTCCCCAGAGCCAGAATTGTGTCCTGTTCCCCACTTGCTGGACTCCAGGCACAGTTAAGATACCAGGCTTTCAGGCCTGACCCTCACGGGAATGGAGAGCCCAGAACGAAGTGGCCAGGAAGGTACAAACCCAGATCCAGTCCTGCTGTTACCGGTTTCAGTGGAAGTGGGATCAAGCCTTAAATTCTCTAGAAATCGGGTAAATACACAAAACACTCATTCTGCTCCCTCTAGTTCTGCAGTAGAGCAAAGTCTGACGTTAGAGGCAGGGGAAGGGGATTTACAAGAGCAGGATCTGTTTGCTCTTTGGACCCTCCTTTCCATGTTGTAAAGCCCAGATGGCGTTTTGGCAAGTTACAAAGTCAGCAGGACCATCCCCTAAGAGGGGCTATAAAAACTCCAGTACCACCAAGAGCCAGGGAAGCTGCTCCTAACGACCCTTTGGAATGTTTGCTCTAAGAGCAGCCGTTTCAGAAACCACACGTAGCACAACTGCTTCACCCGCCCTCCCATCTTAGCGAAGACGCTCAGAAAATGAAGATTTTTCTCATCAGGAACAACTATTTCATATGCAGGATAAAAGTTTTCAAGAATAGATTAAAGGATTAAGGGAACACAAGCAAGGCACATTAGCTGGGAGAAGATTAGTTAAGTATCAAATAGAAGGAAGAGCATATTATAAGAACATTTGCATAGTGTCTTTACAGTAAAATCTGCTTATTTCTTGCAAAAAATAATAAATTCAGATAAAGCCTACCTGGCAGCTAAGTTCTGGCAATACCTTAACTATCCACAGAGAGATTTTGGTTTATAATACTCCTCCCTGACTTCTCCTGTCAGAACTGGTCTTCAAATTGTTCTCTCTAAAGAATTAGGCATTGAGTTTTAAAGACAGGCACTATATCATGGCACAAATCACTACTAAAGCAGATATAAATTAGGTTAACTATTCCTTCTGACCAACATTTTAAATTAAATTTTCTGATCTATGAACTGAAGCCTACAGTTTTCATTAAGTTTTAAACAATCCATTGTAGTGGGAAGAGGAGAACTGTATATAGTTCCTGATCAATAACTAACCCTCCCCATAAATCTCTGAATCTTCAAATTCTTATCTTCGTTATTTTCTACAGATCATTCTTTGAACCATGAAAAAAAAAAACACCCCAATGGTGTCAAGAATTCATAGGTGAAATTCGGGTAGCCTCTCCTATAAAAATGTTTGCACTACTCATAGAACTCCCTTTATTATTCAAGGCATTCATTTTCACAAATGACTGCTTTGGGCTCTGCATTTTGCAAAGCATCCAAAAAAATAAATGAATATCCTCACAGGCTTCCCAATGGTCCTACAGAGTCTGTAACTGCTTAATCCAACAGAATGTGCTTCCACTCAGGAATATTTTTTCCCTCATTTCTAGCACGTTTGCTACCGATTTCAAAGCATGAAAGTTTGGCTGCAGTTTCTAAAAGAATCTGATGTAGATATTTGAGCCTCATTTAAAAGGCCTCTTCCTGGGAGCAGAAAGAGGCTGGAGAAGTAACTGCAAGAAAAAGCTACTTTTTTCAAAGTCTGTTTTTCTTTATGCTTGACAAATACAAGAAAGCTGTTCATTAAATTCAGATGGAGAACTTCAATAAATGGTTGATGAAATTAATTCTGCCCGTTCCGCGCAAAAAAAAAGTTAGGAGCCCAAAATAGAAAAACAAATGCTAAAATCGGGGTAAAGGGAAGACAGAAAAAACACACGGCCACGTTCAGCAGACCACAGTGAAGGAAAACTACACATTGCACAACACTCTCACTGTTACCCTTCTTACTCAATCCTCAGCAGGTTTTACCCCCTTAACTCTTGCTACAGCAATTTCTGCAAGTGGATCTAGGTTGTAACAAGGCAGACAGGGAGTTTCCCCGAGAGCCACAAGGAAGTAAGAGTGGGTTTTATACCTATCACCTCCATGAGCAGAAGAAGGGCACTGCTTTGTCTTTGCTCATGTATTTTCTGTAAAACTGTACCACCAGATTTAGACACACAAGTGTGTCTAGAACACAGAATTTAGCAACAGTTCCAAGGGCTCCAAAAGCTCTCAGATGTTTAACCTGTAGAGATCCATCAAAAGGAACAGCTCAGGCTACAGAGCTCCTCAGACACAACTGAGGCACTTCAGGACTGTTGGGTCTGTGTGGTTAGGATTGTGTTAAGCAAGTTACAAAGATGTTATGACAAGGAGTAACTACAGAACCACGGGTTCTTATTATGGATCTTCAAGTGAATTCCGTTTCTTTCTCCTCTCCCTCACACCCATGCCCTTCAAAGGCCAAAAGGCAACTTTGTAAGGCACAGTAGCTGGTAAAGAAAGCACCAACAAAGCAAATGGCATTAAAAAAAAATTGTATCTAAACAGCCCATTTTAAACATTTGATAAAATTGGGTTTTTTGGGGTTTTTCTAAATAGGAAGAAGAAAGAGGATGTCAGTACAAGATCTCATCTCAGTGAATGCACAAACCCCATAGAATTTCTCAGTCTTCCTCATATGACAGTCCAAAATCTTAATACAGATTTAGTTTCAAATGAAAATTGTTCTGAGAAGAAAAGTTTTATAATATAAGTCCCCCCCAAAAAAATCAAACATTTATATATTTATACATTTATAATTACAGCAAAATATTTTCTCTAAGCAATATGCAGCATTTCCTGCACACGCAGCAATTTTACATCTCCTGGATTTGGGTCATGCCCATAGCGCTAATCAACAGATTTATCTTCAAGTTAAGGGATATTATGAAACATTCTGTCAAACCCAAGCACACAGAAAGAAGCCACACTAGTCATTAAAATAATTTTTCTTTCTTTTTGGAGTATTAAACAAAACTCAAAACTATTACTATCTTACATGTGTGAATTCTGAAGTAAAACTAAACTCATTAGTTTAATCAAGCAAAGACTGATAAAAGTAAATGTGTGTTCAATTCAAAGAAGGAAGAAAAATAAAAACTTTGCCTTTAATTTAAACCCTTACTGGGCTTCTTTTGGAAGAGGATATGAATGAGACTAATAATCTTGGACCTCCCTGAGGGAAAGAAAAAGCTAGAAAATTCTGTGCATTGCTGTTTGTTAGCATGATTAAACCCTTCACTGCATGTAACATTTCTATGCTGATATTTAATCCCAGTAATAAAATGCAGCTGTACACAGCCAGCAGGAAGAACATCAGACCTCATTAGACCACTGCAAAACACGCTACTTTTGTTAAGCCCATGTATTTGCAGGCGCAGTTTGCGCAGCAAACAGCACGTGGTGTGGCTTTCTGTGCTGCGGAGAAAAAGTGAAACTTTTAAAACAAGTTTTTGGAGTACTTTGTAACAGGCTAATCTCACACTCAAGTGGCTGCTATTCCCACAAATCCAGCCCACCTTAGTGATGAAAAGCTGTTACAAAGAGACACGTGGGAGGGCAGAGTTTCAAAAGCAGCTGAAGGAAATGAAGCTGAAGGTCACCCGGATCAGCAGAGATCCACCCTCCTGGAGAAGGAAGTGTCCCTGGGCCTGTTTGCTCACTGCAGTTGTGTTCTGACGGGACACACTGTTCACTTTGACTTCTGCCTCCTGCTCTCCTTGGACCTTCACTCAGCAAATGCAGTCTGTTAAAGCAGATTTTAACTAATGTATTTTAAAAATCCAAGCTTAGCACTTGGATATGACAATCATGTTAACTGTGACTACTTAAGGTTAATGCCAGAGTTATAGCTGAGATGTCTCCTGCTTAATTGGCTGGCTGTGGGTACCTTCTGGTTATCTGTTTTGCCCCTGTTCTTGAAAATGATTTAGTAACAAGCACGTCCCTCTTGCTTCATATCCAATCCTATTTCCCATAAAACATATACAGGCCTCCACTAGTGAGAAGAGTTCTTGTATTCCCTCATCAATGAAAAAATGGTGGGAATAGCCAGGCATCTTAGTCAGCTTTGCTGCTAATCACCCTATCTCAGTGGAGAACATCTTACCTGTTACATGAGCAAAGACAGAGGAATCGTGGACACCCTCATGACACAATCCCGATTTTGGCAGAGGGAAGACTGCAGTTCTCCTTGCTCTCTCTGTAGCTGTAGGGAGTTTAAAATCATGCCAAGTTGCAGCCAACAATTAACAGTGGTTCAGACAAGACTTAGTGACTGATGCATTAGAAAAAGAGGAGGAAAAAAAAAAAAACAAACCCACTCAAGAACCTTACAGTGAGTTTTACCTAAATATTATTTCTTTTAGTTTGTTTTAATGCATGGGGAATAAATAAATATTGAAATATCACTAAAAGTGACTCATTAGCCTTTGCTCTAAAAAGAAGACTTTCCTACCACACACTTAAAGGAAAATCCACAAGTATTTTTGTCACTGCTTCTGGCATAGAAAAGAGAGTATGGAGGGAGGGGGGAGGAAGTGGGGAGGAAATAAAAAGCAAAATTGACACTTTGCAGTTTGTGCCTCACTTCTTCACACCCAACTATAGACCTAATTTTGTCTCTCCTGCTCTCCAAGACCGACCTTGACATCATTCAAACATCTTACAGGAATTTGCTGTAAGCAAGGGGGGGGGAGAGGAAGCCAAAAGCTTGTCTAGTTTTTGCAGTCATATATAAAATAATCGGAACTGTAACTGTTCTGAGGACAAGCAGGGTCTGTGGAGTAGCCTGAACACAGGCAGGGCTGCAGCTCAGCACCACTCCAGGAACCAAGAGCTGCAGCAACAGGTGTCACCTCCAACAGTAACTTTGGGGGAGGGCACGGAACTTGGAGTTTGGGTTATGCCATTATAGTGTTCTGTACAACTCAGGTATAGCAGCATCACAAAATAAAACTTCTCATATAATGCTGTACAAAGTACTACCAAAAAAAAAAAAAGAGAAGGGAAAAGCTTTTTATTGAATGCAACAGAATATTCTGGTGAGAGACTTATTTCCCTATGTCTCTCAAACTTCTGGCAAGTCTGTCCCCTGCTCAAAGGAGTTCTGAGTGAGCCTTTCAGCATCTACCACGGAATTAGGCAGGTTTTCAAAGAGCTTTTCAAGGGTAAAACAGAAAGCCTGCATTCAGGAATCCTCTCCTATGGCAAACCAAAGTGCTTTTTTAAAACAAAGTGCCCTTTTACATTAGAGATCTGTTAAATTAATGACTGCACTGCCCAAAAGCACTGGACATTCCACAGCGTGTTGGTGAGCTTTCCATTCCAGAGACCATTACGTTCCGCAGAATAAAACAGGGAAAAAGGAAGAGGGAGAAAAAAAAAAAATAAAAAAAGAAACACAACACCCCAGGTTCCCAAACCAGCCTGGGAGTCCTACACAGCTTTCTTCAGAAATTTCAAGCAGGACAGGTCCAGGTTTACCTCGAAAAAATTCCAGTGCCAGTCTCCCACATAAGTTTGGGAATTAAAATATCTTAATTACAGGGGGGGAGGGTCCTTTTGCAATGAGAGATTAAACAAATTTTATAATCAGCTGATTGATAGGATATTACCTGAGTGCAGCTACTTTGTTACCACAAACATCTGCAACCATCCTTTGAACACTTAAAGGACAACAGGTTGGAGAGTTTAAGTAAAGAAAAGATCTTAAATTTAAAAAAGTATGGACCCAGTAATCTGTGCTGACGTTACTTTCATAACCCCACTTCTGGCAACAAGCCCAAATATTTTCTGCCTGTACTACAAATCAAAGAAGTTGTTTCCTATCAGAAGTTGGATAAAGAATGTGAGAGTAGTTTTCCTTGAAACACAATCAATTTAGCTTAAAATAACCACAAGTCTTGTAAATCAGGTGTTTTGTTTCTTGAATGTGAACATGAGTAACATAACACAGTGAGGCTGCAGCTCAGTTATTTTTCTTATCTGTGATGAACTTACACCAGTGAGCAGCAATAGCTTCACTTTTCCTACACAGCTGGAGTGTGTTATCCAATTATTCACACGAAAGGGAGAATCAACATGACTCGCAACAGGCAAGGAAAGTCCTCTGAACAACTCACTTAACACTGCTGTTGGGAAAGTTCTTCTGCAGTCCATTTCTAATCCTTCGTCCCATTCATCTACCTTGTGAATTCTCTGATTTCACAGTAAATAAAACTATTTATTACCCACCACTGTGGAGCTCAGAACTGCAGCCTCCAGCACGTCCTCCCTGCAGTAACCAGAACGTTGTTCTGTGTCTACAGAGTGCCTTGGGCAGAGAAGGGGGTGCCCACCCAAACATCTCCACGTGTAACTGTTGCTTTTCATCTCTGCTTTAGTTAGGAATTTCTGCATCCTTCCTCCTTTGGAATGTACTTGAGTGCCACCCTCAACTTATCACAGGGTGAATAGGATCCCAGAAATATGAATTGCTTGCTTAGTGCTGGATACTTGATCCTCACTCCAGAGAACAAGGTTACACTGTTCTGCTGCTGCTCGGTTCTGCTGCTGCAGGAGCACCAAAGACCCACCATAAAGGCATCATTGTGCAATGTTTTATATAAAAGGAGCACAGAGAGAGGCCCAAAGACTAAGATTTAACTAAAAAACCCTGTAATGGGAGAATATTATCATGCCAAAGGCATGTACTCCTGTGTATGCCAATTAGTCGTAATAATTCATCCCTCCTTACTGGCCATCAATCAAAACACTGAGAGGCAGAGAAGTTTATTTAAAAGATGGCTCTCCCCCTCTACATATAAACTCACAAATAAAAGAACTGTCATATAGTTCATGTCAGTATATAATTTATAATATAAAAATTACAGACAATATTGATAACAAATGAAATGTGTAATGAATGTAAATATATATATATACACACACACACACATATTACAATCATAACGATATTTCTATTATCCTTGCTGTTTTGGACACACACAGTGTCATAAAGTGAATAATTTGTAAATAATCCAACATTGATTTTCATTGCAAACATGACAGGATAAACGTGAAGTGCAAGTGCCTAGAAAGGACACATTCAGGGAGTAGTAAGGGTGTAATACAAAAAGGCTGGTCCTCCAGTAACATTAATGATGGCAATTTTCCTGCCACAGCTCTCCTGTCAGCTCAAAATTAACAACAGTTTCCTGCCAGAGCCAACATCTTGGTTTACAAACAGAAATTACGTTGCTTTAAAAGCAGGTGTCATGTTGCTTTGACTTATTTAGAGAAGCCCCATCACAACCTGACCATCAATTTAAACCCACGGGTTAAAAAAACCAACTAAAAGAAGATCTGGAGTTCCCTTTAGGGAAAAAAAAAAATTAAAAAATAAATGTAACACCTTTTAAAAAAAAATCTTCAATAAATGTGTGTGAAACACATGTAAAGGGTTTTAAAAATTTAGTTTTACTATACATTAATTTACATGAAACATGAAATATTACTCAATACCTTTGTTAGCAAAGCCTAATAAGAAGTGACACCACTGAACTTGTACCTACCACGTGCAAGCACAGTTTCTGGATGTGAGAAATACATTTTTGGTAGCTGCAACCTCCTGCAAAGAAGTGGCTTCACTTCAGTCTATGGAGGATGAGGACTGACTTTGTTCAGGTAAAAAAAAATGACAGAACAAAATTCAAAAACTGTTTATCTTCCTATATGATCTCAAAATAAATTCTAAGTGCAAGGGAAGTCACAACTTACCAGTCCTAAATATCCTCAAATGTGACCAAAAATAAAGGAAGGATTATGAAAAAAAAAAATTCATCTAAAATCTGTTTAAATAGAGACAAATTTCAAAAAGCTTGCATCTGGGTTCTGATATATTTAAATAGCTGTACTTTCAGGAAAAAAAAAAAAAAACACAAGGTCTGAGAAGGTGCATCATTATGTCAGTTGAATAAATAAGAAATCCAACATAATGAAACGGGAATATTAAAACCACAGGTAAGTTTCTACTAACACGCCTGCATTTCCTCACTGTGATGCATCAGTTCTGTGCAAAGTATTCGGGTTTATATTTTATTGCTGCTCATGCACCCTCTGTATTTACAGGAGCAGTTTAATTACAGCATTGGTGAGAAATTGGGTCATGTAAGATCTGATTAGCCCTCTGGAGATGCCTCTCCTTGCTTAGGATAGAGGAAGCCCAAGATTACCACATTCCTAAACAACTTAAGCTCCAGTTCCATGCCCACTCCAAGCAAGGGGAGAGCAGCATCTACCACAGTCTCACTCACAGATCTCTGATCCCCAGCCCTGCAAGTTCTCCTGCCACAAGGTCCAGGAGCCCAAGAACTCAGTACACGTTTATTTTTCATGCTCCAACATCCCACTACAAAAAAAAGTTACTACACTACTACTCCTGGTCCAAGGGCTCACGTGCCACTACAGTCACATACAGTGGTAAATTCCTCTGACAGCTTCAAGAAAAAAAACAGTGGAACCACTAAATTAATACTGATGTTATCAATGAAGCAATTTTTAGGGAGTCACTAATACACAGTAGCTTACTATTTAAGAATCTTGTGGGTTTCCCCCTATTTCACATAGCTGAGTTGCAGGGGAGTTACTAGTATTTAACTCTTCAAAATTTCTTTAAACATATCCCAAGTTTTCAAATCTGCATTTTGGCTCTTTATCCCCTATGTCCTACAAATCTTTGTCATTCAGAGCTTCAGTTTTTCATAAGGAATTACTATTTCAAATTTCAGCAAAAATAACCCAGGGGACCTCACAGCGATCAGAAGATAATTGTGCTGTGAAATCAGAACAATTGTGAAAACACTTGACAAACTGTAGCTTCGAACTTGCATTTTATGAATGGGGTTTCAGGGTTTGTGGTCCAAAAATAAAAAAAAACCCTTCAAATGTAACAATAATCTGACATTCTTTAGCTATTCATTATTATACTTCATTGTAAAAGCATTTTAGTTTACTTCTAAGCTTTCCTTCCCCATCACGCAGTTTTCTGTGTGAATCAGAACTTAGGCTTTTCCCTTTCTTTCAACCTCAGCTTACTGCAAAGAACTGATGATATAAAGCCTCTTAAACCAAATCAATCAGCTTTAAAATTACTTTCAGCACCTTACCCACAATACACAAAACGCACAGCCACCTACACTTCGGGTAAACCACAAAAAAAAAAAAGTCTAATTCCCAGTATTTATTTTATTAACAGTTTGACTTGGTCCTTAATTCACTACAAGTTCATTCTGGTTTACCCAGGAGGGGAGATCAGGGGCGAGGGGGGAAAGTTGAGCCAGACTTAACCAAACAGACTTTCCTTAGCACAGAAAGCTTTAGAGAAGCCCAGAACACACTTTTCTCAGTTGCAAACATAATAATGCATAAATGGTCTGGGTTGGAAGGAACCTTAAAGATCATCTCATTCCAAGCCTCTGCCATGGGCGGGAGCACCTTCCACCAGGCCAGGTTGTTTCAAGCCCCATCCAGCCTGGCCTTTACCTATTGCATCTTTATCTATTATGGCTGACCCTAACATTTGTTTTAATTCCAGAGTTTATTGCTCACAAACAGCCCAAACTATTTATTTACACACAACACAAGAACACAAAATGATAGGGAAAAAATTACTTTTTTTTTTTTCTCAGAAATCCCCAAGGCTTAAGGTTCCTCTGTGAACACAAACTAGAAAGCCAGCTGTAATGAGAGGTCAAGAAAAATAACCAGCCATCAAACAGAGGCAGCCTTTAATCACACCATTGTGGTCTTGATTTGAACTGCTGAAGCAAAAAGTTCCCCCTGTCATTACCAGGCCACACTGATCATTTTCAAAATACAAGATTTCATTGCACAGCGTCTCTTCAAACACACAAGACGTGCTCCTACCCTCAGTCACTCACAAAGAAAACCTGACGAGATGATACTGAGGCACAAAGAACAGCAGGTGAACTTCCCAGCTGTGTGCAGCGTTAAGTTTTTAGGGTGTGGGAAACAAAACTAGAAGCAGAAAGACAAAGTCAGGAAAGAAATACTCTGTATTAAAAAGTTGGCACTATATATTCAAGGGGGTAAAAAAAAAAAAAATCAAAGATGTTACCAGCTTGCTGCAATAGAGTGTACTAACATGTAGGTCAACTGTTTGCAAACAGAGTTCACTGCAGCAGCTCAAAAAAGTTCACTGCACTGACCTTTCTTCAAAGGAGAAAAGCACAGGAACACTCCCAAACATAAAGAGCACGGCTTATAAGAGTAAGAATTTATCATGACACTACACATTTTTTAGCTGCTAAACGTCAATATCTGGAGACAACGTGAGAGATTAAGCCAACTCTCTCTGAGGTGGGACGTTCTAGTCAGGTTGTATCCAGCCAGGATCTCCTTGACAAGTTATCTTTAAATACAAAACAAATCAAAATCCATCTCACTTAGCTGCACTTCATACTTTTACCCATCCTTCAAGCACATGACCTCGCTGTGCTATGGGCACATAATGGAAAAGCAGAATTTCAAACACAGATCTGTCTTACCCCTATTTATGAAAACAGACATTTATTAACGCATTCCACAGAAATAAAAGCCTGAACAGGGGCTGCCTCTGTTTTATCCGATTCTCTGTACTGCCCAACAACAAAAAGCTACCACAAATGGTGAACTTTGCAATTCTGTCAATGCTCTTCCCTGATACTGGGGAAGATCCAGTACAACAGCATCCAAAGCATTTACCTACACACCCAGTAACTACTAAAAGTTATATAACAATAGAAGTTCATTCACTTTGGGAAAAAAGTTAGATGATCATTTGCTTAAAAATAAGCATCTGTGTGCTTCTTAAATAGCAAGATACAGATTTAATTCTACAAATCTTTTCAATAAAACATAAGCTTTATGTAACAAACTGCTAATGATAAGGTAAAAAATTCCTTTAGCTGATTAATAAAGTCAGCAAACAAAATAAACAGATAAGAACTACCTGTGAATAAGTTTAAGACAGATTTTAGAAAGGGGATTTAGTCATTTTAGGATCAGATGTAGAACAGCCCTTCACAAAGGGCAATGGAAACATATTATTTTCTTGAGACACATTTGATGCAATATAAGAAGGATTTGATAATGTAGCCTGCATTCTGAAGTTTTGCCAGCCTTCTTAAGGCTGACATTCCTTCATTTTAGATTTTTGGTTTGAATGACGCTAGGTGATGCATATGTTAGGAATACGGGAGACTCCCATCAATTTTAACACATCCAGCTATTACAGGTGCCCACAGATTTTGTGAATAAGCTCACATGTACAGAGGTATGCAAATAAATGCTTCTTCATTAGATGATACATACCTCAGTGACTGAGATATTTAGGAGAGAGGAGCCTAAAACTAAGGACTGTGCTTATAGTTCAAGTTACTCTCAAGTAAACCGTAAACTAAGAAACCCAACAGCAGCTGAACATAAAACATTTCATCCTCTTTAAACCATATTTTCAAGCAAGTGGCACTTTCCATCGTGCCCTTGAAGGCCATCACTTGGCACAGACTGAAGCATCCAGTCCACCACAACAGTGTGGTGTCCTGCAGAACATCACTACTGACGACCACAAGAAGTACTGCCAAAGCGCTGTCTTGCATTTGAATGAGGGTCTTCATTCTTCCCAACAAACAGCTGAAGCCTCCACTCTGGAATCAGCCCAAAATGTGACCAAGCCAATGGTGTTTTTGCTCAAGCCACGGCAGTTTGTGCTGTCCCCAAACCAACACCATCACAGCAGCACCTTGGCCAGTCACACAGCAGGGCAGCTGTGATTCAGTTATTTGTGATGTTTGAGGCTGTACACAAGGCAATGACAGCACATGAGAAGTTCTATAAAACTAATGAAGATTAATAGAGCAGCGCTGGACAAATCAGGATATTCCGGTACTTGAATAACTGCCTGGAAAATTGTCACCTACACAACACAGCAAAGGCTTTAAACATCAGAAAGCAAACAAGTGTGAACAGCAACATAAAAAAGAGGTAAATCTACACACAAATACTAAAATAGTTCTACCTACACTAGCAAGAACTCTACAGTTCAGCAGTTCTTTCAGTCCTTGTTTTGGTGTAATTTTTCCTCTGCTGCATTTGGCGAGCATTTCCTTTGTCGTTCTTTTTTTCCTCTTCCAGATGTCACCGACAATCATTTTTCATTGAGTTTGACAAGAAATTCAACCAACAATTTTCTTTACTCACTTCCTCCCAGAAACTCAAATGGCCTTATTTTACTAACACAGGATATAATTATCCTGTGAACGAGATGCTCATTCTTCAGCACATTGGGTACAGTTGTGTTGGAACTGAGCTACACTATAAACACAGTTCCTGGGCATATGAAGTTTTACCCTCATTTCTACAGGAGGTAAGGCCAGGGAACGTTGCTGCCAACAATTACATCAAGTCTCATATCCACAAAACTTACAAGGGACTTTTAAATACTCAGAACAGTTCATTAAAAAGAGATCACCTTACCCATCAGATACGACCTAAAACAAAACTTATGGTGTCTGTTATCCGTTTTTTTTTTTTCTTTCCACCAGAACAGATATATTAGGTCCCAGTTTTCTATGGCTCAGATCTTTCCAATACATGCCAAAATTCCTTTGGGATCAGACCTCTGTCCTAGAATTTGAGAAACACATTTATTTTTTCCTACAAAATGAAGTCCTTTCATTTTATGTTGGATTTTTACCACTTATTTTAATTCACTAGGCAGTCACAAATTTTGGACGTCTCAGCAAACCCAAGACATTTTCCCTTCAGACTTACATGTTTTATTTATACTGAAGAAAACAAACATCAGCTTGTTACAGAACCAAACTTCTTGAAAATGCGACCAGACTACCAACACAGGAGTCTTACAGAGCACACATTGATCAAAAATTTGCAGATTAAGAATTGCATCTGCCAAACCTCAGTTTTATTTGGTTAAAGGACTGAAGAGACAAAACTCTGTATGAATATTTTTGGGGAATAACAACTTCCCGAAACCTCCTACAGAAGTTACAGTTTTCCTGAACTACAAAATAAGGGATTCTTTTTTTTCTGAAAGAAAAAAGAAAAAAAATCTACTCACTCATGACTGGAAACTTCTTTGTATATAATCCAAGACAGGTCTTGAAGCAAGGTATCTTGTTGGAGAAGGTTTCTCAGAGGTATACATGTCCTGATGGTGGGAAGAAAGTAAAAAGACAAATCATTTTTTCAACTTTAAATGACTAGAATATATGTTTGCATATATACTGTCTTTCCTACTATCTTTTCATCCTCCTTCTTAAAAAAAAAAAAAAGGAACACAAAGATGTGTTTGTTATGACTGAAGAACTTTACTGCTTACAGATATTTTGCAGTTTATCAACTCAAAACATGTACCTTCTTCTAACAATCACATTATAAACTTGTGAGGATGTGGTAAAAAAAGGTGCTATAAAATATATTGTTGGTTATCTTTCGGGAGCAGTTCAGAAGTTAAAAAGTGCAAGACTACAATATGGACACAGTAACTGAAAATTCCAAAGCAGTGTCTTCCTTCAGCAACCTCAGCCAGCAAGAAGATGTAGAAAAACACTCTTGAAAACACAAGAGCTGTTTACTAAACAAACACAGGTTGGCATTAGCACCCAACACTTCCTCCTCAGAAACAAAAATTTCTAGGAACTGCAAACCACCAGATCAGTCAAGTCCTAATGGAAATGAAAACCAGGTACCCAAATAGGGCAGATATGGAGTCACTGACAACGTCTGGCCCTCCCCGAAGCCACATATAGAGGGCTTCATCTCCAACAACGACAGCACAGCAAGTACATTCTGAAAAATTCATTATATAATCTCCATCCTGCTGCTGAAAGCAAGTTTATACAAGTCTGATAGAACAGCTAAACGAAAGTAACTTCACCTCACAGCTCAAATGAAAAAAAACCAACGTATCTACTAAGCTATAAAGAATTCTCCTCTAATACCTGCACAAATAGAGAGTATCTGTAAATTAATATTATGTGATTTATTTCCCCTTTTTAGAACTTGCTGAACCTGAACACCTGTGCTAATCCAGCCACATATCTTATGCTGACTCAGATTTCAAATCTCAACTCTCCTCATCTCTTCATGCTTTAAAAAAAGCAACATAAAATGCAAAAAGACAAAATATGTGATTTAATTATGTCTTCAAATAATATTTACAGCACATGGCAAAGTAGTAGAGGAACTACTCCAGGACTGAATTCACATCACAAGAAGGTTCCTCTATCAATTGCTAAAACCAGTTTTCTAAAAAAACCTTTAAAAAAATTTAAAAACACCAAAACCACCCATACACCACAAAAGAAAGAGTCCAACTGCCAAAAGGAAGCCTTTGGTAATGGTGCAAACTGAAAATTACAATCAACTCCTTTTGCATTGAAAAATTAACACGGGGAAGAGGCTCAATAGCAGAAGAAAATGGCTGAAGAAGAGACACAAAGCCATGAGAAGCTGCAATCCCTGAAGAACAGTCTGAACTGCAAAGCCCCATCAGTGAATGGCTGCTAAATTCAATATTTAAGCACATACAGCCCAATTAAAAAAAAAAATGAAGTGTCTGTTAGAACACAAGGTTAGAACTGCAGCCTCGTCAGCTTCATCTTCATTACTGGTGTCAAAATTATCAAACAAAATTTGCATGACATTTAAATTATTTACTGCACTACCAACAGCTATTATGTTAACAAAAATCAAACACATCAACCAGACAGCCTTCAACTCAGGTCCAAAGCACTTCTGACCAGAGCCCCACACTACCTTTGGGCCCAAATTCTGCTTGAGTCTTAGGCAGAACCAGCTGGAAAAAGAGTCTCCCACTCAGTTTTCCAAAGGTACAGTCTCACGTCAGTTTTGCAAATATGAACTACCAACGCTCTGCTCTGAGACATCGCGTTACACGGCACTTTATTGCGTGTATGCACAGGAAAAGGCTGTTCATTAGGAAAAAACAAAACAGCAGCTCTGAAAACCACTTAAGGCTAATAATAGCATAATTATGCACCACATCTCTTATAAAACCCTAGTCACGTAACACTGAGGAAATGAGATGAGAATATAGCAGTGATGTGCTGCCTATAAACGTGTCATGGCCATGAAAAGTGAGCGTTCCAGCGCTCCACAGCAACCTGAACTCCGGCTTCCAGCTATAAAGTGTTACTCCCATAGTGCCTTCAGTGTCTAAATATTTTGTTTAGCTATTGTTAGTACCTGTTTACCAGCCAGTGCTGACTTCTGGTTAATTCAGGTAGTGTCATTTCAAAGAAAAAACCCTGCATGCTTTATATCGTTTCCCTTGTGAACAACTTGATCATTTTGCTGATGGGTATTTTCTCGGACTATTGGAAAGTGCTTAAGTCACTAAAAGAAAAAAAAGGAAACTTTCATCTTCTATCTGTAATTTTGAGTAGAGCAATAGCAAGCAGCACTGGAAGTGACGAAAAGTCAACACTGCCAAATATCAGAAAGTCCTTGCTTTATAATGCATTGCAAAATCAACACTTTTCCTAAGGAGTGTGGGAGAAACTAAACTGTTTTCACTTTGCTCTCTCAGCCAACGACCCGGTTTATTCCAAGGCACGGAGGGTTTTCTCCTGCACAAAAACACAACCAACAACTATAGACCATGACTCATTGAGCGTCTTGCTGAAAGGCAAAATCTTGAGAAAACTTTTAATTCAAAGTAGTACCTGACAGCCTCTGTGCTTTCCCTTCCAATCAACAAGGCTATAAAAGGAAAAAAAAAAAAAAACCACACCAAAACCAAAGCGCCCACACCTAACTTTGATCCTTGTCCTTTCCTGAAGAGCAAAGCCTTGTGCTTCCTCTACTGACACACATCTACCAGCCCTCGAGGGGGATTCACCTGAAGCAGCTGTGAAACTATCGGCATTTTAACCGAGATTTGAAAGGAACACCAGAACTGAAAGAAGCTCTTTGCGACTCCAAATTCACCCACACTAATAATACCTTCGATGACCTGTTTCCACACCCAGTGCTGGGTCTCCTTTTGTACCCAATACTCTGTTTCAGGACAATCAACATGAACCAGATTGCAAGCAAATTGCAGCATATTCTATGCACTATGACTCGATCCAGAGAAAAGATTTCCCTCTAAGTTGGCAATTAAAGAGTCAGGTCTAGCCTGTGTGTATGTTATTGTAGTACCTGTTTAACTTAGATGCCAAGGAGTTAACATTAAGAATTTATATCCCCAGTTCCCAAGAACCAGAAATCACAGGAGCAGCTCCTGTGCTCTTCCACTGGTTAAACACACAGGCAAAACAGCCCAAAGAGAGCCAGCCTTGCACAAATCAGTACTTTACTGTCGTTTACTTTCTTCTTTAAAACAAATGTTATGGCCCCTCAAAGAAAACAGATACAGAGATTTCAGAAGCACTTGTTTTCGAGATGTACAGATAGCTGGCTGGCAGAACATTAAGTCTGAAATTGCTGGTTTCTGTGCTGTATAATCAGAGGGCAAAAGAACAGCTGGTTAAAAGGCAGCTCTGCTAAATACTCATTTCACACTGCATCCAACTTGAGTTAACTTCAAAGTTCTAATCAGTAACAACAAAAGTTTAAAAAGAGCAAAACTAAGTCACTTCAGAGCACGGCTGTTAAAAAGAACACAATAAAAATCCCTAACACGGTGCCAAGATTCTGAGCATCCCAGCTCAGTAAAATGCCCAAAGCCAGCGCAAATGTTCAATTCACAACCAAGTGAGAGTGCTACTGTTTCAGAACCTACAGAGAATCATTGACTGGTCACAAATGAGGAAGCACATGGAAGTACAAATGAAACAAGTCCAACGACACACCCTTCTTTGTTCGTGGCAGGAATATTTACACTACAAAGCGTTGAGGCAAATCGTCTTTAGTTTCAGGCACTGCTGATTGGCCGCTGCGTTTAATACACACACACACGCCTGGCAGAGTTGGAGTTTCGACTGTCACACAGCAGCTCTAGATTGCAGGGTAGGCAGCAAGCTAGAAAACCATAGAAAACAATTATTTAATGGAATTATTCTAATTGAACTGATCCTCCACAAGATACATTTGTTGTGAAAAGGGCAGATGTGGAATTTTTCACTCCACTGTAATTCAGTGAAAGCTGAAAACCAGCTCCCCTCACAGCCAGCTCCCAGCGCAGCTGCCTCCTCCGAGCAGCAAACGGCACAAAGAAAGTTATTCTCGAGCATATGAGGGCGAACAACTGGTACAGGAGTTCGGAGAGAGCGACTTTAAATCACCACTTGACTCTCATTCAGCTGGTAGTTCAATGGCTCCGGTGGTTTCCTACAGGCAGCCATCCCCGCCACAGCAAGAACACAAAACGTCGGAGAACTGGCTCTTTTGCTGGCAGTCCCAGCGGACACCCCGGGCTGGGAGAGGGCCACAGACCCCCCGGGCTCGGCACAGCCAGGGGAAGCCCACAGGACTCTGGACCCCTCTGTCCCAGCCCAGCGCTGCCAGCCTGGCACTTCCCACCACATACCTGAAGTATTACAAAGAACGGAGAAGGGAGCAGGTACAGGGAGAGCGGCAGTGCCAGAAAGTCAGATTAAAACGAGGGCTCAGCCATCCAAATCCTCCCTGCTTCCCGACCGGGGCGGCACGGCCGCCTCCCATCTGGGTAGAAAAGGGGGTTCCTCGAGGGGGGCCCCAGTGTCCGACTCACAGCCGCGACCCCCCAGACACCTCCCCAGGCCCCTCAGTCCCAGCCCCACTCTGGCTGTGGCCCCTCATTCTCCTGAGGGAAGCGCCCCCCTCACCGCCGCCACAGCGCATACCAGCCTTACACTAGGACCCAGGGACATCTCCACAGGGCTTCCCCCGGGCTCCCTCAGCACTCCCGGCTCAGCCGCGTCCCGGCCCCTCACAGCCGCCCGCACGCTGCCCCCTCCCCAACAGACACAGCAGGGAACCTCCAAAGACACACACCCCCCTCCGTCGGGAGTGGAACAGTCCGGAGCACCCCGGTACCCTGCGGGAGCCGGCTCCCGCCTCTTCCCCCTCGCCGGCCCCGCGGGGGGGGCGCTCCCC
>VXAY01001557.1:1413259-1461293 GCA_013399855.1 Oxyruncus cristatus | reverse complement strand
GCGCTCCCCTCCCCCGGGGGAGGATGGTACTGCCCGCCTCCCCTCAGCCCGCAGGAACCCGCCCGTTTCAATGGAGAGTCCGGCGCGGTATCCCCACACATACACACGCGGCCACCCCCCCGCGCCCCGGCAATGGACGGGTCCAGCCGGCCACCCCCGGAGGCCGCACAATGGCCGGAGCAAAGTCCCGGCTCGCCCCTACCTTTGCTCGGCTTCCTCCTCTCCGCGGGGCCTCCCTCCCTCCCTCCGCCGCCTTCCCCAGCGGCGCGTCCCTGCTCGCTGCCCCGGGACCGGCGGCCTCCGACCAGGAAGTGCCCTGGTGTGACACCGCCGCTATGGAAACCTCCCCGCCCCCGCCCCTCCCACAGGGCTGACCCGCCGCCGCCATCTTGGACGCGGGACGAGGCGCCCGCCCGGAGACCCTCCGGGAGAGCTGGGACAGAGCGGGAAAGGGCGTCCTGTAGGGAAAAAGGGGGGGGAAACACAAAGCAAGCCTTGTGCCCCTCAGATGCTGTGCTGCATGAACTACCAAGACCCCCATCATGGAAACCCATTCTCCTGTGTCCAGGTCTGGGCTGCTCTGTACAAGAAAGACAAGGAACTGCTGGAGAGGATCCAGCGAAGGCCACAGAGATGATGAGGGATCTGAAGCATCTCTCTTTTGAGGAGACACTGCAGGAGTTGGGCCTGTTTAGGGAACACTGAGAGGGGATCTCATCAATATGCGTAAATACCTCCAAGATGGGTGCCAGGAGGATGGTGCCAGACTTACTTCAGTGGTGGCCAGAGACAGGATGAGCAGCAATGGCCATAAATTAAAACACCAGAACTTCCTTCCATGGAGGGTGGCAGAGCACTGGAACAGGCTGCCCAGGGAGGGTGTGTAGTCATTCTCTCTGGAGACATTCCAAACCCCCCTGGATGCGTTCCTGTGTCATCTGCTCCAGGTGACCCATCCTCGGCGCCTTCCTTCGCCCTATGAGGTGCCTTCCAACCCCAACAATTCTGTGATTGTTTCTGGCAAAGCACCAGCTTTGAAAACAGGAGGGTTGAAGTACAGCTCCATGGCTGAACTGGGGCTTGTGTGTGACAAGGACTACCATAAGATTGCCAGAGGTCGTGAGTCTGCCTCACTGGAGATAATCAAGAACCATTGGGACACAATCCTGGGCCATGTGCTCCGGTAGAGTCCTGCTTGAGCAGGGAGGTTGGACCAGATGACCCACTGTGGCCCTTTCCAACCTGACCCATTCTGTGATCCTGTGGGATGGGCCGGATTGCTCATTCCAGCTCATTCCTGCTCTGCTGGCATCCTGCACCCATCACAAGAGGAACAGCTTTGATCCCAGCCCTGCCTCTTCCTTAGCAAGTGCTCCCACTCCCTGTGTGCAAATTCCTGGTGCATTTACATCCCCGTGCTTTGCATGGGGCAGTGGAGCCAGTCACAAACAAAACTGGAAGGGAGAAGGCACAGAAATGCAACAAACATTTTGACATCTCAAATGCCACAGCAGTGTCGACCAGAAGGGTTTAAACGTTTGTTTGAAAACTAAACTGTTGTGGTTAAGGGGGAATTTGGAGTGGCAATAAAATAGAGTGTTACATTCAGAGTAGAACTAAAATAAACAGTACCTAAAATGTACTACCAGAAGTTGTCCAGTGACGACAGAAAAACAGAGCGATGTCCCGTAAATAAATGTTTTGAGTGTTTTAAACAATCCTGTGTTTGAGTCACAATTGTATTTAAACACTTTCTATTCAAACAGTAACCAAGGAATTTAGCATAATCTACAAAATATAAACTCTTTAAAATAAGCAGTTCCAGACAACTTGCACTATGAGTTGTGGGGTCGTCAACTTCCAATATTAATTTCTACTAAATCTTGTAATTCTAGGACATTTCATGACAATTTGTAGAACACACTACTCCATGACTCCAGGGTAGATTAGATGAGTTAAATACTTATTGACTGGTTAGCCAAAGAACAGTAAATCTCCACAGATACTTCCACTTTTAATAGGCTTTCTGTCCTCCTAGTTCTCTCTTACTTTAGATGAAAAAGAGCCTGAATAGTGTTACTGCTGGAAAAACTGGAAGTATCACCCCTGGTACAGGTAATACCCATGCCAGCACATCTCACTGCCTCCAGGAATCTGGGAAATCTACATGCTGTGCCTGAGCATGGCTGCATGTGACACCCCTTTCATGGAGGAGAAAAAGGCTAAAGGCAGTGAGACGGAGCAGCCCAGACTGCTTTTGCCAAATGTTTCCTCTCCTTGTGCAGAGACATTGTAACAAAACCCAGAAATGTATTGCTTTGCAATACATTTCAGAAAATAATTGTGATTAACTAACCTGTCAGTATCCCATCGATCCCAAGAGGGATACTGTGGTCAGACCTGGCTCATTCCAATTTCAAGACTTAATTGAGGTTTTAAAAATTTTAGCAGGTGTTGGGATATAAAAACATTGCTTAGCTTTCTTCCAGCTAGGGATTTGTTTCCTCCCAAAATGGCTAGTTAGTTAAGATGAATGTCTTCCACAGGGAGCTCCCTACTTCATCAGAACCATCTCATTTCTATTTCATACATTCTCAAACTGTAGATCATCATTTTTGTTTCCCCATATGCTCTTTGTTTCCTGTTGCACTACTATAACTGGGATGTGGAATAGTTCTGAAATCACAGCTTTCCAAGCGGCTGACAGTGGGATCATACTTGTTTTATCACTACTCCCACATACAAATCCTGCAATATCATTTCCAGCAACACTTTGGTTTTTTTATCACAGTTCTTAGTCTGAGAAAGTGTATGCAATCACTGTTATTTATAATGCTTAAAGGTCCGTGTGGCATCGCAAGGACATAAAGAGACACTCCCTGTGCCTGTGCTCTTTGCCAGGAGCGTGCTTTGGGAAGCAGGGAAACCTCACATGGTTCTCCCTGGTCTTTGACCACTGTTGTATCTACACTGTCCTGAAACTGGTCCTGTGTGGAGCTTGCCAGCGGACCCCACGCTGCCGGGCTTCACGAGATTCCCAGCGTGCCAATTTATCTTCCAAGTCACGTGGGCAGGGTGAGCGGTGTGGGATACATGGTGGAGAAGTTGCCTGGGTCCAGTCCATCTGCTCTCTACTTGGAAAACTTGCAGTTTGCTCACTGAGTGTGAACTTCAGTTGGAAAGATGTAAGAGACAATTTAGAATCACATTTACAACCGTTCCGTAAAATTCCATTCTGGACCGGGAGCATCTGCTAATGTCAGGGAACGTTCAGTGGTTACCTCAAGAGATGACCTGGTCTGTGTTGAAGTTCAGATATTGCAGCCACCTTCGGCTGGGTCTGGAGCCACAGAAGTGAAGATACTGAACCTGGTGCAAACTAACACCTCACTGCACGAGCCTGCACCGGGATGCACCGCAGGGGTAGAGGGAGACAGCTTTGTGCAGGCAACAACTCAGGCAAACTTTAACTCTCCACCAAAACCAAGGGCCAGAACTAATTAACCACACCAGTAATCACAACACCACTCCAGTGACATTTGACAGGTTCAGTGTAGCAGTCAGGGATGTTGTTACTGCACGGACAACAGTGATGACCCAAAGCCACACTCACACGCTGTCGGTCAGGGGGACCCAGAAGGTGAGTTCTCTTCACCCAAAGGTTGAAGGATCACTCATGGATATCCAACAGAAAAATACTCACCTGGTGGGGGTAAAGACGCTCAGCCCTGGTCAGCCTCCTTGTGTGCCATCCCAGTCTCAGCAGAGGTTTTCCCTTGCAGACCCAGTGGCCTCCAAAGGAACACAGGAATTCACACTGGAAAAGCAACAAGATTCCCATCAGCAGCCGTTCCTCGGTGTGCTTTGCCCTCTGGGGTATTTTTAGCTACAAGGCTTATGAAACCCATTCCCTTCAATAAAAGAGCATTTTAAAAAATTAAGCAGAACACAAAGCACATGTGCAGAGTTCTGTGAGCCAACTGCAACATGTGGAAGTAAATCTGTCTGTCTTCAGGTTGTGGTTAGAGCCTGCCCTCACTGTATCCATGAGCTTCTCCCCCTGCGAGGCCTGCCCAGCACTGGGACAAGGGCATGAATTTGATGACCCAGGCTTTGAATTGGCAATTGTGGACTGGAAGTCCAAAAAGTAGAACTTTTGGAGCACTTTGCTGTGGTGCATCCCTTTGGCAGCCCGTTGGGCTAAACACAAATTCACGTAAGAACACGTGATTAGAGGTCTGGAGCACATCCCCTATGGAGACAGGCTGAGAGAGTTGGGGTTCTTCAGCCCAGAGAAGTGAAGGCTCTGGAGAGACCTTAAAGCCCCTTCCAGTACCTAAAGGGGCTCCAAGAGAGCTGGAGAGGGACTTTTGACAAGGGCATGGAGTGACAGGGCAAGAGGGAATGGGTTCAAACTGACAAAGTGCACGTTTATATTAGATGTAAGGAAGAAATTCTTTCCTGTAAGGGTGGTGAGGCCCTGGCACAGCTTGCCCGGAGAAGCTGCGGATGCCCCATCCTTGGAAGTGTTCAAGGCCAGGTTGGACTGGGCTTGGAGCAGCTTGGTTTGGTGGAAGGTGTCCCTGCCCATGGTGGAGGGTTGGAACAAGATGGCCTTTAAGGTCTCTTCCAACTCAAACCATTCTGTGATTTGGTGGCACAGCTACAGCCATGAAGAGCTTGACTTTGACTTTACAAAATTATGCATTCTGTGAACTGAAAAGACCGCAGTTAGCAGAATTTTCTTAGTCGTAAAATAATTTTTAAAACTGGTTTTGGACAATTCTTTTCCAAACTGTGTTTGTGCTATAGGTTTGGCTTAGCTTCTGTGGTGTGTAGGATTTCCAGCATATTTTCCACAGCATATGGCATTTTCTTCCAAGCACTTGTGCTTGCAGATCATTTTCAAGGAATGTGAGCTAATGGGTGTTCTTCTGTGTCACTCAAAATACAAACCATTTATGCACAGACATGTACCTGGAGAGTGAGCGGCTTGGAAGATCCTGAAGGTATCCAACAAACACAAACCTGTCTATTAGTCTTCAATTTAAACAATTGCCTGTTCAACCTCTGAGACTTGTCACTTCTGAAACCTACTGTAGTCATTACAAAGGATGTCACTCCAAATACCTGATTGGAGATGAAGTGCTTAGAGGACTATGAACAATAGCTGGCAGATGGCTATTCTTTACAGTATCATGAAGTACATCAATATTTTATAAGCTTAAATGCACTCAGCTGCTATACCACCTGCTGGGTTTGCTTTTGTTTACTTTCCCCAAAATGCGAGTGGTGGGTGACTGTTTCAGGTGTTACTTCCAGCCCATCACTTGCCTGATCCCGCCATGGACATTTCCAGGAGCTTTGCATCACCCAGCTCTGCAAAACTGATGATTTAGGCCGAGGTTTGCCTGTACCTCAGTCACCATCAGATCTGGAAACACTGCATTGCACAGGAAGGGCTGTGCTGAAAGCAGGAATGGGAGTGGGACTCGGAGCAGGAGGGTTTGCCCTTTGCTTCACTATTGAGTGCTGATGTCATTTTTCTGGCTGCCTAAAGGACTGTTTTCCTTTCGGTTGGGGTTGTTCCCTTGCCCTCACCCAGCCCCATTGTCTGCAGGCTCTCTTGGTTTGCTGAGGTTCAGGTTTCACCCATTCAGGCCTCTCTTCCTGCTTTTGGTGACTCCTGCCATGGGAATCAGATTTGGATGCGTGCAGTGCTTGCTGCCCGATGAAAGGGCATATTTCTGTCCCCTCTGTCTATCAAGACAGATTTTCTTGATCTCCTTCCTTTTTTCCAAAATTTTCTGTCTCTTCTAGCATTTTCTTGCTTTTTCCCATTCTCATCCTTCTGTCTTATTCTTTCTGTTACTTCAGTACTCTCTCATTTCTTTCTCTCTCTCTCTCCTCGTATATGTTTATAGGTTTCAATATTCTTTATCTATGAAAAGGACACATGGAACAACATTTAATACACAGCACAAAAAAGCTTTTTAAAAATGTCTCCTTAATACTTAATCCTTTTCAGTGAACTGAAAAAAACCACAACACCAAAAATGTGTCACTTCCCTGTATGTCCCATGTCATAGAACTTCCCAGAGATCCTTTTCTACACTGAGTACACAGACAATACAAGAGGCCTGTGCACAGCAAATACAAAAGGCTGGCTAAAGAAAGCACGTGTGGCCATTTTCTAAACTGAAGCATAGGATGGGTTTAAAACATGAATTGGGGTATTTCCCTGCATCTGAATTTTAGATTCTTGTTAACAGGATTTCATCCTGCTCCCACAGCAGGAGGAGAAGGGATTTGGTGAAAGAGAAGGAAAAGCTGTAATCAAATCATACAGCTTTCAAATCAAGGAAAAGTAGAACATAAAACAGAGGAAGAAAAGGAAGAGGTAAGAAGACAGAAGATTAGATCTTATTGGCAATGATGCACAACAAAACAAAGCATCAGCTTCATCTTTTGCGTGCCTTAGTGTGGTTTTCCAGAACAGTAGCTGAAAGATATGTTTTTGTAAACTGCAGACCTGATGTAGAGTTACAGCAAGACAAGGAACCAGGAATCTCATGACAGTATTTTATAGAGTCAGTGTTCAGAGCACAGTCACTATCAAAGTTTATTATCACTCACCCATAACCACCAGCATGTCAGAAGTAACTCAAAGTTAACAGAAATAGAGTCATTTCTTAGACACCAACAAATCTGAAAACCTCAAAGGGATTCATTTTCATGAAGTTACAAGCAAATGAAAATGGGAGCCTGTAATAAAGTGTGTCAATGCTCTGTGCTGTGATAGTGTATCCTGCAAAAGGTGTAATTACTTGTCTAATGTAGTGCAAAAGTTAAATCTTTATGACCTTTTCCATTTGCTGCTGAAATGAGCAGAGATGAGTAAATGACTGATGGAGCACAAATATATTCATTCAGGTAAAGCTCCTTGTGGAAGATCAAAATCATTTTTTTTCCAGCAATGTGGCATTTAGAGTCTTTTCCCTGTTCCACTTCATGCAGAATTTATGTAGCACAACGTGAAATGGGGGATGTAAGTTGGGCTTTGCTTTTTTCCTCCCCCCTCTGCCTGGAGCCATCTGTGTTCGGTCCAGCCTCCTGTTAAGCAGCGTGAAGGTTTCCTATGAAGCCTCAACTGCAGGAATAGCTTGCCAGGGAAATGGAAGTCCCATGGTGCTTATCTTTTCCCTAAGTGATCCCATATGGAAGCATAGAGTGAAACAAGCCAAGGAGAGGGTGGCCAAGCTGTTTGACACCTGTGAGGAGCAGAGTTTGTTTCCCAGGAAAGGGCCATTGCACAACTGACACTCAGGATGCCCAAACATGGGACGTAAGGTAATTCACATTCCTGGCCGATGAAGGTGTGCTCACAGGTCCTGCTGGGGCTGGTGTTTGCACCAGGTACCTGGTTTCATCCTGTCAGGGAGCCACAGTCCCTACATACAACCACCGTTGCTGATAAAGGCACCCCTCACCTTTGGCAAACAAAGCCAGCTTTAGTCTGTAAAGCAGGATGAAGCTTCCCAAACTTTTGGCAAATGCCTTTGGAGTGTAAGCATGCTTTATCGTTTTTATGCAAAGAAAAGCTTTCTGAAAGGTGAGGCCCCAACCACCAAATAACAGGCTTTTTTCCTCAAAGTTTCCTTACAATACAATAATTTACTATCACATCTGGAGTTATTTCTCCTTCCATAACCTCAAGATAATAAGCAGGATTCAGTCTGACCACACTTCAGATCGATCAACATCATGAAAGGTGGATTTTCTTAAATACTGGGTTGAGGGGAAAGTGAATTTGTGCAAGGACACACATACCTTGAGATATATGAGCCAATCGGCTTAAAATGTTGTTCTGCCCTGACCTGACAAGACTTGCTGTCTGGCAACACATAATCTCTTTGAATGTACTCCCAGAAAGGTGATGGCTGTTTGAAAACCCTTCTGAACTGCAGTTTATCTCGATGGCTGACACCTTAATAGAAACGACACAGCTCTGCAGGAGCCCCGGGACGAGCAGCTATTAATGGGAGTTTGTGTTGATTCGGGGGAGAAACGGATAAGGAAAGACTCGGAATCAACTTGTTATAGGTTTTGTGCAGAAGTTTAAAAAATTGTGTGTCCAGGATTTCAAAGCAGACACTGCCAACGGGGACTCCTATTTCACTGGATAAAGCCACGGGGCTTTGTCCTGCACATCAGGATGTTTTCCTAAGAGCGTCCTGCTCTTATTCGTCTCCGTCAGTGCGATTTAAAGTTGTGCATTTAAGACCCAAGTAAGCTCCTTTGCAAACACTCTTGAGAATGGGATCAAAATGGGAAGAGATTACACATAATCTAATTATGTTAGGTTCCATTTGAAATCCTTCAGTGTAAAAATTAAAAGAATACGACGCAGCTTTGCAATATGCTGGAGTTCACATGGAAGTGGCATGAGCATGTGGGAGGGAGGCAACATGTGAGAAAATATCATGTGTTGGGTGTAAAGCAACGTTCACTTTAAATCATCTAAACCTGAGGACTAGAATGGTTTGGTGAACTAAAAATAAATTCTAAGAACTTTACACCCTCTGTCATTAATGTGATGCTGGCCTTTGCCTCTTATTGTCTGGCCACAGCTTATGAAAAAGCTGGAGATCAGGAGATCTTGTATCAAAAAATCAACAGCATACATGATGTTGCTCAGGAGGGTTGCGCTTGGAGCAGCACAGACACTGAGAATTGACATCTACCTGCTCATGGGACAGAGTGAATCCCTGTTGCTGAATGGTCTGTACATTTACACCACAACATTCACCTTCCAGTAAGGGCTGTAAGAACATCCACAGTCACTAGACACTATTTTGAGTAATTCTTCATTTTCACGGTCTTTCAAAACCACACAAGTTGATTAAATTAACTTTGTAGGACAACAAGTGGTAGTTTCACTGGAATTGTACCACCTTATGATCCACACTGAATCAGGCCTCAGATTAGGTATTGAAAGTCTGATATTCACATGTGTTCCCAATGTGCTTGGAAGGAGGATCTAGAAAGCCCTGAGGTCTCACTCACCTCATGCATTAAGTGCTTCAGGTGATCTGGTGGGAGGCTCAGGTGTGGTGCATCCCCACCACATGACCACCAGATCCATAAGTGATCAAATTGAGAGCGGATTTTGTCACTTAGGTTTTAGAGTTAAGGCTGTCCTTCGTAGATTTGGCCTAGAACACCAACCAAATCCTGAACTGTACTGTGAGGTTCCTCAAAACTGAGATTGTAGGAAGTTCTTCAAAACTTCTTGTCCAGCTCTATTTTTATTATCCTGAGTTACGTCAAACCTGGATTCAGAAAACAGGTTCCTTTTCATTTTGAATTCAATCTACAGGCTTAAGAAGTTTCTACAAAATCCTCCTAAAAAAGAGAAGGTTGGATTTCTCTTCATATTTTCCTCTGATTTTAGAAAATGGATGAAGCTGGAAAATTCAGACCTGCATTTTGCCCTCCACCACAGGACTCACATTCTAATTCACTGCAAGACTACAGATCATTTGTCAAGGCTCTTTCTAGGCCAATTCCAGACATTTGGGCACATCTTGATCTCCTGTTGCAGTCTGGATCTGTCTGATCACAGAACAGCAGCGAGGGAATCCTCATGTATGTGCTCTACAACCAAAAGACACAAATCCAGTTGAAACAATGAAATAAGTTCTGTACCAGTTGCTGGCCAGATGGTATTGTGGATTGTTATAATTCATCAGCAAAACAGAGGAAGGAAGTGTTTTAAAGCAAGATTATATTATTTTCCTTAAGTTCTTATTATGAAAATCTTCCTGAGGTGAACTTTCAAGACTTGACAACCCTTCCAGAGGGAATGAATGGAACAGGGCAAACCGGAGATTTGCTGGGGAGGAGTTGAAAAACAAGGGGAAAGAACAGAATGCCGGTGAAATAAAGGAGGAATCCTTTACCAAATTTTAAGTTTGGGAAGACAAATGAAGAAAAATACAAGTAACAGGGAGGAAAAAAAAAGTTGTCCATAAAAATATATGGTGTTTCTGCCCTCTTAATAATTCTATATTGGAAAGCGCTCAGGGTCTTTCCTCCCGCTGGAGGGAAATAAGCCTGAAAGCTGAGAAAGCAGATAAGGCCAGCAGTGACATATTCACTACATAGGGAGGCTGCAAGATTTAGCAAATTACTCCCAGCAAAGTTCCTCAAGATCCTGAAGAAAAAATGCTGGGGAAAATGCATTTTATTTTTGCTGTCATTTAAGGAACAAAATACACTTGAAAACCATGAGAAAAAATGTGTCTTAAATGAAAATGACCCCTGACCATCAAGTTCACTCCAGTCAAATAAAACACATCCTGTTTTTGTAACTTTTTTATACAAGGCAGATCCTGCTCTGTATAGACTTTCCAGCCAAGGATTTGACCCATAGTTGAAATTTTATTAGAAGCAAGGGAGGAGGTAATGGAAAATACATGGTGCTGCTCCTGCTTCACTTAAGATAAAGGGTGAAATCTGAATTTGGGAAAATATAGAAAATGGAGTAAGTGCATTGTACTGTCTAATTAATTTTTTATTCTATATCTATTTTTATGTATTTTAATTACATATATAATTTCTAATTAATTTTTTTTAAAGTCTAATTTAAAAAACTAACTTAACTAAAATTAGTTGGTACAAAGAGTTTAGAAATCCTCTGGCAGGGCCAACATAGCCACAGTATCAGTTAATTAAATGACACAAAATGTGTCACTTAAAATACATCTTGGACTTGCCATACAGTCATGGATATCTGTCACAAAAGCTGCATCAGCCTTTCCCTATAATTTTGTTCTGAAACATCTGCACTGAGATAGAAAAGCACAATCATGTTGTGTCCTGCACCAGTCACACACACCCAAGTCTTTTCCATAGGAAGATGGAATCGTTGGTGACCCTCCCACACCCTTATTGTGCATAAAAGAATCTTTTTCCTCCTTGTCTAGACTTTGTGGGAGAGCTGGGAAAAGCCTGGCATGTGCAGAGGCTCCGGAGAAGCTGTGGGTAAGTGGGGCCACAAGTGTATCTAACCACTGGTTTTGTGAAACTGCTTATCCAGAGGCTGCTGAACTCTGTCCTACAGCCTGTTTCCTGCAGGAAGGCAGCCCAGAGGATCCCCACGTCCAGTCTCCACTGCAGGTGGGATGGATCCATCTTAACCTGAGGTGTCTACAATGTATGTGCCTGTATGCAAACCAGGTGTCTGGGCTTCTACTCTGGGTGCTGGAGGGCACTCAAAGGGCTTGAGGGCACGAGGCAGCTCATTATAAAACACTTACAGGTGACTGGATTGATTCCACCCTAAGCTCCACTGACCAGCTCTCCATTGATTATACCGGAAAATAACTCCACGAGTCCTTGCTCAGGTGTGATCAGCAGTCAGTGAATCCTGAGCCCTATCAAGCTTACAAGCCCCCAGTGCCTGTGACAGACAGATCCCAGGTCAGCACCTACGTGCAGACACCTAAATTTAGGTGTCTTAATCTGCGGGCTGAGTCTAACCTTTACATTAGGTAAATGAATCTGCTTCCAGCCAACTTTGTGGAAACACAGGTTTAAAATCCAGATTTGAATGACTTTGATGAAGCAAATGGAGAGAAGTAAAGTGTTTGGAAAATATAATCTGAAGTGCTCTGAGAGCTGAGTATAAATCTGTATAAGAACCAAACAGGAATGTGCTGTCTGTGTGGTATCTTGCCTTTAAATACACACATACCTCTTACTCAGCTGCTCAGATGCCAGAACAGGATCTGCCTTTGTAGAAACAGATCAGGATCACTTGTCCTTTTCATGATTATAAGCTCATTATCTATTTTTGAGTAGTAAAAACACAGTTTGTCATTTTTCATCCTTGCTGACAAGAAAATGTTTACATTAACAATCTTATAGATTCTTGGTATTTCTGTTGCAAATGAGAATCAAGGATTCAAAGGTTTTAGTGTTTTCAGATGTACCCATGTATTAAACACTTGTACCCAAAGGCATTGTGTACCCATGTGCTAAACACTTAGCATTTATATAGAGTAAAAAACATCAGGCACACAGTCTATTTTTGCAAGAGATGGTCTATGTAACTAAATGTTTTCGATGCTAATTAAAGCATTCTCGTACAATGACAATGAGTGCCAGACAAATACCTTGTAATCAGGCAGCACTCCAAATCTCCTCCTGTGTTCACACTGGATATTGCTGATAATTACCCTCTTCCCAATCATATTATCATAGAAAACATAACTGGAAGGGACACTGAGATGGGCTCATTCACTGCATTCTCCTACCCCCAGCTGGATTAGCTATACCTGAAGTTTCTAAGTTTTTAAAAGCATCTTTTTTAAAACTATATTAAAATAATATCTTGTTCTTTATGGGTTTTGTTGAGGATTGGACAACATTTGATTTCTTCTTGGGGGACAGGAATTGTTTGGATGAAAGAAATAGGTCAAAAAATCCCCCACACTTCTTGGTTTATTCTGAATCTTGGACAGAATGCAGCTACAAATTACCTGTCCATACAAAGAAAGGAGACTGGCTCTGTTGTTCCAGCTGTCATGTTTGGATATAACTGGAAAGGGAACATTAGACTTGAGGATATGGAGAGGAGAATTATTCTTCATCTAAATCCTACCTCTTCCTACAAACAGTAATAAAGTCTTCTAATGATAATAACAGGTGCCCAAGAGCCAGAAAACTATTTCTGAGTAATTTCAAGTCATGCATGTCTAATAACAGGAACAGAATCAAATTATCCTCTTGGATGCGTGTCAGTCTTTTTTTACAAAGGAGTGGAAGCCGTAGGTGTGCAGCTGAGCAGGATGTAGTTCACAGCCTGCAACATTCCTCATTCCTGAACCCCTTCCCATGGTGAATCAGTGTGAAGCTATAAAAAGAAAATGGGGATTCCTCGAGACAAACTCTAATCCCTGCTCGAGCAGAAAAGAGCAGATGGAAGAAACAAACAGTGTGTCACAGGAGAACTCCCACAGCGCAGGACAAATCCGGAGGTGGCCTAGAGCTGACGTAGTGAAGAAACGAGGAGACATCAAAACATTTTTGATTTTATATCATGTGATCAATGAGGCTGTGAGCAGCCAGATTTAATTTAAAACCAGCATTAGAGTCGCTCTAGTTTAGCTTGTGGATACCCAGCTTTAGTTCCGAAACTTGAAGATCTGGGCCAATATTTTCAACATATTGCTGCAAACATCCCTCTGTGTACTCTGTGTGTTTCACTCCTTAACTCTGCTTAAAAAGGAAGGTCAGAGAGAGAAAAAAACAAACTACAGATGTGCTGTCTCACATCTATAGTGAGAACAGTCCCCATTTCTGGGGGAGCCAGGTCTCAAATGGGGAAGGAGCAAGTCGTGAGAGCAGCCGCTGAGGCAGGAGTGACAACCACCCCCGGAGCCATTCTGCAGTGCTGGCTCAATGTTCACCACATTCACTGGGTGTTTTTTCCAGTCCCTGTGCTCAAAATCTCTTACATCAGCTTCATTCCACTCCTGTGACTGTTACTCCCAACATTCCTCTTTTCAGAATCTCTTCTCCTTTCTCTCTTCTTTCGGTTTGTGTTCTCAAACTGGCTCTCACATCACCAAGATACTACATAACCTACGTGCTTGCTATCAAATTACAACCTTCACTTTACAAAATACGTTCAGCTGTTTCTCTCCAGCTCTGAGCATTTTTGGAGCAGGGAGTACAGTGTCTTGTAGTGGGGAGCCTTGTACTTCATCAGCCTTAGGCACTCATGTAATAAATATGATTTACCATCCTAATGTCCCTGTAATTTCACTTCTATAGGTTGGTCCAGACCCAGACAACTGATTAGTGCTAATGTGCACTGAAGAGAAGTAGTTGGTGTTCCAATATCAAAAAGCTGTGCAATTATGTACTTAGGCTGCTCTGCAGTTTTGGGGATTCAAGGTGCTGTCTGAATTCCATTTTGTGCTATTGTGGCTCCAAGATTGCACAGATGTTATTATCATAGAATCACAGAATGGTTTGGGTTGGAAAGGACCTTAAAGATCACCTGGTTCCAATGCAGTTTGGACAGCACTGCATACCCAAAACCTGAAAGTAAGTCTTCATGAACTGTCATGAGATGCCACTGCATCAGTGCTTGAAAATTGCTGTGCCAGGTCCAGGAAACCTGGTGCCAGTAAAATCCATAAGAATCCAGCCACCAGCTTCAGACAGGGCTGGGATTCAGCTGGCTTGCACAGTCAGAAACTCTTCTACCCTCAGCAATTCAAATGAAAAGTTGTGCCATTGTCAGCAACCAAATGTGTATGTTCATGAGAAACATGAAGAACTAGAAAAACTTCACAGCCATAATTAATTCACAGAATCATATTTCATTTGTCTCAGATGTCCAAGTATGTGCTGTTCATCTTCCTGAAGGTTCCTCCCAGGCATATCATGAGGTGCTCAAGTTCCTAGAGCTGAACACACCAAGTACAAAAGATACTTCTAAAAGAAGAAATAATAAAAAAAAGTCATAGAATCACAGAGCATCCTGAGTTGGAGGGGACCCACAAGGATCACTGAAGTCCAAATTTAAATAAATTACTACCTAGAAACGGCCTTCTTTTGCCTCCTGCAGAACTAAGCACATAAATACCAATGAAGGAGAAATGCAGGTGGCCATGTCTAAAAATAAGTGATATATTAAACTAGATTATTTTATCCTCGTGTTTGCATACTGTGCAGATCTAATTGGACAAATCATGTACCCATGTTTAAGTAGGATGTAAATTGAGGAAGCATTTGATTTCCTTGCCTCTGGTGAAAAGGGAGGCCGAAATTGGCTTGCACTTATCTCTTCTGCTGCCTTGTGAAACCCAAGCACAAGTTTCTATCACCAGTGGTGTGAAAAAGTGAAAATAAAAACAAAGATAAACTAGTCAGTTGGCTGTTTAAAATAAATGGAAGTCTAAAAATTCACTAATGGGATTAGTTCATTAAAATATTCCCTGGTAATTTGTAAGTCCATTGCCATATTATGAATCTTTGCAGTACAAATTGGTTCAGCTCTCAATAGAACAGATGAATAATGATGAAAATCTCTAGGTTACTCTAGTTGTTTTTGTGCAGGAGGCTGTTCATGAAAACAGCAGTGTAATTTTAAATGTAGGAGTTGAACATGATCGTGAGGGTTTCCTGTGGAAATATGATCAGACTGTTTGTCTCCTGCTACATTTGACAGCAGGTTGGGGTTCTCAGTGATCTCCAGTATCCACCTCTCCTAAGAACAGCAATGGCTGGACAGAAACTGGAGACCCAAATTACCACCTCGAATAAGAGAAGAGCCACAGACTTTGCTGGGCACTCAACTGTTGTGTTTGACCTGCCAAAACCCCAAACTCCTCACAGCACAGCACGTATGCGCCGTGCGTGGTCAGGAGGAACGGGAGGAATGGTGGGGAGCGAGAGGGTTGGTGACACGTGTCATGTCAGGGGTGCAGCAACACGGGTTCTTTCTCCAGTTACAGAACTAGTGAAGTCTGTTTACTGCTGATTTGAATTCTGCCATGCACTGTCACAGTAACCCGAAGTTCTCCTGATACGTAATCCCTCTCTCTCAGAGGGTCTGTTTGGAACATACACGAACACCCGGTGTCTCAGCTTCCTTCCACACCCCATAACTCCTCTCTGAGTGAGAGGCAGGGCTGGGTCTGGCTCCAGGAGATGAGGATCGATGGACACACACGTGCTGATGGATCGGTCGGCAGGTAACACAAGAGAGATGATCGCCGAGCTTCTGCTGCAGCCTTTCCCTCGGGGTAAGCATTCGTTTCTGTCTTTTTTTCTCCTCAGCAATAATTTTTCCTGCAACCTTTAACATCTCTTCCAATCTCCTTGACAGATCTGGGGGAGACTGGCAGACGTAATTTGCCAAAGCTTCGTTTTCCTTCAGAAGTAAAATCATTCTTTATTATAAAAGTGCCCCTGTTAATGTGTGGGTTAGCATTGCCTAAATACAGAACAATTTTCTTTCCTCGTTGTGTATTAATGTTTCCTCTGCCTGGAAACAGGAACCACGAGCACTTTGACACAGAGAGTGACAGGATGTTTCTCCACAATATGGGACAGCTGTGTTGGATCAGGCCATCGCCCCTTCCTTAGTGCCAGCACACTGTGAATTTAACATGCGTGGCCTTGATAAGATAAAAGAGCACTGGGAGAGTATCGGGGCCAGCTGGACACCCTGAGCCCAAACTGCTGCCTGGCATTTCCTACCGTAACGAAAATACACACGAGCACTTGGCAGCTTCCCTGGTGACTCCTGGTCCTGCCTCAAGGCTGCCACATCTGTCACAGCATGGGGGAGATAAGATGTAGGGTGAGATAAGGTAAAATGTAGGCCACTGAGATATGTAAGTCACTGCCAACCCATTAATGAGCAGCGTTCCGGGTCAAGCCCCTTCCAAGAAATGTTTCACCTGAGGACACATGAAAACCTCCTCCTCCTCTTGTCCCAGTCAGGCGTGGACATGCCCAGTTTTAGCTCCTGACTGAACTAATTTTTTCTGGGACTTTGTAAACCTTTCTACCCAAGGTGGATGTTGTCTGTGTTATCCCTGTGAGCCTTCTGATGGTGGTGGTGCCAAGGAACCATTAACTATTAGGGTTCTGTCATTCTCATGCTCATTTTTAAGATTCTGGTATTCTTATTGGATAAAAATCCAATTTCATTGAAAAATAAATATTTTCCCTGGTTTTAATAGGATGGTTGTTATGAGATGAAAAGGATTGAAAGAAAATGAAACGAGCTGAAAATTTGCCAAAGGGCAGGAAACAGGCAAACGGGAAGAGTCCAGAAAATTCAACAAATTTTGCTACAGAAAAGAAGTTACTAACAGAGGGAAGGACAAGGTGGGTAGAGAGTGAGAATTGTCATTTGCAGAAGGGGCTGGGAGCAAACCAGGCCACGATGGGTGTTCACAAGTACAGACAACTTATGCCAAATTTTTGCTCTTAGCCCCAAACAGCAGCTACAATTTACCTCTTCATTCAAAGCAATGTTTTTGTCTGTAACCACAGCACAGAGAGGCACCGACACCTGGAAGTGAATCCTGAGATACACTCCGAGGATTGTCAGGCCGGGAGCATTCTGGCCCTCTGTTCTTCCAGTGAAGTCCGTGGGCTGAGATCAGTGTTTGTACCTTTCTGTACAAATACAGTGTACAGAACGTACAACGTGGCTGAGGGGAATGCTCACATCACCTACAAGAGGCACCTGACCAGTTTGCCTCGGTTCCCAGCAGTGCTGATTTTGGCTGGGACAGGAGTTAGTTTTCTTCACAGTGGCCTGTATAGGGCTGTGTTTTGGATTTGTGCTGGAATCAGTGTTCACAACACAAGGATGTTTTCATTACTGCTGGGCAGAGCTTACACACAGACAAGGCCTTTACTGCTCCTCGCCCCAGCAGTGAGGAGGCTGGGGGTGCACAAGGAGCTGGGAGGGGACACAGCTGAGCCCAACTGCCCCAAGGGATATCCCAGACCATATGACATCATGGTTAGCACATAAATCTGGGAGAAGAAGGAAGGGGGGAAACGTTCAGGGATGGTGTTTGTCTTCCCAAGCCACCATTATGAGTGATGGAGCCCTGCTTTCCTGACGACGGCTGGACACCTGCCCTGCCAAGGAATGAATTCCTTGTTTGATTTTTCTTCTGTGGTTTTTGCTCTACCCATGAACTGTCTGTATCTAACACACAAGTTTCCTCACTTTTACCCCTCCGACTCTCCCCACAATCCCGTTGGAGGAAGGAAGCAGGAGCAGCTGTGTGGGGCTGAGTTGCCACGGGGGTTAAACCCCGACTCCTGCGCAAGCAATAGAGAGCAGGAAGCAAGGGAGCAGCCTGGAGAGGCACTGGGAGCAGGCAGCTAATTTGGACACTGACCAGCCCTGCTGCGGAGAGCACGTCCCTACTGATTGTGTGGAGAGCCCTGCAGAATTAACTATCTAAATTGGGAACCTAAGGTTAGATGCTCTGAGGGCAGGAATGAATGCCACCTTCTTTCCAAGCCTGTTACAGCCTCACATATAGCTTGTAATTTTGATCACTGTTCACATCTTAAGAGTCTCACAATTGGAAGGCACATACAAAAACATCTAATGATAATGCCAGGGAAATATAAATCGCTTTAAAGGTGAGGACAATGAAGGACAAAAGACGAGTGCGGGAAGGAGAAGAGAAAAACAGCAACTAAAGAGGAACAGGGATGGGTGTAGTGACAAAAGGGTCGTTCACCTGGTTCGCAGGCTGAAGGGAAAATAAGTAGCGTCCATTCCACGGAGCAGTGCTGCCACACAGTGACAGAGAACAGCTCGGAGCAGCATCTGCGAAAATTTGCAGCAGAATTTGCGCTGGGGGCTCTGTGTCTAATGTCGAAAGCAAACAGGACACTGGATTGTTTGCCGAAGGAATGCTAAATGTAGTGGCAGGAGGCAGCAGTACCACCGGGTAAGAACCTGATCTGAGCCTGACTGGCAGGTGTTTAGCCTGGTTCACAGGTTACTAAAAATTCTCAGTAGCAGTCATGGAGTTAAAACTGGATTCAAATCCTTTATTTTATCAGAATAATCAATAATTTCTTTTTAAAAGTACACACTAAACTTTCCTGATAGTCTCCCAGACATTAATCCTCTAACTGGTTTTTAATTACTACTTCTAGTAATTAAAGCCTTTCTAAAGAGAAGGCTGATATATTACTTATCTTTCTCTAACTAAAGTAGAATAAGATCCCTTCAAAGGAAAAAAAAAAAAAAAACAAGGCTAGAACCCAAAGGAGGTTTGGTAGCAAAGTCTTGTGAATTCCAGGTGCAGACAGAGCAAAGTGCCATTAGCTTCATGCTCTTAGAAAATCCCAGCCCCAGTGGGTATTTTTCTCAAGTTTCTGTACTATTTCTATCTCAACACGAATATAGAAAACATAAATTGTCTCAGGACACAGTAAAAAATGTTACACAGACAGGACCCATCACATGGTGCTGGGACTCAGTTCAGAGTTCTGGCTAAATAGGAGCAAAAATGTAAAATCTTTTCTCATCTTTCCTTTAGTCAGTGCTGGAGGGTTCCACATCAGAGAGACCATGATGCACTTATCTATCTCTTTGCTAGCAGAATTCACAAAGCAGAAAAATAAATTATTTTCCTTGGCTTGGGTGCAAGAACAGGGCCCTGCTCTCCCTGTTATCCTGCAACGACTACACACCTGACCAGAATTAAGCAGCACTTAAGTTCTAAAGGTGCTGAAACCCTCTGGCTCCCAGTGGGATTTGAATGCCTTCAGCAGTGTTGAAAAGCAGGTCACAAGATCCTCTGGGAATGCCAATGTTTCATGAGAAATAACTTGCATGAACTTCAGCTGGGGATGTGTCTGCCCATGTTCCATAGAATAGTCCCAATTTTTCATCATAGCACTCCAGTTGATAGGCAGACGTGTCTTTATGGATATATTTACCCACTCACAGGTGTGCATGTGGACGTGTTTTACATTTCAGCCTCATCCCAACCAGCTCTGCCTTTGCCCTGGGATGAGCTGCTGTTTGTAACAGCAGGTGCTCCTGCGAGATGCATGTCCCTTCTGGGATCATTGAAAGCCAAAGAAATAAAGACCCAAATAAATACCTGTGCTTCATAAAGAAAGGGATCCTGTATCTTTATTGTCCATGCAGGCTGTTCAGCAACATTATAATGGAGATCCCAGCAGCTGAGCACACTTGAAACTCAAAACATCCTTTCCTGCATGGTGTGATACCCTCAAAGTTTCTGTAATGATCATATCCCTCCTCATCTCCCTTTTTATTTCATGTGAACGATCAGTACAGCTAAAGGTTAGAAAAGCCCTGTCTGGTACTTGCAGTCCTGGCTCCTGATTGTCTCCAGTTGGAAGTGCGAGCGCAGCCATAACCACAATGCTGCTGGCAAATGCTATAAAAAGGGGATCTGCCTGAAATTGGAAAAGATTTTTTTTCAGTACTTTCTCAGAGAAGGCAGCAGCAGGTCTGCTAAATGTGATGGAGAAGCTACAGCCAAAAATCAATCTGTAATGGGGGTGGGTGTGAAAGGAAACATGAGGTTGTCAGTCAAAGTGAAAAAGAACAGAATTTCCAGGAAGCTGGAAACACTGTATAAAAATAAGCTTTTTAGAGAAGACAAAAAAAAATTTCCTTCCTTGGAGATGGACAGAAAAAGGACAAGCAGATGGAGAAAGAGAAGGCACAAGCTTGAAAGAGGTCACTGGTCAGAGTTGCAGGGGATTGGGAACTCTTCCCTCAGTGTTCTCCATGTGATGGCCTTTGCCACACCAAGCAGGGACTTTGAACACTGCTGGCATCTATTTAAGATGATCTCATTTGCTTCTAAATGGATTTTTTTTTTTTTTGGCTACAGATTCCCATCACATTATTAAAAGTAAATTTTGGAAAAACTTTTCCATGAATGACCATGAGGTGCAAACAACCACGAGAAAACAAAGATGGGCGAGTGGGGAAAGGCCAGAGCAGAATTGGCTCTCAGGCCTGTCAGTGTCCTTCAAAACTGAAACATGCACACAAACCCACTGTTGCTTTCATGTTAGAGCCACAAAGCCCGGTGATCCAAGGGCAGAAAGTGCATCCCCACATTGAGCTACTGTTGGTATAAGTAGATATATTATTAAACACACATTTCAAGCAGTTCTTTTATGAGGCTGATTCTCAGAACTGAGAAGCCTCAATTGCCACTAGAGTCAGAAACACTGCAGCGGTTGAACACACACTGATGAAAACTGGAGACACGTCTGGGAACCTACAAGTACTTTTCTAGAACTCACAAGAATAGGGAGGTCAGGAAGCAGGAGCACAGTCCTGTATTTACAAGGAACACATGCTGGACATATATCTATTTCATTTTAGGGTACCTGTATCTCGTGCAACAAGGCTGCTTGGTGTTTGGGCCTGTCAGCATCTCTCCTGGCAGATGAGGTTGTTCACCAGCTGCCTCATCCCCACAGCTGCTCCCTTCCCAGGAGACTGCCTGAGCCAGGTGTGACAGGGAGGGGTCATCGCTCTTGGGAGTGAACAGAGAACAGAGGAATGAAAGAAATCTGAGGGGTTATATTGCAAAGTGGCATTTCCTGGAAGAACTATTTTGAGTAATTGGGGTCTGCAGAGAGTTGTGTGTTTCTCAAACTAGAAAGACTTACAATGCATCGTGCCAGTAGCTGGCAAAGGAGAGCTTTGGGTTTCAGCAGAAACACTAATGGAGAAGGACCCACTTCCCCAGATCCATTCCTCTGGTAACTCAGGCAGGGACATCATATAAGCCCTTTTAGAAGCCTCCTGAGCTCCCTCTGTAAAAAAAAAAAGAACAACCCAAAACACATTTTATCCATGTGGCTTCAATGGCAGGGCTGTTCCACAGCCTCACCCCCTCTAATGGCAGTGTCTTTGTCCCTTCATTTCTGGATCTGATATGTTAATGCTCAGTGTATACCTGTTTGCTACAGTGCCCACATGGTTCTTCATCTTTATCTTCTCAAATGCAAAATGCTTGTCCTCAAGACAGCAGCCATAAATCCTTTCGTATTTGTCTTGCTGGACTCAAGGAACAACGCTCCCCTCATCCCTCATAACAGTCTCTGTTCTATCCTGCTTCTATTCTCTCCGCCCCTCTTTTTGCCTGGCTTCTGGAACGTGGGTGACCAGAGGCATAAGCAATAATTAAGCTGTGAATATATATCCTTAAAATACTTTGAAATTTAAAATCACATTTGAAGTTTAAAATCACCAAATCACCTCTTAAAATCACATCTGCTTTTTTTCTTTCTTCTTCTTGGATGCATAATAGGGACTGCAGATTGGCTCTGTGGAACCAATTAGAACACACAAGGTCTACTCCATGACCACGACCATGAAGATGAGCTCCCAGTGAATAAACTACGATCTTATTAATTCCTAAGTATATGACCCCAAACCCCACAGAACTGAATTTCATCCCATACCAGTTACTTTTGGCCTCGAAGTGATCTTTCACAAGAAGCAGAGCATCCCCCTGTACTTGGCACTGGTGAGGCCACACATCGAATCCTGCGTTCAGTTTTCAGCCCCCCAGGACAAGAAGGACATTGAGGTGCTGGAGTGTGTCCAGAGAAGGGAACGGAGCTGGGGAAGGGTCTGGAGCACAAGTCTGATGAGGAGCAGCTGAGGGAGCTGGGGGTGTTTACCCCTTAATAAGAGAAGGCTCAGGGGGACCTAATGGCCATAAACTAAAACACAAGAAGTTCCACCTCAACATCACAAAGAACTTCTTTCCATGCAGGGTGGCAGAGCACTGGAACAGGCTGCCCAGGGAGGGCATGTAATCACCCTCTCTGGAGACATTCCAAACCCACCTGGATGTGTTCCTGTGTCACCTGCTCCAAGTGACCCTGCCTGGGCAGGGGGCTTGGACTGGATGATCTCCAGAGGTCCCTTCCAAATCTAAGATGCTGTGATTCCGTGATTCTGTCCCCTTATCACGCTCTACAACTCCCTGAAGGGAGGGTGTAGCCAGGTGGGGGTCGGTCTCTTCTCCCGCACAACCAGCAACACAACAAGAGGATCGGGGAGGTTTAGGTTGGACATCAGGAGGAATTTCTTCACGGAAAGGGTGATTAGACATTGGGACGGGCTGCCCAGGGGAGGTGGTGGAGTCACCGTCCTTGGAGGTGTTTAAGGACAGACTGGAGGTGGCCTGGTGTTTAAAGAAAAGCTCGGTGCCCTGCTCTAGTTCACATGGTGGTGTTCGGTCACGGTGTGGACTCGATGACCTCAGAGGTCTTTCCCAGCACGACCGGCTTTGTGACCCTGTGATCCCCCAGCACCGCCCGCCCCGCTCCGCCCCGCCCGGCGCCCTCCCTCAGCCATGGCGGCCGCGCGGCTCNGGGCACCGAGCCGGCGGGGCCCGGGGGCTCCGTGAGGGTAACCCCGCTGTGTCTCTCCCCGGTTTTGCAGCACCGTCGTCCTGAACAACCCGCGGCGGCGGAACGCGCTGTCCCTGCCCATGCTGCGGTGCCTGAGGCAGGACCTGCTGCACGACGTGAAGAGCCGGGAGCTCCGTGTCATCGTCATCGCGGGTACCGCGGGGCACGGGCGGGGATGGGGCGCACACCGGGATTCAAACCCGAACCTCCCTCGGAATTGCAGGAAACGGGACGGGAAGGGACGTGCGTGTTGTGTCCCTGCCACCCCCGTGATCCCCTGCACCCCTCAGACCTCCGCCTGTATTCCTGTATACTCATTGACCCTCCCGCTCTCATGTACTTAATTCCTCGTTCTCGAACACAGCATTGACGACTCGCTTGGGTTTTGTTACGGTTTTGTTTTTAACCAACATGCCTAAGCAGAGACACGTCCCAAAATGTCCGGGTTTCACTGTCGGGCTGTGCGGTGTGTTTACAGAGGGTGAGCTGCTTCCTTTTGCAAAAACAATCAGCGGGTGAAATAATTTGTTTTAAAACTACGTCTGAAGAATACTTTGAACAGACCAAAAGCCAAACAGGAGTTCTAATAGTTACCAACGTAAAGCAGTGACATTCCCAGTAACACGGGCTTTGTGCAGGAACAGGCTGAGCTGGGATGACGCTTGTTGCTTTTGGTGACAGATACAGACTGGAGTGAACAGGTCTCGCAAGGCTTCTGCAAACCAAGTACTCTGTTCTCCTCAGAGCCAGGATCAGCCAAATTATTGCCACTGGTTTGTCAGAATTATTTTTAAAACTCTCAGAGGAAGGAGAGACCATAATACCAATACCACAGTCACCCCATAACCCACGGATGTAAAACAGTCTCTCTTGGAGCCTGTTACAGTTTCCTTCCATTTAGGTATTAACCTGGAGAGTTCTTGAAGATAATGAAACTTGAGCCATTCTTAAGCCATCTTTTTTCCTCTGCTATTTTAAGATAACCTTCCTCTGCCCCCCTTCCAAACATCTCAGAGAAATTGGTTTGTTAATTTAGGATGATGCTGTTTCCTATATATAGGGGAAGACACTTTGTGTTAGTGCATACACACAAATGGAAGTGAGCTGACTCCACAGGGGTGAGTTTAAATACACAAATTCAACATTTCCAACAGCAGTTACAGATTTTGTGAAGCACTTCAGGTTCTTTGGGAGTACGGTGCTGTGGCAGTTCGTAAGCACAATTGCATCTGGGGTTTTTTTAAAAAGGAATTGCATCTTCCTGTTGATTGCCAATTCCCTTGCTGAATGGCATGCAAAGGAAGAAATTCCAAGAAAATAAAAGACTTCTCAGGGAATGCTTTGGGTCTTTAACACAGACTTCGCAGTGGATTCTTCTTCACTGAGGCATAAATGGAGATGTGATTAATTTCCAGATATATATTGCTGATCCCATGAGCTGACTGACCATAATTGTGTGTTTATTTCTGACCCTTAAGAAATCCAGGTTGGGTCTTACATAGTTGTAGCTGGAAATGTCTTATCCATGCAAATATCTGAGAAGTCCTGAAGGATTAAAAAGCACCGCATTGGTTTATTCTCAATGCACATATCCTCATGACAAAGGAAAACTGTTGTAAGGATTGCATACCTGGAAAGGGCGTTTTGATCTTAGCAAATCCAAAGCTTAATTCCACAAAAACCTGCTGGTTTGCTGCCCAAACCCTGAACATATTTTTTGGGATTCTCTAGATGACAGTTCTAGCAGTAAAGACACCCCTTTTGGTTCTCCTCTAGCAGAACAATCTCTTTTTTTTCTTTTCCTACTCTGACCTTGAACACCATGACACTAAAAATATTGATGCTTATTTAGCAAACGTTAATAATTAATTCTGGGTACAATAAATAGAGACTAACTGTATTTATCAGTCTGAGAGCAGAGCACTCCAGCCTTGCTCCAGCTGACCAGTTCGTGTTGTACCAGGGAGCACTTTTGAACAGTATCCTTACAAGAAATTGGGCTCAGAGCCTTATTTATAACTCGGTTAACTGGAATGGAAGTAAAACTAGGCCTTGAAAAGTGTTTATGGATGTTACTGTGGTTAAATGTTACATTGTGGCAATTTAAAGTTGTCACAAACCCCAGAACACAATATTTTCCAACTCTGAGCAAAACTCCCTCCCCAAACTCCTTTTTCACCATGGACATCTCACTGACATCCCTTTAGCTGGGCCATTGATGTGCCACTGTCCCTGGTTTCTTGATTAATTCAGACTGACCTTTCCTGAAATTCTTTGCAGCTGAAGGACCTGTGTTTTGCTCTGGCCATGATTTAAAGGAACTGTCAACGGAAGATGATGTGAAGCATCATTCCCAAGTGTTTGAATTATGTGCAGAGGTAAGCAGGCCTTTTTGAGTGACACTGGTTGTGTTTGGTATTGAAAAGCAAGCATTGGTTTGAGGAGGGACAGCATTGCTCGCTTGCTAAAGCACAGGCTTTTGCTCCAGATTCCTTGCTTTTTGCTGCTCTGCTGTTTTAATGGTGAATTTATGTTTTCCCTGGATTTCTCTACATGTAAATAAAAGGGCTACAATGACAACATGCATGTTTCCAACAATGGGTATGGTCATAGTGGGTTCCTTAGTTTAGCCAGTGTTCCTTGCAGCTGAGTAGTTGGCAATGTCATTCCTAGAAATCTAGGGATAAGCACCTTCAAATCACTTGTGATCCAATATTCTTTCCCAGCATCTATCTGGGAACTCAAGACCAGCTTAAACATCAAGTAGACAATGTGGAAATAAGATTTGACTCACAGGTTGCTCCATCACCACAACATACAAGTTAATTCTTACAAAGACACAGGCCTGGAGACTGGGATGTTAAAAGTGAATCCTGGAGCCTTTGGAGGGAATGGCAAAACCCCCTTTAATTGTGACAGCGCTAGAATTTGATCCCTAATCCTGCTCGGTGTGCCAGCAGAAAGTACTTTGAAACCTTTTGTTCTAGTTCCTGCAGTAATAATGATCTCTATACACATTGCCAAAGCCATACCTAAGGAATGCTGCAAAAGCCATGTGCGTGAAAGCTACAGCTGAAGGAGCCAAGATCCAACAGTTTGGGGGTTTTTTTTCGGTCAACAGAGAGAGAAGGGTACTTTTGAGGGCTTCCAAAACAGGATTGTGTCTTCCTAAATTCCAATACTGATCTCTTTCTTTGTCCATGCAGGTTATGACTTTAATCCAGAAGCTTCCAGTGCCAGTGATTGCCAAAGTAAATGGCTTGGCTACAGCAGCAGGCTGTCAGCTTGTGGCAAGCTGTGACATCGCGGTGGCAAGTGAGAAATCCAAGTTTGCTACTCCTGGGGTAAACATTGGGCTGTTTTGCTCCACACCAGCTGTGGCCTTGGGCAGATCTCTTCCAAGAAAGGTAGGCTGCCTTCCCAGACATTCTTTGTAATTTTGCAAGAAGTAGGTTCCCATGTCAGGAGTTGTAGTTCCAATCGCCTGAACTTTGTTTTCCTGCAGTACAGCATTCAAAATACTCTCTTGCAAAAGGCATCTCCATAACTCTGGGGACTGGGAAAAATAATAAAGGGATGAACTCTGCCTAGGGAAAGCAGCTTCCCACTGATGCGATTCCAGCCAGCACGAGCTCATCCCAGCAGCACAACAGCTCAGTGATCCCTTTCCTTCCCAGCAGACAGCTCTGTGCTTTAGGCCATGATGTTCTCCCCTGAGGAGGAAACCCCTGCAAGTTCAGGATAACAATCCCACCGAGGTATCAATTCTCACCAGGCAGTGACATTTCACTGTCAGCATGATCTGCCTGGCTGTAGATCAAGATGCTCTAAATAGCATCTGAAACCCTCCTGTACTATCTTCCTGTCTTATGTCCTACTGATTGTGGCTGCACATCTCTCACTGCATAAAAAATGGTACGATCTGTAAAGCTTCCGTAACTGAGAACAGGAATTTTAAGTTCTGATCCAGCTGGATTTATGCAGACAGACTCTCCAAGCCCAGCAGGGCTCTGCTGAGATGCAGCACAAATCCCATTGCTGGATAAGAGCTTCAGCTTGAAATTTCCCATCTGTAAGGCCATCCTGTTCAAATGTAGTCCATGGGGTTTTTTCCAAGTCTGCTGTAGTGTACAGTTGTAAGTATTTCTGAATTAGTATTTCTGGGGGGTGTGATTCCCTTTTTAAATTGTGGGGGGTATACTTTTCCCTGTGCCACTTTTCAAAGTAGCAAGATCATTCCCTGCAGTTCCCAGGACTGCCGATTTTACCTTTTAACAAGTGAAATGTTGCCATTGTTTCAAAGATACTAATGAGGATAATCAGCTCTTATGATTCAGGCATTGGTCAATTGCATGAGGAGTCATGGAAAAAAATCCTTATTGATATATAACATTGGACAGTCGCTGAGTATTTGGGGGATTTTTTAATTTGAAACCTCAAGTACCAGATGCTGGAAGCAGCAGGAGGCTGAAGTAGCTGTGGCTATATGAAGTGCATATTTAAAACCACCCATACCAAACTTAAAACTAAGGCAGGTGTTTTCAAAAGCTGCACATATGCCCAGCTTAAAATACCAGGTTCAGTCATTTGACATTGTAGATGATCCACATCTCTCTTAAATCCTACAGCAATCAGTAGAGATTGTGGGCTTTTGAAGAGAAAGCCAGAGGTGTCAGCCTAGACAGCTGGAATCAGCGGACAGGTTTAAAGAGACTCAGTCCTTCTCTTTGCTGAACCCTCTTAACGTGTCCTTGGCAGTTTAAGAGGCCAAAAGATTTAAATCGTACATTTGTTAAAAGAGTGACTTGTACTCGGAGGAGGAGGCTGAATTCCCCCAACAGAGCAAAGCAGTAAAGCCATTGGACTGACTTAACCCATACTTTTCCTTGTTCAGGTGGCACTGGAGATGCTTTTCACGGGTGAACCTCTCTCTGCCCAGGAAGCACTAATGCACGGGCTCGTCAGCAAGGTGGTACCAGAAGACAAGCTGGAAGAAGAGACCATGAAAATCTCTCACAAGATCTGTGAAAGCAGCAAGTCCGTCCTGGCTCTGGGGAAGGCCACCTTTTACAGACAGATAACCCAGGACCTGGACACTGCTTACAAAATGACAACTCAGGTCATGGTAGACAATCTGACTTTGAGAGATGGGCAGGAGGGTATCGAAGCCTTTATCCAGAAGCGTAAGCCAGTCTGGACACACTCTCAGGAGGAGAAGAAATGAGTCCTGTCTCTTAACTAACCTTAGCTGTGCTTTATGATTCTTCACACAGTTGCCTTTGGGAACTATATTTTTATTCTTACTGAATGTTAAATTTGTCTTCTTGCATATGCCAGACACAATAAATTCATTCTAAGTATGTAATAAATGTTAAGAAAAATCAAAGAAAATGGGTTTTCTCAGCAGTGAATTTAATCTGTGGTTTTAGAAGGAACTCTGTGCTGGAAAAATCAGTTTAAGATGTCCCAGGTTACTTAGGGAGTCACAGGACTGAGAGAGAGCTCAGATCATCCTGTTCAGTACCTCTCCCCATAGTTCTGGATGAGAATTTCCATTTATTGTTATTAATAGAGAATTAGAGGGCTTGGACACATGGCAGAGATGATGGTAGTACATATCATAATGGATTCCAGGACTGTTTGGGTGTTACAGGCTGAAGCCTGTAACAGTGAGCCATTGCTCCTTATGGACATACCTGCTTATGAACTGTATGTATCCCACAGCAAATTCTGGTTTTCTATCAGTTCAAGCAACTTGTCCCAGCTCTAGAGAATTTTGCTGTTGACTCCAGGGAGGATGAGCATGGCTTGGGGTGAAAGCCACCCCATGGGCTTCAGCAGAGATCCTCACCTGGCAGTAACTTGACCCAGCTGTAATTTTCAGGCTGTATGTCTTCAGTTTATCACAGAATCTTGAATCTGTTAGTTGGCAAGTCCATCCTTGTCCTCAAAGCTGGACTTTTACCAGCACTGGAGCAGTTCAGCTGTGGATTTACAGACTTGACAACCTCCTACAACAGGGATTCATCTGCTCCTCTCTTACAGCTTAGCAACCCTCCTGGTGAAATATTTTTTGTTAATGTCCAGTCTGAGCCTTGAGGCAGAATTTTTTGTCCATTGCCCCGGTTACATTATCTGACATTGTTGAGAAAACTCCAGCTCCATTATCTGTGTAACTGTCTTCAAGCAGTCACAGGCTGCACTTAGACCACACTGATCTCCTCTGTGCCAGACTGAACAAGCCCTGCTTCCTCCACCCTCCTTGTAGGTCTGGTTCTCTGGGTAACCAGCCTGGCAGCCCTGCAGTGGACCAGTTACAGTTTCTCCACATCCCCTTTTACTGGTTGTGCCCAGACTGGACTGTAGTCTAAATATGGCCTCACCAGCGCTGAGCAGAGAGCAGAATATGCCCTGAGTCCTGCTCAGGGTGCGTTTTGTCCGATCTGGGATGAGAGGGCACTGCTGGCTCTGATTCAACCATTCATCCACTGGGAGCCCAGTTCCAGCAGGACTGTGCTCTGCCAGTCCTCTCCTCACCTGTACTGGTGCTGGGGTTATTCTTCCCAGGTGCAGAAACTCGCATTTCTCCTTAGATTACTTTTTTTGGGATTGAAGTCAGGCCATTTGGTGTGTCAGTCACTGCCTCAATTTCTTATCACCTGCAAACTTGCTGAGGATTTGTTACTGAGGGTGGTACTGAGTGATACAAGTCTTGATATCAGTCCATGGTGATCAACATGGCATGGCCTCCCAGCAAAGGCATTTTTTCTGAAGTTCCACGTAGCCAAATCATGAAGGCTCATCCATCTCATCCTTAAATAGACATCTAAGCAAGATCAGGCGAACCACAGTATGGATGGGCCTTTTATTCTTTGTTGACAGTAAAAGTAGCCCAAAGTGCTAAGCACAGACTTAGATGTTTTCAGTTAGATCAAATTAATCCTGTCTATGACTACTAAAACTCCAAATGTGGGAGCATCATGAATCAGCAAGGATTTTTTAAGGTATGTTGGTCCCACATCTTTGGTTCCCTGTCTGTCTGAATGTGAGTTCATTCCTTAGTTCTCCACTGGAGTGAATCAGATCCCCAGTGAGCTCCCAGGACTGTCCCCATAGGCCTTTTACTGAAACCAGTGAAATAAATACATTTACCATTTATACACATCCAGCCCCACAAAGCAATTCCCTTTCCCATCTACAGGTTGAAAAGAAAGGAAGATTCAGTTCTGCTGCAATTTTGACTTTGAGGAATTGAAACTTAAACTTGAATTCACTCCTGAACATAGTTTGTTTTTATAGAAATGAGAAAAATGTGCTACATACAGTGGGACTAGTTGTTTTAAAAATATAAACTTTTATTGTTACCACCAGTAAAGATGGGTAAGTTTATAAAAAATCTCACACAGTTAATATAAGTTAGGAACTGTTATGAGCAATTAAGAGATAGAAGAGTTAAATCTGGAGCCCAATAACCTTCATCATGTCCTTTTCAATGCAGTAAGATGCTGCACTTAAACTCTGTTCCCACATGCTGCTCTAAAAGCATTAGGAAAGAGTAAATTGTTTTTAAAAATATTTATATTTAATGGCTATCTTGCAACTACTCAGCAAATCTCAACTGGCTCTTTTGTTCCAGGCTTTTAGAAATAAGTACATTATCTGATTTTTGCAGAACAGTGCTCTTTCCAACTAACTGCAGTAATAAAATGGTTTCACTGGCCATCTTAAAGCAAAGTGACAGCTTAGATGAGCACATTCTTTCAGATATTTGGAAAATATTCTGCAGTTGGTTGCCATCTACACTGGATGGGGATGATGATGATGATGATGATGATGATTATTATTAGTAACTGCTGCTTGTAATTTTTGAAGGAAAAAAAGTGCATTTTAAAAGAATAATTACTTCATTTGAAATAGTTATACCACAGTGGAATCAAATTATTCCTGCACATGGATTCACTCTGATTGAATGGCCTTGTAGGGCACTAATATTCCAAAGGCACTGAGGTGTCCTTAGCCTTTTCACTGTGAGCAGAAGTTAATGGAAGTGCTGTGTAAAGTTAAGAACAGGCACACTTGAGCAAGACAAAGTGGTGCTGGGAGGGGAAGTTAACTACCAAAAGTGCTGTCCTGGTTGGTTATGGGATAGGGAAAGGTTAGGACTGTTACCTTATCCTTGGCTTTCCCTGTAGAAGACCAAGCACCATAATGCCTTGAGCTCCTTCACAGTTCCAGTCTGGGGAAGCTGAGGAAGTACAATGCTCTGGACAACAGAGTTCAGATCCTAAAGGACACTTTTTGTGAAGGCTCGTGGTATTTCTCATCCTAATGCACAGGTATGACAAATGTTTGTCTTGTACTTTCAGATCTTGAGTAGAAAAAGTATGTTTTAACTCAGTTTTCACTGTATTTGTACTATTTCATGCAGTAATTACATAATTATAGAATCATAGAATCATCATAGAATGGTTTGGGCCCAAAGGGACCTTAAAAATCACCTTGTTCCAACCCCCGTGCCATGGACAGGGACACCTCCCACTAGACCAGGTTGCTCCAAGCCTCATCCAATCTGGCCCTGAACACTTCCAAGGATGGGGCAGCCACAGCTTTTCTGGGTAACCTGTGCCAGGGCCTCACCACCCTCACGGTAAAGAATTTCTTCCCAGTATCTAATCTAAACCTACTGTCTTTCAGTTTAAAACCATTCCTCCTTTTCCTGTCACTACATGCCCTTTTAATTAGTAATCATCAGTTCCACAAATGGTGGCATCCACAGGAACATTTCTCTCTTGTTTGAACCACTAGACAAAAAAACTTCAGCAGGTTTTATAACATTCCTGCACTGGCCCCTGAAGATTGACAAAACAATTTTTCATCTCGGACTTGCATGGGATTTTTATTTTTGCCCACATCTGCCTTTATTGTTTAATTTAATGGACTTACAAGCTATTCCTGGGAAACAGAGCAGTTCCAGAATTGTTAATTAAGTTCTACAGCCAAGAAACAGCAAAGCAAATGATGGATTGGGAGCCTTACCACCGTGGTTATCTGCTGCCTGAGGGAAGAGTTTGTCCCAAAATAGCAAGGAGCCTATTCCTTGTCACCCCATTCATTTTTATTAAAGGATCTCTCTGCAGCAATGTCTGCCAGGTAATTAGCCCAGTTTCAAGTGACCCTAATAGCATGTGGCACACACTTAGCCTTCTCTGGAAACTAAGCACAACCCCATCTTCGTACAGCCTCTGGGATGCAGCTTATCCCTGGAGATGACCAACAGGGACAGGTTTTCTGTTCATATGCACAGGAACAGCTGGAATGGAAAACAGCCAAGAAAACGCAGGCAAGGAATTGCCAGTATGAATGGACTGAACCACCTCAGGAGGTGGTGCATGGAGGCCTCAGAAGAATGGCTCTGAGCCTTTACCTGGAAATTTTAGAAAAGATATATACCGGTAAGATCTAAAGGATGTGGTCGTGTCACTTGTGATGTAGCTTCAGGCTCTCCCCTCATGAACAAGGCAAACATAAAGCCAGGGAGCAGAGACAAGGAGAGTAACACTCGGCACAAGGTTGTTCCTAATTCATGGGCCAGGCAGTGACCTGCCTCACCACATCACTTCGGGGATATATGCTGAAGACAAACAGGATTTGGGTGATGGGCAATGTCTTTATGCCTCTCTGTGTTCCACAGAGCCAAAGAACAGTTTATATAAACTTTTATATAAACTTCATGCAGTTTCCTTAACGCCGCCCAGTGCAGGATTCATCAACCTGAGTAAGAACTAGTTTCGCGATGGTTTTAAGTAATCTCTTGTAGCTGTGGAGGGGAGAGCTTGAAAATATGAACTACAAAGGCCCCAAATGCTGGACACAGTTAACATTAAAAATGCACGACTACCTCACTGGCAGGAGTCAGCATCGGAGTTTTTCCCGTCTAGCTCATGATTTCTGAGCATTTGGATGACAACAGCGTGTCCTTCACAGAATTGCCTCTGGGCAATTCCTTTATTGTCATTCCTGTATTGCAGATGGGGAAATTGAGGCCAAATGTGCTGTGCCTGAGGTCCCACGGTGAGCCCGTGGCACCGGAACAGGGGCTCTTGCAATGCTGACACCTGCTCCCTGTAATTCTTCAGCAACAAAGTTTTTGGTAAAATCAGCAGAAATGCAGGGTGATTGTGTGCCCTGAAGTGACTGCAAAGGCTTCTGAACAGGAATTATGAGCCACTGCATCAAAGGCCCCTTGCTTGACATTTATTGGCTTTTTGATGAATGTTGGGGTAATTCTACTGTCAACAGTTTCTCATTAGGAGCCTGGCAATGTACTTTCTGACCATTATCTTGCTCAATATCACACTGGGCTGCTACAAAGAGCAGGAATTTTACGTAAAACTCATCTATCTCTGTAGCTGCAAACTTTTCTAATAATTCTACATTTAAATAATCTCATGGAAATGCTGGCTGCCTTCTCTAAGCAGTAAGGAGAAGAGACAAATGGTTAAATTTCCATGAAGACCTAAAGCTATAGGACAAATCTCATACTGCAACGAGTAGGATTCATTTGTCTTGATTCCACTGGCATTGCACCTCAATTATACTAATTCTGAATTTCACTGCTGAATAATGCATCCCCATCCTGGTTTACACTCACAAAGGAAGGAAAAATCCATCAGAGGTGTACCCTTCTTACTCTCCGTAGTATAATGTACCATCTCCTGGCTGCCTGTTGTCAATATTAGGAATTATTTTTGTCAAATCCGTAGCTTTTCTAAAAAGAAAATAGTAGACACGTACCCGCAATACCACTGTGTATTTGGAAAGGGGAGAAGTAGTTTATTTAACTCTGATGTGGCCAACTGTGGTAATTTCCATGCTATGAGTTTTAAAACATTAATACTTATTTTAAATATTTGTATCCGGGAGTCGTGATAACGGGAGCATCACGGGGTTATTGTATATTTTATTGATCATGTTAACTGAAGAAAACTGAAAACCAGGTGATAAAATAACTAACTGAATTTGTACCACTAAAATTTAAGCCAGATCCATGGGTTTGATTCATGATTATTGTCCCTAGCTGCTCAACATGAGAGGCTTTAATTTTCCCTCCGAGTTCACTGAAAATGAAACCTTCCTCCAGCCGAGGTAAAAACAAAACCAACTCTTTAAACTAACTTGCATGGCAGTGCAAGTTATCCTGTTGGACTTAACATGGATATAGGTATTGATCTCATCCACTGATTGTGCTGAAGGAACAACGTCCCCTCCTGCAAAGGCGGAATGGCTACGGATGGCAACATTTTGGCTCCTTCGAGCCACGTGTCAGGAAGTCTGATGTAATGGGCCATGTCTCAGGGAGTGGAAGCTCCAGCCATAACCTGCTCTCTGGAGGAGTTTTTAAGGGCAAATTAACTGCAGTAAGAGAATGTTGACATTCAGGCTGCCTCAGCTGCTGACAACAGAGAAGGCGTCAGGCCTTCCGAAGTGGCACTCAGGTCTTACTCCAGACCTGTCCTCCTATAAACAATTACAGTGGATGAAATCATGTTTGGAAAGACGAGGGATGTTTTCCCTGTCATCTCTGCCCTGTCAGCATCAAGGATAATGTGATAGATATACCTGCTCCTGTCTTCTCCACTTCCTGGACCAAAATCATTCTCAGTGTAGACATTGAGTGATGCTTCTGGAAGGAAACGATAAAGAATTAGGAAACTGTATAGAGAACATGGGGGAGATGAAAAAGCAAGTGAACACATGAAGTCATCCTCCTAATGTGTTCTTCAGTCTAGAAATTAATATTTTGCTTCCTGTACCTGTTTAATGAAATACACCCTTCATGCTATTAGAACTTGTATCATCTGTTGTTTAATCATGTAACAAAATCCTCTGTTCTGAGTGTTAGGATAGTCTATAAATATAGACATGGTGAATTCTTCTGAGTTAATCTCCCTTTTCTTTCAAGACCTCACTAGATTAGGTTATACATATTTTAAATCAGTGTGCTTTTTCTTTTTTTTTTGTTTGTTTGTTTTTTGTTCGTTTGTTTTGGTTTTTTTGTTTGTTTTTTTTGTTTGTTTGTTTGTTTGCTGTTGTTGTTTTTGATGGAATTCTTATTCTGCTTTTTCGCTCCCTCCTTGGGGCTTAATTTTAATTTTTATTTTTTTTTTTAACAAATGCCAAGATTTTTCTACAAGTGCACAAATTTATAAAGCTGTACAAAATACCACATCATATTTGAAAACCTGGTAGCACTGCCGTAAATACTGCTGTGGGGGAAAGCATCGGATTTTGATGCAAAACCTGTAAAAAATGAGAGAGACATAACAGATGAAAGAGCAGTGCAGTGAGAGAATTTGGCTCTCTGAAAGGAAGCCGTGCAGGAGAAACACCGAGGTGCTCTCCACAGCACCCACACAGAGGAGTGGAAAACTGACCTAATTTACCCCTTTTTCACTGAGACCAGCAAGAATATTCATGCAAGGACAATCAGCCCCTTATTTATTAGCCTGAGGTAATTATTAATTATCAACATGATTACTTATTGTTGCTTTTATTCTTGCTATAATCTACTTAATACAGTGACACCACTACAATTCAGGAATTTAGATTTTGGTGTCTCCTCCCCATAGCTGGACTTGGAAACTGGTTTTAACAGCTGAAATCAGAAGTCTTTGCTGCTTGAGTGTGGGAATAGCATTTGTCTGGCAGGGAGAGAAGACTTTCGTCCTTTTACAGAGCCTGTGAAAACACACTTAGGCCTTACCACGTACTCAGCATGGTGAAATTTAAGTTGTCAAAGACAAAAGTCCTTTTTCTTTGCTGTCTGTGGATATTCCTGTAAGCTGTTAGGCTTTTTTCCACATGAGCATTTATTCAGAGCAGACAACCCAAGAATATTTCCACAGACAGCCTGAAATCTGTATGAGGCACTGGATGGTGGAAATGCAACACCAATTTATTCAGCACTGACAATGAGCAAACCAGCAGAACCCAAACAGTAAATTTACCACAGGGAAAGTCCTGGTAAAGAGTTCAGTGGCAGTTCATGGGCTGAAAAAACATTTGTTAAAATGTCCTAGACCTTTCTGTCCCGTTTTTCACTATAATATTTAATTAAATACATTCCTATATCCATTTGTTAGATAATTCTGAAATGTAAATAAGAGGAAAACAGATTTTACGGCCATGGAGAAAAAAACCCACCCAAACAACAAGAAACCAAACCAAACAAAAAAAACCACCACTGATTCACTTTCTGGCTTTCTCACGTAACTCCACTGTGACCTTGGACAAACTGACAGAGGCAGAAAAGAAATGCAATTGTCCAGTCCAACCTCCTATTTATCATAGGTCATTGCTTCCTGGCCTGCTGGGAAGGAAGCAATTCAAACAGCATTTGAATTTCAGCTTTGGCTGACCCAAGGAGCTACCTAACCTTATGAGGAAAAAAATTTAAAAGAAAAAAAGAAAGATGCAAAGGGTGTGATCTCTTCTCCTTGCAGTCCAGGACTTGTGGTTTATTTCTGCTTTGAATTCATCTGACTTCCAGGCAGGGCACTGGAGCTGCCTGTTTGTGGACTCAGCTGGACCTTTCAGCATCTCAGTGACTTAAATGTAAAATGGGGCTGATCATTCTTTTTTTTTTTTTTACTATGTTTTATCTGTGTTGTCCCTCTACACCACAAGGACTCCAGGAGAAACTTGGGTCTCACTCTGTGTGCCCTCCATGTCTTGCACAACAGCTTCATAACTGGGCTGGTCTTGGATGTGGGATGATTGATGTGTGATTGATCGATTGATGTGTAGCATGTGAGTTACAACAGTGAGAAAGGACATAAAAAAATCAAGCACTAAACCCCAAAAATCTCTGTCTGAGGGAGGTTCCTTCAGTTTACTGCAGATCCTCAGAAATCCTTGTTTGCTCTAGAACAGAGAACACTCGATTTTACGGTGTCGGCCCCGTGCACCAAACTGTCAGCAGAGGGCAATGACAGCTCACAGCTTGAAGCGGCTCCCGGGTAATGTGTCAGGCCGGTTCTGCCAGCCTTGTTTTTCTACTTCAGTGCTCCCAGGGAATGAGCCCCTGGTCTATTCGGGTAGCTCTCCGAACAGCACACGTGACAAAATACTCCTGGAAGCCCCACGAGTCAGGGGTCTGAACTCTCTTCTTCCACTTTCCCTGCAGCCCCTGCCTTTGCATCCTCACTTGGAGGCCCAGTTGCAATCTGATTCAAGACAAGTGACTCAGTACCAAATTCTCGGAAGGTCTTTGGAAGCAAGAGGATACCCTGTTCTGCTTTGAGAAATACGCCTGTGAGAAATACAGCTGCGCCTGTGGAGCTGGACAGATCAGCAGAACACAGTTTGGGAGAGCCTGGCTGTTGTGGTTTTCCTAGGGAGTCTTAGTTTTAGATCCAGATGAGTCTGTGTAGATTAGTAAGAGGTTCTGGGGGGAACAAGTGATTCAGAAAGGCCTTCCTAGTAGACTGGATCACAAGCCAGGCAGAAGAGGTGAGAGGAGTGTGACAGCCATGCCTTCATGCCCCAGATTTTCAGGAATAGGTAGCAATCCAGAGACTAGGTCTCCCAGCCAGAGTTCAGCCAGCCAGGATCTCAGCGTCACCTCTTCCACCCTCCTTTAGAGGTGAACTAAGTGGCACCATCTCTTCCCTCCGTGACTCAGTTTCCCCACCTGTAAAGGAAGTTCTGAAGTTCTGTGTGACACACTAAAAGCAGTGAATGATGAAACCTAATCAACTGTGCTACTCACAGCTTGGTGATGAACTAATGTGCTTGTCACTGCTGGCCCAGAGTCTGCTGGAGGTGTTAGTCCAGATGGACTGTAAAAGCCAAGGCACAGCAGGGGCTGCTGAAAAATAAAAATATTCTCTCAAGTCCTCTCCCAGCAGGAACAATATTCCAATTGTAATGCAGATATCCTGCAGAGTCATTCCCTCCCTCCAGGCAGGTGAACACTTTGCAGGAGCCTGAGAAGGTAATCATTAGACTATTGTAAATATGAACAAAGACAAATGCCAGGTGTCTCTTTATGTGAGCTTCAGCTTTACTCCTGGCTTCATGAAAAGTAAGAGAGCACGGCCACCTCTAATGATACCATTGATAATATTTAGAATTTCAGGGAATCAGCCGATTCTCCCCAAATTCCCATACTGTAGAAGAATGGGGAGCACATACGTCGTTCAAACCCACGGTGAGGGAAGTCTACAGCTCCAAACACCAAGAGAGTCAGTACACGGAGCTGTGCTGAAGCTGCAGAGGAATTCAAACAAACAACATCCAGCGACCAGCTCTGGAATGCAGGGAACACAGCCAGGTCAACAAGCACACCGATAAGCAGCAAGGTGGCAAGTGGGGTCCAGCCCAGGCTAGCCCTGCAGGAGCAAACGGGTAGAGGTTATGTCAGCTTTGTGCCCAGCAGCTTCTGGACAGCTCTCACCAGCAGACTGAGTGGAAGATGTAATTTAAGTGCTTTGCCAGTTTTCACTACAAAGGCTCCACTCAGACCAGAGTCATCCCTGTCAGTCGTGATTCAGCCTTTTCCACCAGACAACCTCAATCCCCCTGTCCAGGTGTGCTCCCAGACAGCCCAGGCAGAGCTGACCTGTGCCCTCGGGTTTGTTCTGCCACTTTTGATATTGCCCTGACTCAGAGAAGCTGGTTCAGGCAGGAGCCATTTCAGACTCTGGCCATCTGTAACCAGATATTGAGCCACCACCAGTAACATCCCTACAAGCAAACACCTGAAACTTTTGGAACAAAAAGCAAACATTACCTCAGAGCGATAAGCAGCAATAATAGCGGACCTGGCAAGACAGTACTTTAAGCCAAAAATGAGCTAAATAAATACCTTTGCAACATTTTTTGAACCTTTTGTTCAAAGAAGTTAAAGTGTTGGTTTTAGGAAAAAGATACAGAACACCAGTTTTAAGCAAAGTGGGTTTTTTTTTTCTTCTTAATTATAAGCTTAAATTTTAAAGGGCTTAAGCAAAAGTTTAAGCAAGCATTTCCATATAGATTAAAAAAAAAACAAAAAAAAAAAAAGAAAAGAAAACCAAAGACTTTTATGTGGACAGAGAGTTCCTGTTAAGGCTGTGGTTGGTTGCACAGAGGGTACAAAAATAGCTGGTAAGTATATACGGGATGCCATTAAGAAACCAGGTGCTAATGAGACTGCTCAGGACTGAATCACGACTGCCTGTGGCTATTCCATGACAGCTCTTCCAGGAGGTGTCTCCAGCTGCCATGAGTCAGATCCCTGCCTCTGTGTCAGTGCAGGAAACTCCCTACAGAGAAGCTGGCAGGTATGTCCTTAAAGGCAAAGGAACCAGGGGCTTCCCATGCTTTAGCTCTTCCGACTGCAAGAACAGGTCACAGAGGAAGCTTGGAGTGAGCATGGATAAAAGCAGCCTGGGAAGTCTCTCTACACTGGCACAGGCAGGAACCAGCAGCATTGTAAAGGTACAACAGATGGCTGTGAGCCAGATGTGTTCCTGTTGGTCCTTGAATGGATGTGGGCTCTGACACTCTTGTGATCTTGAACATGGGCCTAGAGGACAGACTCTCCACTGCCGGAATTAAAATCCTGCCCTCGGTTACCCCAGGCAAGGTTAATGACTATAATTTATTAAAAGGTCTATAATGACTTGTTAAATGGTGTTGAAAATGGTAGGTGCATGAAAACAAGTTACAAAGTGTCCTGACAAACAAAATGTTTTCACTGTACGGCCTCTCAAATGGAACATAACAGTTAAAAGTCATCCTTTTGTCACTTTTTTGGGGCCAACAACAATGCATTAACTATATACATTTGTATCTACCATATACAGGTGCCTTATGCTGTACTGTTTGTTGATGCCTCGAATGCAGCTGTGTGATGGTTTCCTTCCAATCACCTGCCCTCCATGGACTGGCAGAGTCTGCATGGAAAGCAGTAAGTGACCCACCTCTCCTGTGGAGACATTGCTGTCTCCCTCTGCAGTGTGGTCTCAGTGAGGCAGCACCCTTCCTTGTGAGAACCAGGAAAGTATCCATAGGCATTACCTCCCAAGAGGCAGGGCTGGCAGGAGAGGAAGGGATTAGTGAACAGGTGACCTCACCTGTTCAGTTTGTACCGATGTTATTCATAAAACACTTCCATAGCTGTTTAAGAAAAACTTGAAGTTACACACTGGCAACGTTATTTTGGTATTTAGCATTTGCAAGAGACCCTGCATGGCTGGAACTCAAAAAAAGCCTCCAACATTCAAATAATATCCTCCTGTTCCCAGGGTCATATTCTCCCACTAGCCTATTGCAAATTTCCTGATATCCAGTGTACAGAGCTCAGGGCCGCAGCCAAAAAATGCCACCCAAGCCCAGAGCTAATGGCCTAAGCTCCTTCTATAGTTATAAAGAGAAATAAAAGCTTCAAAAGATCACAACACCCGAGATGATGGGAGGTACAGAGCTGCCTACCACTAGCTGGTAGGAAATGTGCGCCTTGGAGCACCTGACCTTCACCAGGGAACTCCTTGGGAGCCGGAGTCCAACACAACGTCCTGAGCATAGGAGTATTTTCAAAGTAGAGCAGGGGACACTGTTGAAATCCACAGTTTTTATAATAATTTTTTTTAAATGTTATTTGCACTTGTATATAGTGACTTTGCTCTTACTTAAAGGCCTGGAAATTGCTCTTATCTCGATACAAAGCTTATTTATGTAATTATTTTTTTTTCAGTTGGGCAGGCCTCTCCCAGTCAAGCTCAAGAGGTGCATGTGGTAGCAGTATCCTGGCCTGTTAGTGCAAGATCTGGAACTAGTTGTCACACTGCCTCTTCCATCTGTCTTTGAACAGCGCCAAGGGGAAAAGGGGGGAAAAAAAATCCCAGCAGCAACAAATGTGCTTTCATTCCTCACTTTCAAGGGTGAGATTTCCCTTTTATGGGGAGATTTCTCACATTATTTACTATTGGAGCCTGATATCTTTAATGGTACCTTATTTCACCAAGAGAACAAATTATTCTGTAAAAAAGCCAGTTCTTTGCCACTGCCAGCTGCATGCAAGTACAAAATTACAAAGCACTCACTTAGATGAAGTGAATACTTCATTAAACAATTAAGCAATAAGGCAGAACAAAGGCTGTGGTTTCCAGGCCTTGTTCTGTAATTGTATCCTAGAGCATTAGGAGAACCAAGGCTCAAGCATAGGGCTGCAATTTAGGCTAGGATTATCCTCTAATAGCCTTGTCCCGTGGGATTAGGGGATTGCCACCATGGGGAATTATTTTATCCATCGACGGCAATGTAAAATACCTGATTTGTCCCTGAAGGTCTGGAGGTGAGGATTTCCATCCCTCTTTCCTCCTTTCATCTTCTTGCTGGAATGCCTTGATTAGAAGTTTTTATCTCTGCTTTCACTTTCTGAACCATGAAGGGAATCCACCAGCCCAGTTTTTAAGAAGGTGCAGTCATAGAAACCCAGTTCATGAGTAAATACCCAGGAGTGTCCCCAGACACACTGTGGCCACTCTGAGCCAGAGGGACGCTGAGGCTGGAAAATGTCTGAGCCGTGATGTTGGACAAAGTTAAGTTTGGGCTGAAGTTTCCTGTTCCCCTTGTGCAGCACGAGCAGCTGGTGAACCTTCCTGGCACACTGAGAGGCCCCGGCACAGATAAGGTGGGAGCGGGTTTCAATGGCCGATAAGCAGAGACTGTTGGGATTGCAGATGAAATTTGAATGTCCAAAGTCCAGCTACATTCTGCTACAGAGGCCTAAACCCCTTTCCTCATCTAGTAAAGGCCTGATTCAGCTCCTAATGAAATTACCAGGATTTGTTCCACTGACTTGAAGTTGACCCTGGGCAGAGCCCACAGCCCCACCAGCATCGCTTTCCAGAACACTTACAGAACATCCTGGGTGACAGTGGCAAAGTCCTTCTCTCAAACATGATCTATAAGGAATCCCTCCACCCTGCCCTCCTCCTCCATAAACCATGCAGTCCTGCTGGAACAGAAAATACAGCTCCAGTGCAAAATGCAGCTTGCTGGATCACAGGACACCCTGTCCTTGGGAACTGCAATTAAGATCATCAAGGCACATATCATGGGCCAATGGAAGACCATTAGAAGAATTAACTTTCAGTTCTAACAGGAATCAAACGAGAAATGAAAGACAAACAAACAAACAAAACAACAAACACATCAAGAAAAAGAAAAAAAAGAAATTAAAAAAAAAAAAAAGAAAAAAGGAGAAAAAATACAAACCACAAAAACCCACAGCACTTTAAAACAACAGGTTTATTTCTGAGTATATGTATTTTATGCTCCCTTGGAATAAATAATTTTCCATATTTCTTTTATTCTAGTTGCACTTCTCCCCTTTGGAAATACTACTATTAATATTTAATGCAATTCAGTGACATATGTCTCCATTCCCCACAGGAAAATAAGTTGCATTAATTTCAAACTCACTGACACTGGAAAATAACCAGCTGTTTATACACATTGGGATGTATGGGAGAACAAATTATTATTAAATGTCAGAAAACATATGTTTTAGATAATAGAAGCCAAGGAACAACTATTAAAATCAGGCCACTCTTAACCAGCTACTGCAACACCAGTAAAATGCCATCCCACCCCCCTCAAAACAGGCAAAACATGGGAAAAGTGAAGTGTTTGCTTTCAGAACAGGATCTGCTGAAGGAAAAGATGAAAGACTAGATCCAAGAGAGGATTTAGGAGCCAAAACTAGAATTTAAATGAAGCTGAGGTACTGAATGCCAAAAATACAGCCCAGCTCCCCTTTCTTCACCTCCCCAGCCAAACTGCAGATGAAGCCTGAAGACAGCACAACTAATTAGGTAACTTCTTCCTCTACAGAGTTTTCCTTGCACCTGCAAATCTTGTCTCACCAGAGAGGTGCACTAACACCAGAAGTAAGGAGAGGAGAGAAATTGGGTCCAGCTCCCTCGACAACTCACTAGAATGCCTATCAGATCAGGCTCTTGGAGCCACGAGAAAGGAAGGGGAACATGGCTTGATGAAGAGAGAAGGCAGGAGAAACCACAAGGGCAGGGGAGAGTGCTGGGGAATGAAGGAAAGGCTCGAGGAGGTGAGCTGGCCTCTGCAGTGCAGGCAGGAGATAAGAGAGAAGGGGGCAGCAGTGAATCTGTGTATCCAGAGGGCAAAAGGAAGACTGTGAAGGCTGGCTGGAGAGAAGTTAATAACCATAGCTCTCGATGCCTCCAGCTCTGCTTCTATACTGGGACAGAATGGCACTGCCCACAGCAGCTTCAGGGCTATTTCTCAATTAATTTATAACACAACCTGGAAATCAGATATTCTTCTGGCTTAATCACAAATAGGACTAAATGCTAAAGGCATTCCTAGAGAGTTCCAGATACAGACTGTCTCTACTCTCCACAGATCCTATCTTGGCCATGTTTTACAGCAAGCGATGGTATCTCAAGTGCTTGTCTAGGAAGCATCCATCTGGGAGAATCCATTGTCTCTGAACCACCAGACTGTTCAAACTCATCTCTCACTTTCCACAGATGTACCCTGATCACCCGGGGAGGAATGGAAGTTGTTCTCTGCAGCTTTATCTGACTTCCTTAACCTAAGTTTTGGGTTTGTCCCATGATACTCTAAACCAAATGCAAAAACATCTGGGTAAAATAAAGACACAAACTCCTTCCAAATATGTTCATAGGATTACAGAACAGCCCAGGATGGAGGGGACCTCAAAAGACCATCTGGTCCAGCCTTCCATGGGAAGGGAGCCTACGTGAGGTGATCTAGCACCCTGTCCAGTCACATCTTGAAAACCTCCAACTCTACCCGGTTCCTTGGAAGGTCGTTCCAGTGAGTGACTGTTCTCACCATAAAAAATGTGTTTCTTATGTAAAGATGAAACCTCTCCTGGAGCAACTCGTACCCACTGCCACTTTTCTACTCCATATGGCTCCTTGTGAAGACAAAGCATCCACCCTCTTCACAGCAGCCCTTTAAGTACTGGAATGCTGTGATGAGGTTCCCCCAAAGTCTTCTCCAGGGAGACTCCTTCTGTCTTTCCTCACAGGACAGGTTCTCCAGACCTCTGCCCTCCTCTGGACCCTCTCCATCCAGTCTGTCTGTGTCTTTCCTGAATGGCAGAGACCAGGACTGAACACAGTGCTCCAAGTTTGGCCTGGCCTCTAATGGGTTATTGGGTTATGTTGTCCCAGAAGCAGGACCTTGCACTTGTCTCTGTTAAACTTCATACAGTTCTTGCTATCCCACTATTCCAGCCCATCCAAGTGTCTCTGTAAGGTGGCTGTCACTTCTGACACATCCACCTCACCGCCCAGTTTAGTGTCACCAGCAAACTTGGGGAGGGAGCTTTCAGTCTTGCCTTGTTTGTTTTAATCTACGCAAACCTGAACGGCCACAAAACAAAAGCCACTGAGTTGGCACGAGAGAGGTAGCAGTGACATCTGGGCTGGGATATCTGCCTGCTGCTGAGTCACAGGCCAATCCCAAAATTTTGGTTCCTGTAAGTTTATCTTGCTGCTTGGAAATTCCTTCTGCCAGCTGGGCACTGAAAAGCAAGGAGTGCTGTGACACCAAAGCCTCCCTTTGGCTCCGGCCGTGAGTGCCCTGCCAAAAAAAGGACACGTTCAATCACGAGGAGAAGGTGTATGAATCAGTCATGAAGCACATCTTATGTGGGATTACTGACTGCAAACAATAATAGTGACTGTGAATTACCTGCTGTTGGGACAGGACTTTGTACAACAGGCCACACTCTTGTCTGGAGGCTTCCTATGGCCACTCTTATCCAAATAACAAGTCATCATAATACCGTGTTTATCACAGCACTAAGTCAACCATAATGACCATAAATGTAACCCGACCTTCACTTTGGCTAAACGTAGTTTCTTTCATGGTTATCTCATCCCTCAGTGCATATTTATGACCTATTTTGTCTATCTGTTGCCTTGTGTTCAAAGTGTAAACTACCACTTTCTAAAACAGGACCATTCTTTCACTTTACATACACTGCCTCGCACAAGGGGCTCTGAATTTTGACGGTGGGGCTTTCCATCAGTCTATGTTTTCTTTCTGACTTCTCAGTTCTACCAATTCTTACCGAACTTAGGCCACATACAGAGGGGAAAAAAAAAAAAAAAAAGACAGACCTAAAAATGTAAAATCTAACCCTATTTGTGAAATCCAAAACAGGTGAATAAGATCCTCTTTGATCACAGTTGCTTAGTTCAATGTGTCTATTCTCAGCTATTTCCAGTAGTAAATACAATAAGCACGTTCTGTGAGAAGAAACTTGAATTTTGGCCTGCAACACGAGGCAAAGGAGTCAGATTGGCAAGAGGAGTTTTGCAAACATGGGCCTGTTCCCATGCCTCTGGATTGGGCAGCATTTCCAGAGGTGCTGCAGAATGGGCTTCCCACAGACAGGACTGTGCTGGCACTGACAGCTGGATGTGTCAGACTCCACTGATGTTGGAGTGCGATAGAAGAAACTGGAAACACACACAAAATACTGTTTTGCTACATTAAGTGGCAACCAGAAATGTCAGTATCACATGTTAATTAATGATTAATGTTAGGGGAAGGAGATGCATACCTCACATATTTTTAAACTGGTATAACGAGTTTTCACAGAGCAGAGGAGGGAAGTTCTCTATAATGCATAGTAATGGGCCGTGTACTTGGAACTGTGCTCCATAAATTTCTCCACCTTCAGGACAGAATGTGTCAACACACAGTTGCTCTCCTAGAATAAAGTCAGTACTGGGATTATCAGTAATGTTGAGGAATGAGGAAAGAAGAAAAAAACCACACAATTGATGATCAAAAGGACAAAAAACTCTTTCGGACACACCTGGGGGAGACAAATGTCAACAGAGCACATTTTTAATGCGGGACTACACCTGATATTACAAGGTGATGAGAGTAAATGAAGAAATAGAGAAAATAACACTGTGGAGCTGACAAAGCCCTGGAAGTGTAGTACCTTCCTCAAGGTGATGCCCTACTTAGCAAGGAGAGCTTTAGCTCAGGCAGGGTGAGTTAGCATATAACACATCGTAAAAATAATACACTGAAGGTGTCTAACATCCTACACCGATGAATCTCAAAGCCCTTTGCATCTGTGTATTAATGTTCCTACACTGGAAATCGGTAAAGTACCTGCCTGCCTTTAAGTATATTCTTCAATTAAATGTTCCCAGAACAGAAATGTTGTCCTTAACCAGGGTGTGCATGCTATCTATATGCAGTAGACACCACTCCCACTTTGGTCCTCGATGAAATAAGGCACTTTCCTCTCCCGTGCTGTTGTGTGACAGGTGTTACATGGGACAGTCATATGATCCTGTACCAAGTTGTTGGCAGGGCCAAGAATAAAAGATAGAGGTGGGATTCATTTAGGCTAACACTAGCAAGCTCTAAACTGGGCCTCCAGTCAAGAGAGACGTGGTCAGGCTTCACCACCCTACAACCACTGGAGATGTTTCCTCACAACGTGATTTGTCCAACCTCTCTTAAGCCGGTGCAAATAACTTCTCTCTCAGCTGTAGAATGACCAAGCAGCTTAGATTAGACATCAGCTTTAACATAACCAAAAATTACCTAAGGTAAGTCTCTTTTTGGAATCTCAGTCATTCACTTTCCTCCCGGACACTGCTCCTGTATCTCTGGAGAATGCGGGGGTAGTTTAATCTTGTCCCGCCCTCGCTGCCCCACATTGCACTGCTCTCTCTTCCGAGTTCTGTTACACCATTTATTTTGGGTAGAATTGCATGTTTTTCAAACATCTCCATCTTCCATACTTTGAGGTACTTCCTCCTCGAGGAATATTTCAGACACCACAGCATGGATGAAAAACAATGATTTCTGAGGGCAGCTTGAAATTTTCACAGCATAATATAAGTCAGACTGTTAAGCTGATGGCTGCTAGGGCCTTGCAGAATGATGGAGGGAGGGAACACTATCACCTGATAAATACCTGTGAGTATGACGATATATTAGCAATAAATAAGAGTACAAATAGGTGATATTTGTTACTGAGCTGTTAAATATATGGGTGGCACAGAATAAAAAGGCACACAACCCTCTTTTCCCCATTGAGAACAGAGGCTCAGGTGATTGTGCCAGTAATTTTTTACCACCTTTTGTCCTCACCATTTTCCCAGTAGCTTAGTGGAGGGACAAACACCTCAGACACCAGATCCAACACAGTTTATCCCTCACAGAATCACAGAATGGTTTGGGCTGGAAGGAGACCTTGAAGTTAATCTCGTTCCAAACCCCCTGGCATGGGCAGGGGCACGTTCCACTAGACCAGGTTGCTCCGAGCCCCATCCAAACTGGCCTTGAACACTTTCAGGGATGGGACAGCCACAACTTTTCTGGGCATGATTGGGGCTGGGCAGGGTTTTACCTCAGGGTTCTCTGAGGGAGCCAAAGGTGTCACTGTCCCCCCCACTGTGCCCACCATGGCACCCAGCTCGCCTCCCTCACAGGGGGGACACAGAATCACAGAATGGGTCAGGTTGGAAAGGACCACAGTGGGTCATGTGGTCCAACCCTCAAAAAGGATCATTCCAGAGCACATGGCCCAGGACCGTGACCAGACGGTTCTGGAATATGTGCAGCGAGGGAGACTCCACACCCTCTCTGGGCAGCCTGTTCCAGTGCACTGTCACTTACACATTGAAGAGGTTCTTCATCATGTTCAGGTGGAACTTCCTGGGCATCAGTTTCTGCCGGCTGGGCTGAGCACCCTCTGTTCTGGCGGCCGGGCACCACCGAGCAGAGCCTGGATCCATCCTCTGGCCGCCCACCCTTTACATATTTATACACATTAATGAGGCTGCTCTCGAGGCTGATCAGGCCGTTCTCCCCCAGCCTTTCCTCGTCAGAGGTGCTCCAGAGCCCTGATCGCCCCCGTATCTGTCACACACCGGGGTCCCCTCGGGCAGCGCTCCGGGGGGTGCTGTGGCAGCGCAGCCCCTCACACCGCGCAGCGCCC
>VXAY01001557.1:1325591-1411997 GCA_013399855.1 Oxyruncus cristatus | reverse complement strand
CCCCGCCCCGGTTTTCTTATTCTTCCCTGTGATAACTTAAAAACAATTTGCTTGTGCTAATTGGCAGCTTAAAGAAAATACGTTTAAGTAAAGGTTTCGTCCCCGTTCGCTGTTACACTTCGGATGTGTGGTGTACCTGCCGGATTGAGGGTGATGGGAAGCAGCTTCCTTGTGCCTCCTCTTGGCTTTCTGACTCTCTGCAGTTACACGTTACCATTGAAAAAGCTGTTGGCGTAAATAGTAGCAGATTCTAGTTCAAAATACTTTTCTTTTTCCCCCCCTTGCCCCGTCAGGTGGTTTTTCCGTCTGGAGTTGGTAAGCGTGAGATGGCTGGTGCTCCTTAAGATCTTAATCTTAGGTGGTTCGGGCAAGGTTTAGTGTGTGCAAAGAGAAAGCACAGCCTTAAAGACACTCTCGGGATTTTCAGTAATCCAGGATCTCAAGGGCATGTTTCCTGAATAGTTTTTGTTTTAGTGTGGCAGCGAGAGGAGGTTGCTGGAAGTGGAGCTCTGTTGTGCTTGGTCCTGTGCATGGGTGTAGCAAGAGATGATTCCTGCGGTAACAAGCATGCAGATGAAATGGGAGATTTGGGGGAGGTTGTCTTATCTTTCCAAAGATTTTGCAGTTACTTTAAATCATAACAAGTATTAGAAATGTAACAGCTATTTCCTTTCCCCTTCCTTTTATGAAAGGCACAGAAGGAAAGACTTCTTTCCAAACCCGTAAGCTGAAGTCTTAGCTTTAAAAGCTTTTGCAATTTCTGTCTTGGGCTAATAAAAAGGTATTATTTTAAGACTTTGCCACAGATCCTTGACTAATGCAGTATTGCAGATGGACTTCCTTGTACAGGTACTACTTTAAAGAATAATGACTGTGGTTTTTCTCCTTCCTTTGCAGTAATTACTGTTGTATAAGGGGAGAGCTGGTGTTTAAACAGTAAAAGGAGGGGAAAGAGTGTTGCTCGCTTTGATTTCCAGGAAGTGAAGATACTAATTATTTCTCAGAAATGGAATAGATTTTCCAGCAGTGTCTTTCTTATCAAGGATTTGTAGGGGGGGGTTCGCTACAGAAAGTGAATGAGTAAAATGAAGTTTTATGACTAGAAGTGCAAGTAATGCCTGGCATTGGAAAGGAACAGGGAGATTCTATATTGTGTCTCTGTTTTGTCAGTAGTAAAACTCCTCTGTTAGTCATAGCTGCTTTTTCTCTGCATGCCTCTGAGAGAAATATTAACCAAGAATGTTGGCAGAGGGGTTGCTGGTTGGATATAGTAACTGGAACAACTTAACTCCTGAGCAGTTGACAAGTCTCAGGCTGACTGACCTTCTAAAATACTGGAGCATGAAAATAAATCGGCATATGAATGTAGCTTTCAAAGCCAGCCAGACAGGCTGTTACTGTTACCAAGTCCTCCCTCCTCTGTTTTTGTTTTTTTTTTCTTTTAATTAAAAAATAAACGCAAGTAATTTTAATTTCCAGTATAACTAACTGCTTAAATATATCCTTTTCAATTGGGTGTGCATAGATTTACTTGGTACAGGTTTAAGTCCAGGGCAAGACTTTATTGCTCTGTTTTGCCACTGCTGTTTTCAGCTCTGTTTACTTTGGGCAGGCAGACCTTTATGTACTTACATAGGAATGAAATGTCCATAAATTAGTTCTTTTTTTTTTTTTTTTTTAAAGTAAATACCTCTGCGTTGTGCTTCGGATAACTTCTGCCTTCCTTCATATACCAGCACAGCAGTCACAAAAAGAAACATAAGAAAGCAGCCTGAAATGCAGCTGTGACAGTGACACAGCCGTACCGGGGCTGAAAATTATCTTGCTGTCTTAAATGCTCTGTAAAACAGGATTTGGCTCACCATTGCTATGAGTGTAGCAGTAGTTACATAATGAAACCCTAAACCCCAGCGATGCTGCACCTGTAGCAAGACAGAAGTTGGCTAATTACAGAGGCGTCTCTGCCTGAAATTGTTTATGTACACTTGATGTTTCTAAAGTGTTGGCTGTCACAGATAGCACCACCCTGATGTTAACAGGGGAGATTTGAAAGGAGTAACTTTGAAAGAATGGGACGCTTTCCTTGTTGAAATTTGCATAAGGGCATTTGAAGTCGGAGGAGAGCTCAGCCTTCACCTGGATGTGTTTAAAGCCCCACATGATGCTGGACTAGACAGCTCTGGGTATCACATGCAGTTCTCCCACTGAGCAGCTGCTGGCCATCAAATCTCAGCTGGAGAGGACCAGTGAGAGCCTTATGGTTGTCCTTGGGTCAGACCTTAATCTGAGGAAAGGTAACTACTTGTCACTGGCTGTAGTTTCATTTTTAGTTGGGGCAGGAAGGGATTCTGTTGGTGTGGGAAATGTGAGCACTTCAGGGATCTTTGGTGGTTTAATCCACAATGTTGTATATGAACCTTTGCTACTGGCCTTTGCTTTGGCCAACAGGATTCAGTGAAGCTGTTGCTGATGTAGTAAATTGAGAACAGAGTTTACTTGCAAAGGAGGAGGCAAAGACACGTGAGAATGTGCTTCACTGTTGCTTTTTTCCCTAGATAAGTTGTCTTGAGGGTGGACCAGCACTCTTATCATCATCAAATCCTGCATTGGTATTCCACTGTCTGCTTTAAAAGAAGCAGCGTTTCCCAAACTCTGCAGAGAGAAGGATGAGGTAATAATGATCTAGGCTCTTGTGTTGTCTTCAGCAGGTAACAAAGTTTCTAAAATATAGGGTTTCAAAAAAGTAAAAAAGCTGTTCTTGAAAAGCTAGACAGACCAGTTAAGAATGAAGCACAGTATGGAATCCTTTTTTTTTCTGGTATCTTGAGGCTTGGATTAACATGGTCAAAGGTGTGACCTTAGGCACTGTTTCTGAGCAAAGCATGATTTGGAGAATTCAGTGAAGTAATTGAATTATTACATGGGCAATGAAAACGTTGGTTTGTGATTGTTTCCTTTCTTTTTAAGTAGTTGCTACGTCTAATTTGAGATCCAATTCTCCGAACCATCTAAGCATGTGATGAAACGTCCCGGTGAAGTCAGAGAGATTTAAATTTTACCAAATTGGTGCCTTGCCCATCTAGTTCTTTTAAAAACCTGTGTACACAGGATTAATTATTTCACTGTTGGCAGCTCTCACAAATTCTAGCACTAGTTTTATGAATGACATTCAGTGTGTTTCTTGAGGCTCCAGCTTCCAGATTTGGAGGACTGAGAGAATCTTTGTTTTTAGCTTTAAAACTAACGGATTTTTGTAGCTCTCCAGCCTGAAGGGGAAAGTTTGAATTGTCACAAGTGCACCACAGAAACCAGAAAGTTTAAAACAAAATATCAGTATTGCATGCATTGAATTCTGGGAGTCTTACGGGGTTGTTATCACTCTAATTCCTTTGGAAGTAGTTGCATGTCTTGTCATGGGCTGCCATGAGAGCACCCTGAGTTCATGCTTGGCTAAACATTTTTCAGTCTTACTTGTCACCTATCCTGAAAATATCAATCAGCAATGATGGATAAGGAAGTGTCTGTAAAAATGCTGCTGGCCTGGCTTTCATTTAGAGGACCGTACTGTCATTGTGTGTGTGTATTCTTTTGTTCTTTTTTTATTAATGGTCAGCATTTATGTTTGTCTGACCATACTTGATGGCATTCCCTCTCTAAATAAGGGCAGGAACGTTTCCTGGTTACTGGATGTTAGATGGCCATGACTGTTTCGGGCAGATAGGATTTTTCATGAGCAGATAAAATGTGAATCACAGTAAAATAGCACATTATCATGAGCTTCCACACTTATGATATGGAGAAGTAAAGTCAGAATCTAACCATGTTGGACAGCTCTGATTCCTAAACATCAAGTGATGTCAATTGTTACTTCAGTTTTGTTTTGACTTCTTCTATAGGAACAAATTTACTGTCTGATTCTGGGTTTCATGTGCTCAGCAAAACCTCCTCAGCCATCCTGTGTCCTCCTAGAGTTTGTGAGGTTTGGCCTTTTTAGGCAGTACTGTTGCTTAGTCTGTTCTTCTACTAGAAAGCTTAAATATTATATATCACAGGAGTAGGACATGGGTTACCTCTATAGCTCAAGTATTTACTGTGTTTCATATACCGAAGAAGGTAAGAAGAATTCAATTGCTGATGGCTCTGAATGAGGAAACATGTCCACCATAACCATAACTAACCATCAGTTAGTTCTGAGGGGTTTGGAACAGCAGTGAAGACGTGTCGTGGACCAGCTGGTTTTGTTTAGCTCTAATCTTGTACAGCAGGTTCAAAGGTATGTTGCAGGAGCACTTAATACAAGGAAAAATTCATGAGGTTATTAGACACAAATACCTGGCCTGTTCTGGGAAGCCCTGTGGTCTCCTGACCACAACACGCAGGAATCTGAATGAATTCCTACTCTCCTTTGCCTTGTTTTACATGCTCTGGCTGCCAACTGTCAGAGGCTGATCGAGATACAGGTCTCTAGTCTGCCCCTGTTCCATCAGTTTTATAAACCCATCCCATGTTAACACATCAGATGACCACAGAGTATTTCCAGATGTTTTTTCCAGATGCTTAACTCTCCAAACTCCACCACCACAGAGTGCCAGATGACTGACAGCGTGCACAGAGCTGAGTGTGTGGCATTGCTGTGTGTTTACAGCTAACAGATCAAACCAACCTTGAAGTTCACTGGCCAGTTCCTCTGTTTCAGGTGAATCACCAAGGAACAGCTGGTTAAGAACAGACAAGGTGTATGTGATGCTCAGAGTACAGCTGAGGCTTAGAAATCTATCTTGAGAAACATTTCGTGCAAAGAGTGTTCTAGAAATTGTGTGTATGGTGAAGGGGACAGACTGGTCTTGGGCCCTTTTAAAAATGTATGATAATTTTCTAAATTTTGTCAACTCACCTTAAATCTATTGTGCAGTTAATGGCATGGTGCTCTCTGCTGGCTCTTGGCTCCTGGCTTATGTAGCAGTTGACTTTTTAGCATCTAAATGTCTTGCACTTTCGTGGGATTGATCTTTTTGCCTATGAAGCTCGTCTTCAAACAGGATAGTTAATAAACATTTTTTTCAATCTCCTGCTACTGTAGAAACAGTCCCTTGTAAATGCTAATACTGATCTTCAGCAAAGGAGTAACCTTAGTCAGCAAAACTATAAAAATATCCTTTTTGGAAGGACAGACCTCACCTTATCTTTGATGGCAACTTAATACATTCTGTTTGAATTATATGCCTGTGTCAAAGCAAAATTAAATCTTTGGAGGTGAAATTCAGTGCTAACCTGAGAATCTTTCAATTTCCTCCTGCTACCCTCTGACAGACATGCATGATATGTGACTTGTATTGTTTTAAATATCTCATGAGGGCTGCCTCTAGAGTAAGCAAAAGTGATTACTTTGGCTGATGAAATCACATCTGCCCTAAGATGCCTTTTTGGTTTAATATTTGGGATCATCTCTCCAAATAGCATTGTTCCTGTCACACTCCTGCACTTCTGTGTCATGGTCTGGTATTTTATTATTAGTCCCTAAAGGTACAGGCACACATCTCTTAAACCAAGCTAAAAAAAATCCCCACTACAATGACTGAACAACAAATCCCGTTGCGACCAACTTTCATATTTAATGCATCTCTGAAGGTCAGGAGGAACAGCCGCCTGTCATCCTGCTATTCCCGCTCTCTGAGCACAGTTACCTTAGTTTTGAACTCTTGCTTGTTACCCTGGCAATCCTACTGAAACAGGCAGTGGGGTCTGGAAGCTCATTAGATTCTCGACTGTTTCTATTTTAAATATATAAAGTCATTTATTTAATACAGGGGACATAAAAAGGGTGAAGGGACTTCAGTGTTAGGCGTGGTTAGGAGGGGAATTTGTCCATAAAGTAAATGCTGTATGCCTTGCAGCAGTGCCAGTCAGCCTCATGTCAGCTCTAGCTGTGCTAGACACTGTACAGAGGTGTAGGAGTTTCTCAAAGCACAAAAAAAACCAGAAAAGAGGAGAAGAAATAATGTATCTGAATGGGTTGTGATCTTGGTGACATATACCCTTGAAGGGTTGAAGATGATTTGAAAGATAAAAAGGAAAAAAAGATCTTCCCCCACACCCTTTCTGCGGGCTCATGGGCTACTGGACAGCTCCCAAGCTCTTCTGAAATGAGTAAAACCCCCAAAGAAGCCACAGCTTCCAACACAAAAGCAGGACCAGTGCCATAATTCCTGATACTGGCTCCTGTGTGGGCGGCTCTCTGAAGCAGTCACTCTCCCTGCCTTTAGTCATTGTTCAGGAGCTTCGTGAAACATCTGAGCTGGAGCTCCAGGATGAATAATGGGAGCTTGCTGGAAGCAGAGTTATTTGTTGCTATTTAGAACTTGTGGCTTTAAAGTTTATTACTGCTGAACGTGAGTGTTCCTGCTGTCCTGGATAAAGATAGCCCAGCGTGAAACTCGGTCCTGGTTATACAAGGTCTTGCTTTTGGAGAAAGAACAACACCCTTAAATACTTCTCTCTCAAAGTTTGGGCCTGTTGACTGGTTTCTTAGTAGCTTGGATTAATATCTTTATGTGGTTAGTCTTAAAATGTGGATCTTGTCTACAGTATCTATTGTAATCTGCAGCTATGACCTCTCATAATGGGGTCTATAAAATGTTCACAGTTTTGAGTATAAATCTAGAAATCTAGTAGTCTGTAAGACATCACTGAGGGACTGAACAAACATAGTATGTTCAGTTTATATGCGGGACACTGGGTTAAAAATGAGTGCTGCAGCTTCAAAGTGTTGATGAGAAATAAACAGCGTTTGCCTTATGTTGGGTGTCAGTAGGAGCACTCACTTCTTGCTGGTCCTTCTTTTCCATCTGAACATCACCTTGAAAGTCATAGGATGAAATCTGAAGTTTGTGAAAGTTTTCTGTGAATTTCAGTGGTGTCTAGATTTTTTTCTGATAGTCTCCCCTTCTTAAAATTATATAAATTTGTGTGTATCTGTGTAGGATTTCAGGGGAGTCAAGATTTTCACTGATAATGTTGGCTTCTAAAAATGACATATTTTCTTGTGTGGGTGTGTTTGTTTGTGGCTGTTCAGCACCCCAGAGTTTGTTGTACATGGAGATGCTGTTGCAGGATGTGTTCTAGGCTTGGGCTGCTCTTTTCCCACTTGTCTTTCTGCCTGGGTGTGCAGCAGCTGCCTCAGTGCTCCCATGTCTGTCTGTCCTGCAGGTCTGAAAACCAGGACCACGAGCATGTTTCTACCTCGGTGTCATCACTTAAAGCCCATCCTGAGGGTGCTTTATATCTATTTATAGCCAAAGTTATTAATAGAGGGAAGGAAGACTGTTCCTTTTGTGTAAAAGCACGGCTAACTCTTGATCATTAGACCTAATATTCATAAGAAAGGCTACCTGATACTTTTGTTGTGGCAGTCCAGTGCTCGGGATTGTGGGTGTGCTTCCAAGACTGGCTGGACTGCAGCCTAGCTGCATTGTGTGGAGCTTTCCCACATGTCACACGTTGGTGCTGCGGCGTAGGCGACGCACCTCTGGTAATGTCATAGCCCTCTCCCGGGAGGAGGCGATCAGCGGGATGGAATTGTTGCTCAGTATTGGCAGATGTTATCTCACTGCTATGAAACACTAATCAGCTTACCAGAAGGCTCTGGTTTCCCAGCCCTCAGCCCACAGCGGTGGGGAGCCAGGAGAAGTAATCCGATTCAATTGGAAATGCAGGCTTGACTCTGCTTCTCATGTCGCCTCTCGAACCAGAATAAAGGGAGCAGCACTTGGGAAGCAGGACCATCTCATCTCATTTGTGCAGTGTCAGGGTGATGGTATCCAGTTCCCAGCTGGCTGCGTATAACGTGGTACCAACTGTTTTGAGGAACGTGTCACTGCTGTTCACGGGTCACAGGCAGGGCGGGGGAAAAGATGGACTGCTAAAAAACAAGGCCATTTCTTGTTGCAAAGGTTGTCTTAATGTATTGGAGCGAGAAATGAACTGGGTTCTACTTTTTGCCTACCCCCTCTTCATGCTGTTAGTGCACTAAGATGACTTTTGTCTTTGTGTCCTTGAGAGTAAAGGAGAAAGTTCTGCCAGAGTGTTTTGGGAGATGACGACAATTCAGAGTGGTGTTACAGAACTGGGCACTGGGATGGCTTAAAAACTGGGAGCTTTTGCTCCAGTGAGTGCTGGTGCATTTGTCTGTTCCAGTAAGTGTCTTCCAAATGTACAAGTACTGTTTCTTCATGGCTGAGTGAAATAAAAGCTCTTTAAGCTTTGAAGTGCAATTTGTAACATGTTGGTGCAGAAGTGGCACCAAGTTCTGCTCGTGGATCCTTCACCAGAGGTAGGTGGCATAGAGCTGCTTCAGTAACACACGAGTTGTCTGCAGCAGTGTTAGGAAATAACCTGGGTTCTGTTTCCCTTGTGTGATCCAATAAATAGAATCTTGTGTAAAAGCTAATAAAGCTACTTGAGCTGGGCCAGTTGGTATCTCAGCCAATGGCATTTTATTACTGTTAATGATATGTCAGACTGGAAAACAAACTGAATCTGTAGAAGGATGTATGCAGGGTCCATGCTTGCAGCTACCTGTATACATCTGGTTTAGAAGCACACAAGATGGGGTACAGAATCTTTCTTTCCATGCTTTTTTTTTCCTTTCTATGGCTTTTTTTAAAACTCTCAACTTTTGAATAAAACCATTTTTTGAAAAGGTGCCCATAAGTTGTAGATGTGCTCCAGAGCATAAAGATATGCCCTTTGTTAGCCTGTGTGGGATCTTTCTTTACCACTTTTCTATTCCTTTTCAAGTATTTTAACAAGCAGATTTAAATGTACCACGTTGTTCTCTGTTTCCAGACATGAACAAAGCCACCAGCCCGACGGAACACGCTGACGGCTTTCTGTGCTGCATCGGGACTGATAAGCCAAGGAAGTGTGATGCCTAGAAATCTCCTCTCGGATTCTCCCGAAATGGCATCCCAGATCTCTCCAGAGCACGCTCATGGGAGCATGGAGAGGGCTGGCAGTGTGGAGAATCGTGGCAGCCAAGCCAAGTGCAGAAATCTTGCCTTGGTAAGTGTTTAATGAGCCCTGTGCTTAGTGATACAGATTAATTACATTAGCAGCTCTGTTCACATCACAGGATTTTTGTTTTATTAAGATTGATTTTGTTCATTTGGTTTGGTATTTTTGTTGTTGTTGTTCTGTTTCTAGTCCTAAGTGGTTCCTTGTGGTCTTGGTTGTTAAACTCAAAGGCCAGAAATGACTTCTCTACTTGGTTAAAAGAGCTTGTTATTCTGGTCTGATTGTCTCTGAGAGCTTGGAGAGTGCTCCTCTCCAGCTCTTCCTCCCTGAGAGCTGGGAATGGCAGTAAGGAGCAGGCATTACACCGGCCTGCTCGGTGCAATCACCCTCACTGGGCACAGTTTGGTGCACAACTCTGCCCTTGCTTTCTTAAGTAGCTCGTAAAGGAACTTAAGCATAGTGTTGGTTCTACACACAGTTTTTTGCTTAAGCTCTTTGTTGACACTCCTGAATAAAGGTCTCGGCCTATTCCACCTTAATTAGGTGAGTAACAAATGCATCACCACAAACAAAGCTGTCTTCACATTAGTGAGTATGAGTGTGTGGCCATTTAAATCGTGTGTGAGTAACTGAGGGAGTAGGATGCACTTCTGCATTTTTCCCACTTAGCAGGGTGAATCAGGCCCTGAACTCAACAGTGGGCTTTGTACTGTGACAGGCTAAGCCTAGAAAGCAGGTACGGTTCCTTCCAGATTCTTTTTTATCATCCCAACCATTTGAAAAGCATCCACTATTGATTGAGGAAAGAGCACTCTGGTAAACATGCCTTCCCTAAATGGAAATCGAAATCTCTGTCTTGCCTGAAACATGGATTTAGGCTTTCCACCTCTTTCCCTCTGCCCTCCCAGCTAGCTGCCTTTTAATGTAGTAGTTTTCTGTGTAAAAGAGTAGGTGGAGAAAATAAGTTGGCAAGTTGGCACCTCTCTTTATCTATGTACCTCAGAAATACTCAGTGGTTTTGTTCTACCTTGTGAGCTTTTTGGCAGCTGGAGGTAACTCTACAGCTGTGCCCTCTTGGTTGTTTCTACTGAAAATACAGCTCTGTTAATATGATGCTGTATCCTTTAGCTTGTGTTGCTGGTTAAAACACAAGTATTATGAAATTTAGTTCCTTAACTGTTTCTGATCTGCTCTAAAAAAAGTTTGTGAAGGGTCAGGGTGGGGGGAGGTCAAGAGCCAAATGCACCATTTGGACTCAGGTAGTTAGTGCATGTTGTTTGTTACGTGAAAACTGGTTGAATCTTAGAGAATTACAGTGTGAGTGGTACTTTGTTAAAGAATTGCGGCTTCATTTTATGCAGAATTACAAGTTAATTTTGTTCATTACTGTATCATTAGGTTCCCAAATTATCCCAGTAGTAGCCACTCATGTTTCCATGGGGTTTATTCTTAGCTGCAGTAAGCAGGCATGAGGCTAGACATTTGACAAAATCAGTATTGAATAGCAATGCTATGTATAAATCAGTCTGTTTGTACAGTCTCATCCTGGGTCTGCTGTGTCAGAAAATGACGTAGATTCCCTTAATCCAACGGGATCCTGCCATGTGATAACCCATATGATGATGCATCAGCTGGAATTGGAATCCCTTCCTGCTCTGTAATGCACTAATTTATAGATGGAGTAAAAGCTGGCTGCAGATTTAGGCAATTCCCATCAGATCTGTGTGTTAGCAGGAGTTGTTCCAGGAGCCTTTAGTTTGTCTTGTTTGAGTTTGTGCATGAAGAAAGTGGAGCTGAACTGACAAGTTAATTCTGGTGCCACAGGTCCCCTTCCGTGGTTGTTCTTCCAGCAGTGTAGTAGGTGGCATGTCCAGTAAGGATGACAGCTAGTATGTGTGGAATAACAGGTTGGGGAATGTGAATTTTCCTCAATACAGGCAGAATTTCAGTTTCTGAGTTTGAGAAGGGGTCTGTGTTGAACTGAATATTAAGGAAATTCTGCCTGATTGTTGGAACGTGCTCCCAGAGACATTACCTTCTTGCCTCTGTAGTTCTGTTATAAAAGTTCAGAAGATGCAGAAGTTCTGGTGGCCTAATGAGAAGAAGGGGATACATAACTTTGTGCAGACAAATAGTTTCTTAGTACACCAATTCTGAGAAAGGAAGGGGGAGGTGTATTTTCAGGCACACCAGACCTTCGTAGCCCTGAAACAGAAGCAACTACAGACTTACCTGCCTCTTCATTTATCACTTCCCTAGGTCTCTTCACCTAGAGACACAGCCAGGAAGGTCAGGGTCGACTTTGATTTGTTTTGTTTGTTTTTTTTGCAATGGCCTTGGAAAGGAAAGGTGTAGCAGTGCTTCTTATGTCGGGCCTGTACTGCTGCAAGTTTGTTCCTACTTGATTATAAAAAAACAAGCTCTTCTCAGTGTCAAACTGCATTAGTCACTAAATATAACCTTTGTATTGCATCTGTGGAATTCAAACAAACCCAGAGATGCGATAATGGGGACAAACACTTGGACTGGCCTGAGCCTACACTGACTGCTCAGAGCTGGTTTGGCTCTTGGCTGGTTGTGCATCCTGTGTCTGTGCTGGCATTGCTTGCTGTGGAACTGGTTGCCAGTTTAGGAATGACTAGGATGTGGACATCAATTGCCCTGTGCTGAAAAGGTCTTAAAATTCTTCATGTGTGATTCTTCCCTGTTGCCACTTCAGTTTAATTTCGCTGGATTTCTCAGCTGCTTTTTACCTGTGCAGTGGTGCTTTCAGCTGATCTTGGACAATTGCAGGCCTTCAAGCCAGATTTTTTTTTTTTTTTTTTTAATGAAAAGCAAGGTGCTGATGTCCTGCCTTGATTGCAGGATAATTTTCATAGAAATGATGGATATTTGGATCTGGATTTGTGCTGCCAAATCTAACAAAGCAGGTGCACGCTGTTTTTAGATGGGACGAATGTTTGCCTTGGTATTTTCATCTCACACCAACATTTACAACCATAAAAGCTGTTATGTGTGAGGACATGAATTTGCACACACATATTCTGGTTTCTTTTTAACAGAGGTGGTTTCCATACATCTGCTTGGCAAAAGCACAAGAGAAATGTACCTTCTCAATACATGGAACTAGTTGCACTATCCAAGGGAGAGGGTAAACAAAAACACTCTGTTCTTGGCAGTTCTGGCTTCCAAACCCCGTTCTTGAATGACACTCCCTGACATGTGGTATAAGAATTAACTTGCCATGAAATACGGTTGCAGCAACTTAAGGACACTTAATTCAGAGGTAAAACTAGGTCTTGGCTTTTCTTTGAAGCAATTTGTCTTCTTCCATTGACTGAATAGGCACAGGCTGGCTTCTTAAGAGCCAATCCTTCTCTTCCAGTGCTTCCCTCTGGTAATTGGACTGGGTATCTATTCTCAGCCATGAATACCTACTTTAGTTTCTAGGTGTGGATAACGTGCTGGGACAATGGTGTTACCTGTGAAAATCATGGCAGAGGTGCTGGTCGTACCTGAAGGGAGGTGTGCTAATTGGAGCTGCACTAATAATAAGCTGTGTCAGTGCCTTGGATCTGTTGCTGCCACTTCAGTACTTTCTGTATCTGGACATGCCTTCCTGAGTGATAGGTTTGAAGGATAGTGAGTTCTCATTATTTTCAATGGTCACGCTCTGAGTTTTTCATTTTGTCTTATTTTTGCCTTTGAGTTAGACAGGTCTCCAGTTGATGCTACCACCACTCTTTTTGGGGCAGTGGTGACCTCCACAGTTTGGTCAAGTGACTATTTCACTTGGTCAGTAATCAAGTGGCTTAAACTGGCAGATAACCATGATTCCAGAGAGATGTTTTGCTTATTCTGTTTGTTATTTCTTCAGATGAGCTTCCTCTGTGGCTCTAACAAGACTTGGTACCCAGTCACTGGAGCTGGTTTGTCACTATTTGACACCTTGTATCGTGCAGGTGATATTTTGAATATTGGCTGCATAGACATGAAGAAAAAGTATCTTCAGAGTAGTCTGAGCTTGTTCAGTGTCGTGTTTCACACACTCAGCATTTAACACAGGGCTGACCTGGTTGTTTGGTAGTTATGATGTCTCTTGTAGCCTAAAAATCAGTTATGACCTTTATCCTTTTTGGATCAGGACAGATAATTTAAATACCAGAGACCCTTTCTAAGTGCACCACATTACTGTCTCTTTGCCCCAGCCTCTCTGAAGGGGTCTAGGGATTCCAGTGTGCTTTTAGGGCTTCTGGAAGAGGAACAGATTGTGTGTCTGTTAGCCCAGTGCTGCCTTCTTCTCTCACCATTTGAGTGTGCAGAATCCTGTCATGCTGAGATGCACTTCTGGTACGTTCAAGGGAAAGTCCCAAGAAAGATTCCTTTCATAAACTGAATGTGTTCTTCCCCCTTGACACTGATACTCCCCAGGGTTTGCTGTACCATGAGACCTTTCAGCGTGTCCAAGTACTTTGCCAAATAACAATATGCAAAAAATGAGAAGAATTCTTATGACTGTTTGATGTTTTGTGTGGATACAGCTGTAATGGGGCAGGTGGAACCCATTCCTTACAGGGTGTGGACAGAGCTATGCTGTGCTTTATCCACTTGAAACTGATGTTAGTATGACCTGGAAGCTGTATGCCTTGGAAAAATAAGAGCCTGACTCCTAGCAAGGAGTGACCTTGCTGTAAAATGTGCTAGTGAGAATATAGATCCTGAAGGCATTTTGTGCTCTGTGCAGGAGATGCATCATTCTGCTTCAAAGCAGGAGCTGGTAGATAAAGGTTATTCCATCAAGTGGGCAGGTCTGCTCTTTAAACCACACTGATAGGCATTCCTGAACTTCCAGAGTGTTTTCTTTGTGCTCCACTACTTTTCCTGGTATACTTGGATTAGAGTTTCTGTCATGTGAAAGCCAGCTCCCACTTGTCTCACCTTCAGTGCACGTAGGGAAGATCTGTCGTGACTATATGGGTGGTCAACTTTTTATATATTAAATTACACACAGAGCCTCTGCCTACCACCCATTCATTCTTCCCTGTTTTAAATAAAACATGCTGCATTATTTCAGCCTTCCTGTGCATCTAAACTCTCAGCACTCTTGCTTTGCTCTGGACCCAGTCCAGCTTGGCTGCATCCTTTCCAAAGTTCAGCAGCTGAAGCTGAACTCTGTGTTCTGGATGAGGATGTGCTGTCATGTCATCACCCTGGTTAATGTATCCCAGGATGAGATCTGCATACCTGAACGGCCCTTTTTCCCTCTTTATGGCACTTAAACTGACAGAATCACAGATTACACGGGTACCTTGCAGGAACCTCATCTCGGCAGAGCTTCCTTAGTCATCTGTGAGTGCATTTCTTGAGGGCCATTTCATAAAATCCAGGTATATGAGATCTTGTGCCCATACCTATCAGCCAAGTCAATAACCACCTCCTGGGAAATGAAATTGTTGTGAAGTTATTTGATTGTTGTAAAAACTATTTAGTGGTTTTTGCCTGAAATTTCTCCCCATTTTTCTGAATGTTGTTCTAACATAGAAATTAAAGAGAGAAGGAAATTACAAGCTGATCGGCCTAACTTTGTTTATCAAAGAGATGCTTTCAGAGTTTAAGTAGATCTTCAGCTTGCTTTTTTAAAAGTAGGTTAGAAGTAATTTAGTCAGTTTATGACTTTGGTTCATCTAGTTTGTCTTTTAAATACTGGTAGATAATTTGTTTCCTCACTTAGGACCTATTGATTATATGGTTTGCTACCTATTATGAAGCACATGGGTACAATTATGCTCATAAACTGAAGAAAACAACATTCAGTATTATAGTCTTCTTCACCAAATGAAATGGTATTATCAAAATCATCAGCTAGTGGGCTGTAGAGGAAGCACTTTTTGACACAGCACGCAATTACAGTGTGGAACTCCCTGCCACAGAATGCTGTGAATGCCAGCCATTTCCATGGGCTCAAACAATAAGACAAATTTGTGCTAGAAAAGCTCATTAAGAGCTATTAAGTACACAGATGCACGTGGGAAGTCCTTAAGCCGTGCATTGCTGGAAACTGGAAGGACGTGGGGGAGAAAAATATTAATCCATCCAGCCTAGAGCAACGCTCCTGCCCCTGCGGCCCCGCTGCCCTGTGCTGTGTGTTCCTGGCTGCTGAAGGATACTGAGCTAAATGGACTCCTTGGTCTGATCCTGTGTCATAGTTCATGTTATCTGCAATGCACTTGCTTCCAACTGGAGTACGATCCATTCTGCCTCCCTTTTCTGTAAATCTAGTCAGAGGTACTCGCCTTCTGTGCTGAAGGTTTTGTACCTGTTCTGACACTGTTCCTGCACACAGGGCTTTCCTTCTCACCCCTGTCTTCTAACAGGTAGAACTGCCTTGTCATTAACAGGCTTGTGGCCAAAGTGGTGCTACATCAGCCTTTCTACTACATATTAGAATTATTTGCTCCCTTCATGTTTGGGTTTGTTGTTTGGTTTGGTTTTTTTTGAGAAGCATCCAGTCATTACTCTCCCATGGAATTGTTCCTGTTAATTCTTTGGCACTGCCAGGTGATTGACAAATCAGTTGAATCTGGTGTTCTGTTATTTTGCTAATGGAACTTTGGTTCTTTAGCAGTTCTCAGAAGAAGTTTGGGTTGCTGGGGTTTTTTTGTTGTTGTTTTTTTAAGCACTGCAGAAGTTTTGGGATTTCCTGTGCTATTCTGTTCCTGTCAAGGCTGTGCTGGTCTTAGGATTCTAGGTCTAGATCTGATGTTCTGAAATTTCTCCAAATGCATGTGAAAAATTGTGGGCCTCTGATATTAAGTTACTGTTCTGGACAGGTAGGAAAGGGATTTTTTCCATGTAAAAGATTCTATTCTTCTTTTATTTTCTCTTCTTTTATACCAGACACTATCATAACAGACTCTTTCCTATTTGGTGTAAGCAGGAAATGTTTGGCTGCACAGACAGCTAAAATATTAATGCCAGCTGAGCACACTCAGCTATTTCAGCTGCTTGCATCCCAAATTTCTTCTGTCCAAGCAGTCTTTTTAATCCTCCTAATTTAATTTAATTTGAAGCTGAGGCAGAATTTTCAGGTTTCAAATTTAGGCTGCCTTTTGACAGGAGTCTTAAAATCTGTAGTGTTAGGTGTAGGTGAAATTTAGTTTTGGAAGGTGTGTTTGTGTATCAGGAGTAGGGAGTATATGGAAAGTATGAGATGAATAACTCAAGTAGCTGAAAAGACTTTTCTTTGGCTACTAAAAAAACCCATATTCATCAAAGAGAAAGGAGGCCTGGAAAACCAGCCTGGAAAGAATATGAACTGTTCCAGTACTTGGAATATGTGAAAAATGAACTAATTGCAAATACACTTGGTAACCTTAGTTAAAACTGGCACCTGTTAACTACAAAAAAAAAATTCCTCCCATCCCTCTGAAAGCTTCACTGTAACACAAGTAATAGAAGTGGGGATTCTGTAATACACCCCTGTTCCCAGACCAGTGGTAAATCAAGTCACTGCTTGCTTTGCATCTCTGAGCTCCTTTGGTTTGACCAGCTTGAGTAGGTTTTTTTTTGGTTTTTTTTTTTTCCCCTGTGCCTGTGTGTCTAAAATGGGATTGTTTCCTTGTCTGGCAAACTGAAACATGCCTTGCCTGAGGGAATTTCTCGCCAGACTGGATGCTTTGCATCTCAGTACAGCGACCTGACCTAACACTGCCTGTTCTCCTGAGCTGTTGTCTTTTATTTTTGAAACATGACATTGGTCATCTTGAAGGGAAGCTGCATGAGGGAAGAGATGGAAGTGCTGACAGAGATGGGGTTGGCCTTTCACACCTTGGTATGCCACTTACTACAGATGTGTTTACAAAGGGGTGGTTACTCATTTCACATCCCTCACCTGAAGGGAAGCTGCTCGCTTCAGCAAGATCCGGGAGGGGTGTAAGTCAGGCGGAGCTCTGCTGCAAATCTTACCTGGCATGGAAAAGTGCTCGGTCTTGCGGCGTAGAAAAGGATGGAAGGAAGGGCTGCTGGCAGTCTTTGCTTCTGTTCACATACCGTTTTGCTCAGCTCTTGATCAAGCAAGTTAAGCTCATGTGGGAGCAGCTTTTTGTAAATGCACAGTGTGGTGCAGTAATTCATGAACTGTGCCACACTCTGGATCTGCTGCCACTGGGAACTTCTTAAACACAACCCCCTCTTTTTTTTTCCTTTGCCTGTGGAATTCTGGCTCTTGCAATGAGCTCACCCTCCACAAAAGGTTCTTGGAGTCCTGTTCAGCTCCAGCTCGGGCCTACCTAACAAGGGCTCCTTTCCTGTCATTCTCTCGCCTACTAGACATAGCAGCCCTATGAGTATTTGGGTGGGGAAGGAAGGAGATTGCAACATCCATTAAGAGGAAAAAAAAAAAAAAAAAGGAAGGCTTGTCTGTCTCTTTTCAAGTGCAGCTGTAAAACTTTCCTTGGCCTTTGAAAGCTCTGACATGTGGTGGGTGCGAGCTGCAGAACACGTCAGCCTTTGAAGTTCATCCTTTAAATAGGCACTGGCAAAGGGCATCCAAATCTTAGCTTTTGTAGCAGTTTTTGCTGCAGTTTTGGTACAAAGTTTTGGTACAATGCAGCACGTCATAGTTCTTCACCTACAGGCGTTACTTTCCTGCAGAGGTACGTTGTTCTTACTTTTAATGCTGAGGATGGAGATAGAAGCTTTGTTTGTGCAGGGAGTTCACAGGTAGAGCTGCACTCAGGTTTGTTTTGTTTTGTTTTTTTAGTCATATCTAATGTAAGATGATCTGAACAGGCATGGTGAGTTTGAAGCAAGTTGTGCTGCCCTAGCAAGAACGTGGCTCCTCTTGGATATTTGTACTGCATACCTTTATGTATTTACCTAAATTCTCCCAGCCCTACATTGAGAAGTAGCCTTTTTACCTTGCCTGCACATGCAGTCAGGTGCCCTTGGAGAACTGAAAAGCGGAGATGAGAAAGGGTACAAAGTCTTGTATTGCTTTGCTGGTGCTTCTTGTGAAGTTACTGACAGCAAAGTTTCCAGTATATGCCTGGCAGGGGGAAAATTCAATCCAGAAAAGGGAAAACCTCACTTAAATTCAACAATACTTACTTGCATTCCAGAACTTACACAGTTCTCTTGGGAAATGTCTTTCCTGTATCCATTGTCTGAATGTAGTGCCTTTCTTAATCATTCTTTGTCATCTCCAAGCTTCTGGAAAAGTGAGTGTTTCCCAGGGTGGAGGGAAGAGTTGAGGCACTGCTGCCCAGCTTCTCATAGTGATATTGTGTTAATCAAGTTAATCAAGAGCAGTGACTCAGAAAATGAAGACTGGATAATCCAAGTGATTATTTATCACTTCTGTGGTCGACAGGATCACTTTCTGCTGAAGCAAATAGCTTAAGGCACTATACTTCTAGGGAGCACATGGAGCACATCCTCACATTTACTCATAATTTTTCCTTTCTGTAACTCAAAGGTAAAATCTTTGGAAACCCTCTCTCTCCTTACTATTACTTCTTTGTAATCTACCACATAACTCTGGATAACTCATGGTTTGTAGTGGTAGAGGCACTTCTCAGCTCCAGCTCTGCCTCTAGAAGCCAATCCCGTTTTGGACTACATCAAAATGGGAATGAACCCATTTGTTGGACTGTCCTGAGTGCACCCTGTCCCCCCCATGCTGCTCCCCAAGCCTTGTCCCTGAATCTAACACAGAACTGATGGGGTATTTTAAAGGACATAATACCAGTTGCTTCTGTTTTGGTTTTTTTTCATATTTTTTTTGTCCTCTTGCACTGTAATGCCTCAGTGCCTCTTTGGGAAGGCATTAATTTTTCTGAGTTTTCTTCTTTTTTTTTTTTTTCTTTCTTTTTTCCCCTCATAGGATGATGAGAGTCTGAAATACTTAACTCACGAGGAACAGGATGTTCTCATGTTCTTTGAGGAAACCATAGATGCCTTAGAAGATGACTTGGAGGAGATGGCTCTACGTGACAGTGGCATCCACTGCCAGTCTCCAAGGTCGACAGAAGAAAACGTGTCCAGTCACTCAGAGACTGAAGATATCATCGACTTAGTGCAGTCAACACCTGAGAGTAGTGACCACGAAGGCCCTTCTAGCAGAGATGCAGAGCCAGGTAGTTGTATTTCCTGCAAGGGTGGGTTTCCCTTTGATCTATCCCTGTCCTATTCCAGTTCTCATTGGAAACAGCTAAAGTAATGCTGTATTTTCTTACTACCTCAAGGTAAATCTGTTGCACATCAGGAGCTCTAAGGACTGTAATTTTAGTGTGCCTTGGGGTTTCTGAAGTTCTTACAACACTTTTTTTATTTTTTTTTTTTCTCATGGAGGTCATGCATATGATGAAGTTTTTGGACTGCCATCTCAGGCCTCTGCCTGGTGACCGAGTTGTCACTACTGTGCACAGTCACTGCAGCGAGGCAGACAGTGTTCACCAACCTGTTCATGCTCTGCTTTTCTCTCAGACCTCTTAAGACTTCCTCTGAGAGTTTTAAGGTGGCAGATTGTTTGCAGTGTTACTCTGTGTGGGACTGAAAGGCGGGTGATCCTATCAATAAGTTTGCAACAAGATGTATCAAGTTTGCAACAAGGTGTATCAGCCAGTACATCCAGTGGGATGTAATGCGTCCTCTCCTGGCTCTTATAATAAAAAATAGGAACTGCAAAACTCTTGCAGAAGAGCAGCCGTTGCAACCCAGTGAAGCAACACGCAGAGTGTGAGTGGAAGGCAGAAAGAGGGCTGCCAGGGCATTGCAAGTGTGGTGACCTGAGCTTTAGTGTCACCTACAAGATGCCGTTGCTGGGAGTTCAGTTATTGCTTCTTCTGGCAGTGTGGGCTGAGTTTGAGTTGGAAGGTTTCTAGGGGAGGGGAGAAACGATGCTGAAAGAAAGCCTTGCATTCTGCTGTGTGCGAAGACTTAATGGCGTCATTGCTGCTTTGTGTTTTAGCGTTGGATGCTCCCTGGAGAGCCGAGAGCCCCAAGCCAGCTGTACCCGCCGACCTTCCCCCGTATCCCCCCGCGCCACCACCGGTGTCTGAGGCACTTCCTCTTCCTCCTCCACCCCCTCCTCCAGTGCAGCACCCAAAGCTGCTCCGCTCCGTGCCCACCCCCCTCATCATGGCCCAGCAGATGTGTGAGCAGCAGGCGGAGAGCAGGGCGCGCTTCCCCAGCGCCCTCAAGGACGGGAATTCGGACCGGAAGAAAACCCCGGTGGCCAATGGGGATCATTTCGTGGCACCAAAACACCCTCCTGCCCCTGCCCCCAAACTGCACCGGTTCCCCAGCAACATCAACATAACAAATGTCAGCGGCAAAGAGTTCAACGAGACGATCTCCAAAGCCGCTGTCAACGTCCAGGAGCGGCGAGCCCAGGTGCTGGCCAACATCAATGGAGGAGCTTTGCTGGCAGCTGAGCTGGAGGACAAGCTGCACAAAAGTGATTTCTTGTCACGTAACCGAAGCTCTTCCTTACGGGATCTCTCCTCTGAGCAAACACGATACGAGGCCCTGACAAAACTCGGCCTAGTTAAGGGAAAGCCAGCTCAGGACCAAGTGGACCAAGCCCCAACCACTCAGCAGGTTGATGTGCAGCCCAAACAGGCAGATGCTGTTACCAATGGATATAAAAACATCCACGAGGCTTTAAAAAGCGAGCCCAGCCCTTTCCTTCCTATGGGCAAAACTGTAACAATCAGACCCGAGGTCGCTCTTGCCACTAACAAGGTCATCAGCGCACAGCAGAACACAGAGAAAAGCTGTCATGATTACAAACAGCCTGCTGTGAGCCTGGACATGAGGAGGAGATCAGGATCGCTGCCTAGACCTTCAGGATTTCGATCCCAAGGGATAACGGTGAAGTTTTCTGGCCGTGGCTCAACCGAAGAAGCTCGGAGAGAGGCCCTTCGGAAACTGGGACTACTGAAAGAGACTGCGTAACGTGGATGGGAATGTTGTGGTAGGGGGAGGAAAGTCATGGCATGGCTTGGTGCTGGCATAGTCCCAACAGAATTGGGACCAGATGGATTGGAAGAAAAAAGGGAAAGGTCTCTGTTTCGGGCAAGCTGGGGAGGTACCAGGCCCTGTGGAATGACCGCTCGTGTTCATCCCGGGACTGGCACCACGTATGGTCCTGTACAGCAGCGGGGTTTGGCTCTCCTTCCTACAGAGATACTGAGCTGTTGCTCTTTGTGACTAAGGGGAATTTTATTTAATTAATGCTGGACTGTGTCAGGCAGCATCTCGTTAATGAAGTGTACAGTGCAGTATTGTTGTACAGAGCGAACTGGGCGGCGACTCTTCCTTCTGCTCTTTCTGAAGCCAAAACAGAGAGCCCCGTCTGTCTTGCCCACATGTGTCCGTCTGTCTGTGGGAGCTCGAGATAATGTCCAAGCTGAAATTTGAGTGGTGTGACACCCTTCCATGACTTTTGTTGTTGTTGTCTGTGTTATCTGGCTTGGCTTCGTTCCCTCCCAGTGGTGGGGCGTTCTGCTCCCTCGCTCTGCGCCCGCTTCACTCCAGACTGTGCACAGGGTGGTTCTGCTTTGACCTTCTCCTGGACAGAGCAGCCCAAGCTCTGAATGGGTGACTGCACCACTCTGCTGCTGCCCCTGAAGTCTTGCCTTTCTTCCCAGCCACCTGCTTCTTGGTCACGCTCGAGCAACCCACGTGTCCAGTGAAAGGCTCCAGAAAAGCCTCAAGGACGTGCACCGGTTTTCACACTGACGGCCAAAGAGTCTCCTGACAGTCTGTGACCCCCAACTGTTCTGTACCGGGGATGGTCTCACAGCAGAGAAGCCATAGGAACAAGTTAACTTTGTACCAAATGCGAGACCCTGATATCAAAAGTCTTGTCTCTCACGTTGGGGTTCCGGGAAGGAACTGTTACTTTTTGAACAGTAGCTGTACTAGACTTAAAGTCGTAAGTTCTGTTACTTCTAAAACTGTCACTTGATCTTCCTCTAGTCAGAATCCTCTGTTCACAGCCTTATTTGATTCTGCCCTGCCAATCCATAACAAGTTACAGCCAAAATTCTTGCAGGCTAAGTGGAGTTACAGGAGAGCTGTGTGTAAGAGCACGTCGTTCCTGAATGGTCCAAGTTGGTGGTATTTTGCCTTTATTCAACACACATGCTTTTAAAGATGGGCCCAAAAGGTATTTGTGTGTTGGTATGATTTCTTTTTTTAATATGGAAAGCTGCTCTTCCATGTTAAGACTCCTTCCCTTTTTGTATACCTGAAAACACCCAGAATAGCCACTTTAAAATCAAATGCCAAACTCCAGACCCTCTCAGTTTTTTTTGTTGTTATTCCTCCGTGTTTGAGTTTTTGGTGTTTGCTTGTTTCCTAAAGGGAAAAACTGACTTATTCTCTGCACTTTCCAAAGCCTCAAGCAACCCACTCCTTTTCCCAAGGAGCTGAGCAATAAACCTTGGGGAAGAGGAGGGGAGTGGCTATAGCAGAAACCGACACACCCTTTGGTCAGGAGCTCTGCCATAACTGTGATAAACAAGTTTGGAGTTCTTGTGATAAAGTATTTCAAACTTGCTGAGCTTTACTAGTAAACGAAGCTGTCGTGAAGGAAAAACCTTTTGTGTCATTCTCAACCTGCCTCATAAGTTAAGTTTTTTTGTTTTGTTTTGTTTTTTTTTCATTACCTGCTCGCTGCTTAAATCTTTAATCGTGTCATTACAGTCTCTGGCTGGTTCTGTTATGCAGTTAATTCTTTTCAGCCTTTTCACTGGGGAAGTGATCGTGTTCCTCACTGTGACAGGCTCACTATACATAAGCAATCAGTAATTAAAATACGTGGCCATTCCTGGGCTGGCAGAGCACTTGGGCATGCATAACCAACACGTGAGACGTGCTGCTGGGACAAAACAGGCTCCAGTCCCAAATCAGAGAGACAGGGGAGCACATAAAACACATCCAAGCACGTGCTTCACTGCAGGCTGCCGTGGAGTCCTACACATGGAGGGTGGATCGTAATTTATTAACATAACCTGCAAAGTAAATTTAAATGTTTCGCGACCTCTGTGCTTTTCAGCCCCGGTAAAGCAAATTCTTCATTCTGGATGTGAAGTGTGTACGGAGCAATCTTCACATCTAATCGTTCCTTGCCAGCTCCTCTTGGAGTTGTTTACAGCTGGGAGTCCATGCTAAGCAAATAGGGGGGAGGAAGAAAACCCCTGACCCAACTTCATTGGAATTCAGTGCAGTTCAGTAACTCTGTAATGTAACCCTATTTAAAAAAAACCCCAAATTAGGTGTTTTAATATCTAAATTATAAAGCTGCCTATGCTGAATTAGCTGGATCATGTTCTTTCATCCTTTGTGCAGGGCTGTGTCCTCAACTGGTGGGAAGTGAGAGTTAGATCTTCGTTAGGTAAAGCAGTTTCTGCCCAGGGAGGACTTGGAACGAGGTATTCATTGTGGCCCTTCATTATAGCAAATATCCTACTGATAAATTCTTCTCTGTGCCTAAAACTGTAGTAAGCAAAGCCATGTACTAAATGAAGTTAAGTCTAGCTGCTAATAACCTGTATATAAGTTTAGCTCTTTTTTGTGTATCTTGTTTTGTGTGTATATGTTGCTGTGATTTTACTTTTTTCCCTTTGTGTTAGAGGTAACTGTCTTGCACAAATCTGATAAATCACCCATTAAACTGGGATAAACCCAATGAAACAACAGCTGATGGGAGGTGGCATTTTGGTTTTTGTCACTCTGTGGAATGAATCCTTCTTGGAGGAGGGAGGGGACTTTTCTTAATGGCTATTATTAATTTAGTAACCCTAATAACCTTTCTTTTTGCAACTGTGGATGTGTGGGAGCCAGAGCTCAACCCTGTCACACCAGGTGAGGGAGGGGGGACAACAACAACAGGAAAAAGGATTGTGTCTAACAAGAGATGTGCATTCTCACTGCTGGGCAGCTGGAGCTGTGAGCAGGGTCCTTGCAGGAGTGAAGTTCACCCTGAATAGTGTTTGACTCAGAGAAAAAGCCCCTCTCTCACAATGTTTGCATTATTAAAATACTTTTTCCAAGAGCAGTGTTGTATATGTGAAGGAAGAGCAGCAGAGCCTTGTTTCCAGGGCTGTCACCATACGTGAGGGGGATCCTGCTCAGTGCTGAAGTCTTTCTTGTTGCAAAGTTCCTTGTTGGAGAATATTCCTACCCCTCCCTTCTGAGCAGGTGCATCTGTGTTTGCTGCCTTTCTGTCTTTGAAGAAGGATCTCTTTATAACTATGCAGGTGTTGAACATTTGCCCAAATATCAGGTATCATAAGAGAGAGAGTAGAAATCACTTCAGAAAAAAAAATTATTTCCCATTTGCTTGAGCCACTTTTTTTATCCCTGAGGTTGGATTTTGGTGGTATCCGAAAAGCAGCAGCAGGTGTAGCCGTCTGTCTCCAGGCTTTCCAGGGCTGCCTCAGGGCTCAGGTACATGTCTCAACCAGGTCAGGGCAGGTGGCCTCTTGTAATTGTGTCCAGCTCCAGCCTGGAGCCAGAGAGAGAGAGAATTGAACTTGGCTCAGTCTGTAATGAAACTTAAACCAGGTTACAGAACATCACCTGTGCTCAAGGTAAAGCCTCACTCAGCTGCCCAGGGACTGCAGCCTTTCAAGTGGCTGCAGCTTTGGGAAGAAGGTTTTGGTGTTTTGACTCCTGGGCTCGTTTTATACACACAAGCTGAATTTGGGGTCTCCAGTGAAAATAAACACCTTCAGAAAGTGTTCTCCACAAACGGGTCGGGGAGGGCAGGAGGCTGAAGGCAGGTGGTCGTTTTAGCCCAGCAAGTTTTCAGTCTTGTTTGTGCCTCAGCAGCGAGCACATTCCAGCCCTCTTGAACAAGCTCCAAGTGTTGTGTGAGTGAGCCCACCAAGCTACAGCTCACAACCCTTCTTCAGCTGGCTGGGTGGTTGTTGTCATTGCTGGCAGAGCAGGAGCCCAGGGAAGACAGCAGGAAGGCAGGCCCGTGACTGCTCAGCCCAGCTCACTGACCCTTTCCCCTTGGATTCTGCTCCCCCTCCCTCTCTTCCAGCTGAGGAGGCTGGTACCCAGAGAACAACTGGTTACAGACTGAGGCTGAGAGGTCATTAAGTACCTCAGCCTTTTCCTCATCCTTTGTCACGAGATTTCCTCCTGCATCCAGTAAAGGATGGAGATTCTCTTCAGCCCTCCTGTTGTTGCTGATGTATTTATAGAAACTTTTTTTTGGCTTTTATGGCAGTAGCCAGATTAAGTTCTAGGTAAGCTTTAGCTCTGCATAACCTCACCCCATCCTTGTAGCCCTCCTGAGTTACCTCCCCTTCTTCTGCAGGTCATACACTCTCCTTTTTGACCCGAGTTTTCCAGCCAAAGCTCCCTGTTCAGCCAGGCTGGTGTACTTCCTTGGCTGCTCCTGCACCTTGAAAATCCGTTCTTAAAACACATCCAGCCTTCCTGGACTCCTTTGCCCTCCAGGATTGCCTCCCAAGGGACTCTGGTGGCCAGTTCATCCCCCCTCCACCTGCGCTGGCTCTTGGTTTTGGATAATCCCTGCAGCACGGAGAGGCAAAGACAGATGAGTCCATCCCAGCATTGACTCCCAAACTATAAATACCTTTTCCTCTGAGGTAAGGAGGGTCCTTAGACTGGATGGAGCCAAGCCCTTCCCAGGGAACACACCCTTCTCTTCTATGTTTTGTTTTTTGTTTGGTCTTTTTTCTTCCCCTCAGAACGGGGTTTCTCTTCCCATTTGAGGTGACTCCTCCCAGATGAGGAAATGCCTTCCCTGAAAAGTCGACGGTGCATCCCTGACTACATCACCAAATGGTCAGATGTGTCCTTACCTCGGGGGAACTGTGAGGAAAGATTATTTTTGTTAATAGGATTTTTCCACTGGGCCATAATTACCTGCTGCTACTTGCAACTGGCCAAAAAAAGAAAACCAGGAGAGGCTTCAGCACCTCCAGGATTAAACGGAACAGGCACAAGGATCAGTAGATAAACCAGCTGGCAGGCTGGAGGGAGCAACTCAGCTTCAATTTCTCTTTTGTTCATGGGTCTTTGCACCTGCCCTGAGCTTTAATGAATGTTTCACAGAGCCCCAGGAACCACAAACTAATTCTGAGTGGTTCCCAAAGCTGCTGAGGCAACTTCTGCCCAGGACCATTATTATTTTCTTCTCAGATGGGTGTCTCTGCCTCATAAATAGATGCAGGTGCTGCAGAGTCCTCACCTGAGGGGCAAACAAAGACCAAGTGTTTCGGGTTTGAGGGTTTTTTCCCCCCCATCATTAAAAAATAAAAAGTATGCTGACCATTTGAATTTAAAATAAAATAAATACATGAAATCCTTTGAGTCAGGGAGCAGCTCCAGTTCCCAAAGCCTGTGCTACAGCCATCCAAGGACGCTGTTGAGCTGCTGCCCAGGGTCTGTCATAGATTTTGGCTCTTGTCCTTCCCTTGGCATTGCCGACCCAGGGCAGTGTCCCCACCGATCCCGCAGTGGTGTCACCTTGTCTGCCCTCTCAAACTCACCCCTCCCACCAGCTCAGCCCCTGCCACGTGCCACAGCAGCCACCTGAGCAGTGGAACACCACACTGGGCAGGAGGGAATGGTTGTCTCACGTTATCTGTGGCGGAGTTCTCCTGGTTTGGTCACTCTCAGCCCTGTGTGGAGCTCTGAGGCACCTGGAGCAGGTGGGGTTGGGAAGTGTGGCCAACCACTGCCTTTCATCACGTTGAAAAGTGCCTCTCCCTTCCCAGGGCGCTGCTGTAGCAGAGGAGCCAGGACATCCTTCCGCTCCCTTTCCTGGTTTGCAAACAGAAGGTTACAGGAGTGACTGGAAAAGCCTCTGACTGACAGACTAAGGGCTGGGGCTGGGGCAGGCAAGGGGTGCTTTGCCCAGAGGAGCCAGACCTGGGGGGAAGAGCAGCTTAGTGGTTACTGAGCATCACACTTCTCTGTGTGAGGTATAACTCACAGAACCACGTCCCAGCTCTCCCAGTAAGAGCACATCCACCTCCCAGTGTCCCCACGCTCCAAAGCCCCACAGGGACCCCACGGCTTGTTCAGCCCGGGGGGTGACTTAGCAGCTCAGAGCAGGGCCTGAGAGGGGGCCTGAGCCTCCTCCCCGAACCCGGGGAGCCAGCACGGAGCTGCAGGGAGCCTTGGAGCCCCCAGCCCTGCTGGGCTCCGCCACACTCCTGCCCCGTCACAGCATCCCCCTCTCACCACTGACAGAGGCTTCCCGTGCAAGTCACTTCCCTCTCTGATTCAGCCCCGGAGGTCTCTGTTCCAATGGGATTGCTCATTTCCTCACGGCGCTGGGGAGGTCAACTTCACCATCAAACGTTCCTGGTGTGTTTTTTTCCCAGAATTTCAAAGGAAGTTCTCAGCTCTCCCAGCTTCTGTTACTGTCAGCATCAGAAAATTGTGTAATTTTTTTATCTGTTCCCTGCTTGCTTATCCATTCCCACAAGGAAGGGCAAGGGCTGCATTTTCCAGCTGGGAAACAAGGGCAATGATATTAAACCAAGGAAAAAGAGCAGAGATGAGCTTGACCTTCGGGTGTCCAGGCTGATGCACTAATCCTGAATCACCCTTCCTCTCCCACCACCACACCTGCCACTTTGGTAGCATGACATTATCTTGTCAGCCCAGGAGAAAATCCATCAGCCTGGAAGCTCCGACTCACACGTGCCATGAGTTGTTCATACTCCGATTAACGAAGATAAGCCACCCCTTGTACTGCTGCTCAGAGGGTGGATGACATCAGAAGGAAAACAGTGATTCCTACAAGCTGCCATGGCAGGAGGGAGGCCATTTCTTCATATTTAAACATCCATTAGGAAACAGTTGTCAGCACATTTCTATTTCCAACATCCAGCCCTGCACAAGGGTAGAGGATCAACAGGGTCTTCAGGCTTCACAACACAAAACTTCATTACCGTGGAACATTTCCTGCCTCCTAAATGGATTCTTTTTTTTTTGCCTGATTAGGTTTAATTTTTATTTATGGCGTGAGATTTCCAGCGCACTCCAGCCCAGGAAATGGGCACTGTGTGCCCAGCACAGCCATTCCTGGTGCATCCCATAATAAATCCCTTGGCTCTGCACCAAGAGCAGAGACTTTCCTCTGCAGTGTCACCCTGCAGGCAGCACTGAGGCCTCCTCTGAACCCCAAACCTGCTCTGATTTTACGTCAGGTAAAGACTCAGAGCCAGGAATAAACTCCTGATTTCATGGGCGTGGGATTTGGGACCTGCCTGAATAATAAACCGTAATTAAACCTCTTGGGCATTACAGTAGGAGGGTTAGACTGTGCAAGTCCTGCTGCTGCATCCAACTTTACCCTGGAGAAAAAAAGTCTGCCACAGGAGGGATGAGGAACTGGTGTCTGCCTGGAACAGCTGGGCTGAATTCCCAGAGAGAAGTGGACTGAAGCTGTGCCTTCCTCCCAGGAAAGGGCCCTTCCTGCCCCCAGCCCGAGGAGGAAACCGCAGCCCGCACCTCCACATGAAAAGCTGCTCAGAGCAGAGAGGAGAAGCCAAAGCTGCCCCTGAGATCCCTCTCACTGCCTTTTTATCTTCATTTCCATCGCTCTAGGGATGCAACTTCCAGCAAATTGTAGCAATTTAATAACCACTTACTGGATTAACAGAGTCGAGACCAAACCTCCCTTCAGGTGGGTTATGAAAGCCTTCCTGACTTGTTCAGGTCTTGCTTCCCAGGAGAGAACTTCCAATCTTTAACTTGCGCTCTATACCTGGAGTGAGAGGAGCATCACCGGCTATCCAGGATCGCTTCCAGGTCCCTCTTGTGAGCATTAGGGCTGTGAAACACACTAAGAGACTGTGACAGGGGTGTCCTGACCAAGCCAACCCTAAGGTAGAACCAAAATGTCGCAAAAAACCAGCCCCAAAACAATTAAGGGTGAAATAAAACAAAGTTTTCAAGCTCCTGGGCTTTCAACTCTGACTTGTTCCCAGCAGGAAACATCGCTTCCCTTTACCCCTCGCACGACAGAAACTTTTTTTTCCTGCAGGTAAATGTCAAAGAACAAACAAACATCAGCAGTATCTAAATGTCTGCCTTCTTTTTAAGTGCCTCAACCATTTTTTTAATTTGCCTGATGGCTTGGATCCAGGTAACGGAGGGAAGGAAGGAAGGAGGGAGAGAGGCTGTTTTACAGCACACTGTTTGTTCTTCTAACAAGGATCATAAACACCAAGTGTTTGAATGGCACAATCATAACCCGACAATAATAACTTAAAAGCAAAGTTTATAGTTCAAACAATACAAGTAAATATTTTGACATTTGCTCATTTGTTTGATTCTTGTTCAAATAGTTCCCTACTCGCAGTACACTGGGATCTCCTTAGGAGTGGTTGGAAAAAAACCTATTTATAGTGGAGTTCTGAGAAAAAACAGCAAAGTGTCATCTCAGGAACATCTTCAGCGAGGCAGAGCAGCTGAGGAAAATCTCAGTGTGGAACAAATTAGTGATGAAGCTCAAAGAGGGGGAAAAAATAAAGAAAAGATCGATGTATTTACCAGGGGGCAACAGCAGGCTCATGGCAACATTATTGATGGATTTATTTGGAAAACATCCACTCTCCTGGCAAGGACGTGTGGTCCTAATGCTACAGCACCACTTTTTGGGGGTAATACTAATTACTGAGTTTGTTTACTCACTTTTTCATTTATTCACCTTCATTCACACCTCCCACCTCGCTGTGGTCCCACCAAGCCGCCCTTCCCAGCTGTGCCAGAGGGTTTTTGGGTCGAACATGCACAGACTGTTCACTGCTTGCCCTTGGCCCCGGTGCCGACGTGGATGAGCTGTCTGGGCTGGGAGAGCCGTGCTGCCGGCCCACAGAGCCCATCCCGGGCTGCTTCCCAAGTCAGCACTTCCCAAGCACCGCATTAACTTCAGTCAAACACATTCCATGTAAAGCACAGACGGCTGTGTCAGCAAAGTGCCGGAGCTGGACACGGCAGCTCCTCGCAGCTCCTGTGCCAAGGACACAATCACTGCCCTGCCGGAACAGGCAAGTGGAAAATGCTGAGAACGTGAGGAAATCAGGCAGAGCCCTCAGTACAGAAGTGGTTTGCTAAGCCTTAATATACATAAATCTGCATTATGCTGCGGCATCGATGTGCTTGGATGGAGTATTTTTATCTACGTAACAGAAACAGCAGCACAACAAAATTCTCTCACTGAAGAAATTACAGCAAGTCTGGAAACTCAGCGATTCATGAAAAAGAAGAAAAAAAAAGACTTACACCTTCCCTTTTTTTGTCCCATTACGTCACTGCAGGTAGAGAGACACCCGATAGCACCAGCTGGGGTTCAGGGTGTCGCCTGTGAGCAGTGACATTCCTGGATCAACTTCCAATTTTAGAGCTTCCCAGCCACCTTGGCTCCAGCCCAGAGCAAGGGCTGACACAGCACCTCAGCTCCAACGGGCTTTCAAGTGATGTGCCATAAATCATAGAATGGTTTGTGTTGGAGGGGACCTTAAAGACCACCTAATTCCAACCCCCTGCCATGGGCAGGGACACCTTCCCCCAAACCAGGCTGCTCCAAGCCCTGTTCAACCTGGCCCTGAACACTTCCAGGGATGGGGCAGCCACAGCATCTCTGGGCAACCTGTGCCAGGGCCTCCCCACCCTCACAGGAAATAATTTCTTCCCTATATCCAATCCAAACCTTCTCTCTTCCAGTTCCAAACCATTGCCCCTTGTCCTGTCACTACAGACCCTGGTAAGGAGTCTCTCTCTCCATCTTTCTTTAAGCCCCTTTTAAGTATTGAAAAAACTGCTCCAAGGTCTCCCTTGGAGCCTTCTCTTCTCCAGGCTGAACCAATCCAGCTCTCAAGGCTTTCCTCACAGGAGAGTTGCTCCAGCCTCTGGGATGCCCTCAGGGGCACCTTGTCAGGTTCCCATGGACTTAGACATGTTCGGCTTCCTCAGATGGTCATGAACTTGTCTCCTACAATGGGAAGGAGTTCATTCCCCCAGTCCCTGCATGGAGCTTTAGGGGCTTGAGAGGTGTGGGAAGAGAAATTACCATGGAAAAACTGAGGCACAAAAACCATTGAATACTTTGTGTCTGTCAGGGAGGCAGCTCGAGGAGTCTCATGTCAGTGAAGACACAACTCCAGGGCCCGACTTGAGTCCAAATTCTTTCCACAGAACGATAAGATAACTGGGATCTTTTACGCAATCGAGGACATAATTTCTCCTTCACCTACATATGTTTTCCCAGACTTAACTCCTTCCATGCAGGCTCAGGAACTCTGCTGCAGAAACGCTCTCGGCAAGAGCACCTTCCACCAGCATCCCAGGAGAAATGCTCCCCAAGGAACATCCTCTGCCCCACCAGACGGTGCCACAGGCGGCCCTTGGGATGATTTCCCTGTGCCCTGGGGCACCTGTGGGTCACTGCGCTGTAGGGAAAGAGAAGCAATGACATTAAACATGATTTCATTAATTGAAATAAACATCCTGCAGCAATATCCATAGAGAACAGACACTGACCAAAGTATAGGTTATTCCCCTATTCCTGTATCAATCCCAGGCTGCACATCATTTCAATTAAATTCTCTTTAAAGGAAGACAAAGGATTCTAATGACATGAGTGAGCCACACAATCCCTGCAGCAACAACCTGGATCAGGAGGTGAAACTGCCCTTCCTTATATTTAATATAAACCAACCCTCTTTTAGTTTAAACCATCACCCTTTGTCCTGTTGCAACAGGCCCTGCTAAAAGGTTTGTCCCCAGCTGTTCAACCCTGTTTCACTCACAATGATCTTCGAGGTTTTATTCAGCACAATGTTAGAATAATTAATTTTAAAATTGAACTTCACAAGGTTCTACTGAATTGTTTTTTGATTTCAGTCTGAAGCCCAGGAAATCCCCAGCTGACCACAAACTATTTTTGGCAAATAATTTTATAAAGATATTTCCATTGATCCCAATTCCATCCAAGGCATTGGATTGACACGTAAGGAACAGAGCTAATGTTTTATTTTTATGCAGCTCTTCAATCTGGGTAAATTAAATGCTTTTGAAACTAAGCAGTACGTTGAAAAAAGGAAGTTGACTTTAGTTTGAACTACAATTAGATGCTTAATTTGCTATTAGGGATTGGTAGGCATTGTTCAGCAGGGAAGTGGAAATTGGATTTGACCAGTGGATATGGTCACACTGCTGTAGGAGACATTCCTGGAAGAGCTCAGAGTTACAAATGTGATTAATTAACATAATCGTGAATTTCATGTGGAAAAAAAAATGATATGAAAACCATCACATAACACTTGCATCAAAGACCTGGAATTCCCATCCAAACCAGAGCCCAGGACAGACCACAAACCCTTCAAAACATCATTCCCAAAGTACAAAGTCAACGTCACGAGACAGACACAACTCTAAATTACAACACTTTATTGCAGCATTGGCAAAGGTCAGATTTCTGAAGCTGGTGAAGATCGGGCGGCATTTCTGTATGAAATGTTACAATTTTACAAGTCTCTCTTCCTACATGCAGAAACCAAAACCAGTGGTAAAAAGGATTTTAAAAGAGCTAGAAAAAAAAAAGAATTAGTAGTAACATACAGATGAGCTCCTTAACTCCATGAACTACCTCTACCTGAAAGCAAACAAAACCCTATGCTAATAAATAACAGATTGTCAGAAACAGACCAAGAAACCTCATTTCTACTTAGAAAAAAATAAAAATTCTACCTGTTTCCAGACTTAAATTTTTTTTTTTTTTTTAAACTTTTTTTGTTGGTTTCAATAGACACAGAGGCTTATCAACCCATGAAGATCAACAAGGTATTTGGATCCACTCCTTGACATCCTCCTGTTATGCTGACTGGCACGTTTTGGTTTTCAATGATACATACAATGGGCTCAACTATATCCCTGTCCTTAGGCTGGTGTCAGGCTGTTCCAAGCAGTACGAGTCAACACCCCGTGTTCATCAACTTCACTTGCTATTTTAGACCCCAGCAGACATTTTACCTCCTTGGCTCTGCAGTTTTCACCCCTCCCCACCCCCTTTCTTGCTCATCTGGCAGCAAAAGGCTCTTCCTTAACCCAAACCGTCCTCACTGAGGACTGTTCCATAAGTTATCCCACTCGTCAGGGTTTCCTTTTGGATTCTGCTGTTGGCTCTACGTGCTCCTACCGCAGGTTTGCAGCCCCCAAAGAACATCCTTCCAACACCAAGTGCTCCATTCGGAGAGAAGGGAACTCGCGGCGAGTTCAGAGCTTTGCTTTCCCGCACACGGAGCTGCCAAAGGCCTTTCCCGTTCCAGTGTCATCCGTCTGACCTTCAGGCCGATCTCTGCCTTCACCGAGCTGGCCAAGTTCACCACCTCATCCTCGGACTTCTGCTCCCAGGAGAAGATTAACCCTCAACGCGGTTCCCATAACAAAAAGCTTTTTTGGGGGGGTGGGGGGGGAGAGGGGAGGCTGCTCTTTCTGCCCCACGGCCCCAGCCTGTCCCAGGTTTCTGAACGCTCTAGACTGACATGCTGAGATGTGTCCACTGCTCTCGTTTAATCGCTGGAGGACTCCACAACACCAGAGATACAGGACCTAATGAAATGACACCGGCTGCTGGATCAACGTCTCCTGCGGGAAGAGCGGAGAGAGGAAAGAGTTCAGTGTGAGAGCACCAAAACCCCACGAGTCAGAGGTCACCAAAAGCACCTGCCGGTCACTCTGATATCCCTTTACCCTCTAACATAAGGTGCATAGTTCTGTCTTCTGCACAAACATTTCAAAAGGCCACGTCACCCAAAAGAAGGTGGATAATCCGTATCTTATCCTCCTGGATGAGCTGCTAAACTATCGAAGCTGAGCCGCGAATTTGTTAGAAAACAAGTTATTTTAAAGAGTTTTCACCTTTCTGTGCAGTTTTTTAACACCTGGAAGCACTGCAGGAATGTTACAGAGGGCTTTTTACAGGCAAGTAATTGGTTAGAACCTTTTTAAAGTCTGCAGTTGTATTAAAATCTTTCCTCGTCCCTCGTTCATCTCTACCCACAAGAAGTCACATTTAATTCTCTTAACAACAACTGCCAGTTACTGTACCTGGGCTGGTTTTCAGCTCATTTCTAGACTGCAAATTAAAATTAGTAATACACAGCAAAGTAAAACTTAAACATGTACAAATCTCCAGGGATACACACACAGATCTTTTACCATCTAAACACGACGGTTCATGTTTCTTTACACCAGTGCATAGACCTCCAGTGTTTGTTGAACAGTCATTTCACCTAAACCTGTTTTTTACTGAAAATCTTGCAAGAAAAATGTGACAAGGATGTTAACTAGACATAGTAACTCCATTTCTCATACCAGATAAAGCTTTCACACTAATCCTGTATTTGTATGGGCTGCTTTGCTTTGCTATCCAATATTTGTGTGTTTTATTTAAATACACTGTTTATTTTTGCCACAGAGTCCTGAGCTGGTGCCTCACAAGAACTCACTGCAGAACTGCTTCTATTATATGGTTTTGAGTACCTTTTAGTGTTAATTATTTAACATTCCAAATCTCTGTGGCACACTCGGTATCAGGAACACTGGCTGTGTGGTTTCAACAGAAAGGACCCTTAATTTTGGTATTTTTAGTAGACCAGAGATCTTACTTGCAGAATGCTACAACTGAGAAGAAACTTCAAACATCACTGAATTGCAGGATCATGCTTTTACCTCTCCATTTCCCCTGAAAGAATAATTCTACTGCTGATGGGGAGGGAAGGAGAAGGGCTGGGAGTGGCTGCACGTGTCTAATTTTGTACAAATGCTGCTCACCCAAAGCAGCAGCTGCCAGGACATGCTGGTGGCAGGTCAGTGTTTCAGTGGTTACAGCACTGCCAAAAACCTTAGTAGTGGTTTTCCCCAAACCAGGTATTTCACACTTCTGTCTGAACTAGTAAACTCCATCCAAACCTGTTATTTGGCAAGGTCAGACTCAGCACACAGCTGTAATTAAAACCATCTTGAGCTCTGTGTACAAAAGGACAGTAGCTGAAGCAGGAAATCATGTTAAATTCCCATCTTTCCTTATTATCCATACTCTGATTTTTCAGCATTAATGCAATATTATATGATGGGAATATTTAGCTAATAAAATCCCAGCATCCTGTTATTACTGTTATGCTCCATTTTTCTTTATTAAATGGGTTAAAGAGAAATAAGAGTCAGAGGCAAACAGGAGACTTAAAATCACCACTTCACTTGGATAACATTTAGTTCCCAGCTTACACTTGCATTCCCAGAGGGACTCTGGACACAGGCAGGCCCCTCTTTACTATACTTTCAAAGCAACAGTGAATTTTAAGGGTACTGCTTTTAATAAGGAGAGATTTAATGAGATAAAACTCCTTGGTAAGGTCTGCTTCTCTATTATAGTCAAATTCCTCACCGTAATTATTTTTCCTTTCTTGGTAATAAATGTTTTTAAATACATTTTATATAATGTGGTTATTTTAATTTCACTTTAAAAACAAACCATTTCATGGATATCAATCCTCTTCAAAAAAACCAGCTTTCCTTTGTTTAAAGTGAGAGTCTGTTCATAACTGTAAAAGTGTATTTTCATGATAATCCCATCACCAAAAAAGAAATTACTTTAGTAAATTTTGTGTTTCCTGAAGGTATCAGTTAAAAGCCCTATGGACAAAGTCCTCTCTTAACACACAAATGCTACAGAACTGGAGGCAAGAGAGAAAATTATTGCCTTCCCTGTGCTGCTGAAGCAAATCAAGGAACACTACTTTTAATGCAGCCACAGTAAATGATCTTTAAAAGGCCAGTCAGCCTTAAATGCACAAGTCCCAGAAAGAATCTCCACCTTACAGGATTAGCAGGTGTCAAAACCCGAGGCAATTCCACACGAACAGCAATAAACTCCAATTTTTGACCCAGCCTTTTGCACACACTAAATAAAAAGAAATATGACAAAGCCTGTAAATCTCACTGTATTTACTTCAATATAGGAAAGGGACACTAAGAGATGACAAATAAAGTGAACACTGCAAAAGATTTCTCTTGTTTTTTTTAAATATATGGAGCTAATTGCTCAGCAAGATCCACTAGTTCAAGCCCAAAACATTAGATTTGGATTTAACTTTCTAAAAGGTGTTTGAAACACGGTGCTTAGGACCTGTTTAGCAACACAAAAGCAAAGGTAAAAACAGCTAATTGATTTCTCTACTTTTAACACTCCCTGAAATGCAAGAAAAGGCCTTGTCCCTACCTTGGCTATCGGAACCTGTCAGGTTGTACTTTACAGTGGAATCAACCAGGATATTTACTTGCTCAGATTATCCCTAGCCTCAGGAAATTTAAAATAAAAAGTTGCACTCCTTAAGTAAAGCAACGAATTATTATTTCCCATAAGTTCGAGTTATTGCTGCAAGAAAATAACATCCCAGCTGTCTTCAAATACAAAGAAGCAGCAACACAACACAGCTCACTTATGGTAAGTGGTAACATCTGTATTACACGAGATGGTTCTGCCATGTAGCAACGTGAAACCTGCTCCAAACAGATACTGAAATTAACAGCTCAGTTCCTGTTTGCTGTCAGCAAGATACTCCAGTGTCCTCAGAATCCAGAGGGTAACTTAAGGAAGACGTGAGGGTGGTGTGGGCAGAGACTGCAGTGCACCAGGCAAAGGCAGAAGGCAATCTTCAATATATCCTATAAATCAGAAACCCTAAAATGCAGGAGACCACGTACTCCAGTGGGAAGCCACTGGTGGACCCACAGTCTCCAGTAAATAAATCTCTGCTTTAATACCTTGCACTTGGAGCAAAGAAAAGTAACATTCCCTCACTGCGGGCTGAGATGGCTCAACTGAGGCAGAGCACTGCAGTACACAACAAATAAAATATACCTGCTGAGACAAAACTTCCGGGTCTCTGTTGTAAGGAGCTCGTGGATTAAAAGGAACAAAGAGCAAATTACATAATATAAAACTACATCAGAATTGGAAGCACACAGCACAGCCATTTGAACAGGCAAATGCTACTCAAACCGGACAATGTCTGGCCTACTTCACAGTGAACTCCTAAATTACATTTTCCCCAGAACATCTGAAAATAAAAGGTTTCCTAAAGAACTACATTTAAAAGAGATCTACAAATATCACATCTACTGGTCTGGCTGCTGTATTTAAAGAATAACTGCAGTGTGCTCCTCATGCAGGTTCAAGGCCTTTGGGAGAGATGACAGAGAAGAGAAAATTGCACAGTTATTTATGGAACACCTGCAAGTATTGTGGCAATTCAGAGTCATTGAACAATCTGTATTTCTAGGACAGCATTAGGCCACAGTGGTATGAAAAAAATAAATGGAAAGTACTGCTCATTTTATGGAGTTACATCTGGTTCACTTTTTAAAAAGCATTTCTTTTAAATTGCAATCTCTTTAAAAAAAAAGGTGTGGGTTTTTTTTTTTTTGCACAAGCAGTATCTGTGTGGGGTCTCAGAGCAGTAAGTGATCATCAGGACACTATAAAATGACTATTAATGTGTACCACGAAGTTGGCAATGCTGCTGTAACACAGGATCAACTCATAAATTAACCTATTTGAAGTTCACAGAACCATTAAGCAGGTAAACTGTCCTTTCCATCCGCTTCCAAAATGAACTTGCAAAGAAAGCAGGAACATGAAAGCAAGTCTGTGTTTCACCTGAAACTCTGTGTATTCAAATTTATGCTGCAGGGTTAATTTAATGGTTTATTTGCAAGCTTACTCCGAATGAGAAAAGCCACTCTGAGGTACATTAAAGCCTCAGAACATCTATTAGGCAATCTGGAGTGACTCTTTTTGTGTTAATGCTGGTTTTGGTACACTATTGCACATCATAAATTGGAAGTTCTCCTCCCCCCTCCCACCTTTACTATATTTACTTTCCACTCAGGGCATCCAACGCAGAGGAATAGCTGTCAAATTCCACAAACAGAAAGAGCATAATGGGAATTTCTCGAGATACTCAAAAATACCCTCTCCCCCCCTCTCACCAAGAGAGCAGACTCACATCTTTTCCCCTACAAAAAGAGGCTCAGATTCTACCAATCATTTCACAACTGAAAAATAATCCTCTGGCTTCCAAACCTCTGTCAGGGAGGTGTTCACAGACACATCCAAACCTCTGTCAAGGAGGTATTCACAGACACTGTGTTGGAAGCACAAAATACCTCTCATTTTTTTAACAGAATGCTTCAGAATGGAAACGAAGAACCAATCCACTCCACTCCACAGATCGTTATCTGTTTCAATTATGAAAGTAATTACTTGCCTAGAACCAGAATTACCACATTTAAAGGAAGATTGTCCTACCTCCCACCGGTTTTAAAGATTAGATCAGCATTAGGTGCTCCCTTCGGATGCTGGTAACGAGGCCGCCGCTCCCGATTAGTATTTGCTGGAGCCGGACGCTGTGCCAGAGACTGCAGCATTTCTGGAATTGCAGACAGAAGGAAGTTCAGTACATGTTCTATGCATTTTTTTTACAGAGGAATTTACAAGCACATTTCACCGACATTTACTAAAAGAGACCTTACTTACACTTTGCTATAGAGTTAACACTCCTCAAGTTATGCCACAAAGATAATTACAAGAAGTTACTAAATTGCATCGACGGCTTTGACAAACCCAAACTACCCGGCAATATGAACCTGCATTTCCAGATGTTCCCACAGAAGGAACTGCCAGCAATGGTTTTAATCACAGGTGCTTAAGAAAGGGCCTGTGACCTTTTCTCTCTAAACACATCAGCCAACACTTTCTCCATCGATGATCAAGGGACAAAGACTCACGGCAGCATAAGGGGCCTTCCACATTAAACCTCCCTGAAATAGTAACAAGTGGACAATGCTGCTGCCAATTAAAGACTCAGCAAGAAACCTGTCCTAAAATTAGGCATTTCAAGTCAGGTATTCAAGTCTAAGCTTGGCATAATTGGATCCTTTTCTAGGGAAGGCAGGCACCTGAAGAAGGTGACTCAGCTGACCTACATTGCACCAGCTGTCCCATGGATGGAGTTTTTCACTTTATCACCAGGAGGAAGAATCTGGTGTGTGCAGAGAGCAGCCAGACTATCCAATTTAGCCCTGGACAGCCAACTTAAGGGCAGTTTAAACCAGAGAAGTATTGTATTTAGGGGTTTAGTAAAATTTTTAATTTCTAAAATTTCATTTCAATTTTTAACCATACAAAATGCCTCTTTAGCAGGCTCAGTTAATGGTTATCAGGTGGCCAATACAATTACAAACACATCCCAGGAACCACCACGTAACTCCTGCCCATATGTTGGTGCATCTAATGGAAAGTATTCCTGACAGTTCACCTGTGCATGGATCTACATTACTCAGCAAACAGACAGATGGGATAAATGAAGGGGAAAAGTGGAATAAGCTGTTAAACAGATTATGTTTGAAAGTCTGCTCTGTCTGGTTCTCTAATCTCTGGTAATCTCATTGGAGACACACACCCATCAGCTGCTACACACACACTTCCACTGCTCTCCGTGACTTGCACAAGGCAAAACCAGAGACTCCAAGGAGGTTCTCTCACTATTTATGGAATGCAGAGGAAGCTCTCAGTAAGTTATCCACCCCAACTTTGATTAACTGGGAAACTGTGACTGAATTAATACACAGTATTGATGTCAACAGCCAAGAGCCCTTGTACTCATGCTCCGTACGCTCCCTTCCAACTTCTGGCAAAGGCAGAGAAAGCCACTGGACACCCTGACGGTCCATGTTTGTAAACATCAGGAAATAGCTCCTTCCAAACACTCTGGTGTGCCAGGAGAGATCTCCAATAAGGACACTCAGGAAGGAAATCAGAGGCAATGAGGGTACCCTGCCAGCCAGGTGCTGGGAGCTGTGAATGAGCAAGTACAGGCATATCTGTATCAGGGGAAAGGAAGTATCAGGGTTTGTGAGGAGTCAGGAACTGGGAAGGTCAGTCCTGGAAAAGGGAACAGAAGGCAGAGATGGCAGGGAAGCACAGTGTGTTATCATCCAGGCTGAAGGCACATCACTGAACCTCTTTGGTTTTACTGAAGTAAAAAATAACCTACACAGAGAAGTACCAGTCTAAACCAGAGAGCCACCCAGTTCCTACTATTTCTTTAAATTAAAAAAAAAATGTTTGTAATACAATAAACTTTGCTGAAGCATTACATCATTATGTGATACTGCTTTGAAGTGCATTGATGAATCTCCATCCATTAGCTGCCCTGTGCAGACGAAAAAACACAGGTGTATGTGCAAACATTGGGACAATCCCCAGGCATTCTGCCAGAAATGGAGATTTCTTCCTCCTCTGGTAACTTCAAAGCTTGAAACCGAAATTTAAACCCAACTCTTTCTTTCACTGGGTAAGTTACAGACGAGCTGACTCTTCAAAAGTAACAATCAACTGCTCAAAATCTAAATAGAAAGTAATTCAAAGAGGAATGTAATTTGGCCTGTTTAATTTAACCTGATTAAAATGTCCTCTTAAGTTGGGTTTTACTCTGTATATTACCCTGGCTAATAAGATGAACCAACAGCTGTTTTAAAAAGGGATGTCGATTGTGGAAAACCCCTTTTTCTTCTACATTGGTTTTCCTCCTGTACTTCATACACCTAGAAATCTATGAGAAAATGATAAAAAAATTCATCTATTACTGGTTATCAATTGGTATGAGTTGTCTGATTCTGTCCAACAAAAATTCATCAATATGTTCCTTTTCTGGATAAGAAGCACAACGACTCACAATAAAATCCCTGATTAAACAGATTCATTTTAAAGATATCAACGAAGTCGTACAACAGGGCATAAAACCCAAATGCCTTGACCAGTAAAACTATGAGAAGTATCTAATGAGGAAAAACCCACAAAAAAAGTCTGAGAAAAGCACTTAAATGTATAATTCTGGAGTGTCCTCTTTCTCTTCCATTTTCATAAGGGCGCTTTATAGGAGCAGCTTGTCTCAGAAAAGCAGTTTTAAGCTAATTACCATGTTTAACACTAAGAATATATTGTGTTACCATTTCAGAGCTCTGCAGACACTCATTTTGGAAAATACTCCTTGGCACAATCAAGGTTCTGCAAGGAGTGCTGGATTCCATAGTGTTTGTACAATCAGAGCTGCTTTAATTTAATTATTTCCCATTTCTTGATGAACAATGACCTTTCACTAAATACCTTAAATGAGATTTCCTGCTAATTAACTACTTATACTGTGATTGCCACCAGACTGCAACATCTTCACAAAAAAAAACACAGAGCAAGAATTTTGGAGATATGCAATGGAAGCATGAACATAAGAGCTGATTATCACCAGTTCTACTGCTCTGGCTTTGGTTACTATTTGAGTAAACCCAGGCAAGCTGAATCTGAAGTAACAACAACCCAAAACAAACCACCCAGCCCATCAAATGCACTGGTTTAGGGACTGCATGATCTGCTGCATTAACTGTTTGCTTCAGCCTGTCCAGGTTCCAAATTGCCTGACTTGCACACCTTCAAAAAACAAATTAGATCATGTCATTTTGTGTGAAACTTTCATTTTGTTCATATAATCTGATGCTCCAGATTTGAGGACTCTTAGAACCTTTACAATATGAAGCTGAGGTGACAGTTTGTATTTCTCAAGTGAAGGTCACCTCAGTATTTGCAAGTCTCAGCAAGACTAAACGAAGAGTTTAAATACTATTAATATCTAAAATACCTATTAATAGCTTAAAAACAGAGTTTAAGTTGCACAGAATTCATTCATCTTGTATTCAACTCAACTGTCTTGCAGCAAACATCAGTTTAATTTTGTGTTACCTTATTTTTAAAGAAACTCAGTTCTTCCCCTTTCCCAAAATAAATGGAAATCCTGGAATTTGAGACCTCCTTGAAAACTCCCTTTCATGGAACAGCTATAAAAACTTCAAGTCCAAAGACCAGGGAGTAAACAAGGATTGACTGATACCAAAATACAGGTTTCCCCAAGTACTGCAGAGCAATATTCAGAATTTCAGCTGCTAATCATCATACATGACGCTTTCTGCAGATCCATGAGAGTTGCCCTGAAAATGAAAATTAAATCCTTGCTGATTCTCTTACCCTGGTAGTCCTCTTGTTCCTGCCGTTCATTGATATCCAAAGTGAGCTTTTTCATCCTCATCCTCTCCTCCTGTTCCGCCTGCTGTTGGTTCCAATGGTTGGCCGCGAGTTGGGAAGACATCGGCACATTTAGGATCTTAAACTGCAAATGGAAACAAGTTTTTAAATACACACCAGGGAAAAACACACCACAAAACCATCCAAAATACAGAGAGATCACAGTTACTGTAGTTACTGTGATACTTTCTACAGCAGCTTCTCCCGTGAAGTGTGTTGTGTGTTGGTTTGGTTTGAAGTTCTACTTCACATAAAGCAGCAGGAGAAAATGGAAGACATTCAGACCCCTGCCAAAGACACAGAAAACATACAAAAAAGGTCTGAGGCCAAAACCTACTGGACAGAGTGTCCATGGGAGCAGAGCTGACTGACTTTCCCCAGGAAGGCACAGCCACATGCTTTATTTCTTATCTTCACACCAGCCAATGTGCCTGAGAGAGAATTACACTGCTCTGGAGACAAAAGCACCTTAGCTGGCTCAGAAAGATGCATCTCCCTCCCCAGCTCTCTTCCCTCCAAAGAGATGAAGCCCCCCAAGCAGAATTCCTACTACTACCCCTTGTGATGAAATGTTCCAAGCATTTCAGGTATCCCCTGACATTCCTTGGCCAGTACTTTTCTTTTTATGGATAATTCTGGCTCCCCCAGTGGTTCTTATTAGTCTGGAGACAGCTGTGCTGTCAAATTTAATCTTTTCTTCCTCATCCACGCTCCACATTCAACATCTGATTATCTGATTTGCCCTAAGGTACATCAGGTAACCCTGGCACTCCTGCAGAAGGACCCCTCTCTCTGGAAATTCAGATGAGATTTTCAGAGAGGCATAATGAAGGTGTTTTCTTTTTCCCCAGACTCTGAAAATCCAAGCTGTTATTTCCACAGATTTTATTTCTTTTTTGCAATTGTTTCCAAACAGAGAAGTGATTCTTAAATCTTATCTGCAACTGAAACACCAGCTCTCAGAAAACCCTTAATGCTAAAGTTTGAGAACATATTTACAAAACATTGACTCCCTCCTTCAACTGCATGTCCATTAGAAATAAATATTTCTGTGCTATAAGAAGGGAAATGCATTTAAAGATAATCAGTCTCAATATTCCCTGAACTACTCTGAATCCTGCTGCTTGTTCTCATCATGGGAGATGTATTTCCACAGAAATAGAAGCAAATTCCTGAGTATTCTTTTCCGTTACACTGTCAAAACTGCAGATGGAAAGATACATTATCAAAACCTCTGTTGAGACTGAGGTTTAGAGTAAAACCCAAACCCTCAGTGCCTGTGGTTAGTACTTAATGCAATAATTACTAAGCGATCTGAAGGTACCTCAGACAGCAGTGCCTCACCAGCAGCAAATGATGAGTGAGAGAAGACTCCAAGTACTCAGATGCAGCATTTGAAAATAAACTGTGTTTGAAACAGTAAAGACAAACTCTTGCAAAGACCTGAGAAAAACCTGGGTACAGTGACTCCCTAAATCCTACCAACTGCAAGATGTATTTAGAAGACAAAACCCAGATTCAATATTTTTTGAGAGTAATAGCTTATTACATTGAATATAAACATAAGCTTGTTATTAAGGTGTGCAGGGAAGAATAAAAATGAAAATTGAAATTCCGAGAGCAAAGGAAGCTTTAGTTACTTATTGCTGAGCAGGCTGTTCCCGTATATCAACAAATGAGCTTTACGTGAACTACACAAATAACCAATCCATTAGCAACATTTCACGATAGAAATCATTCCTTGGCTTCACCATTAAGCTCCTCATCCATTTTAATGTGTCCTTTATATTTTCTCTGTCCCATGGATTTATCAGCTTAATGGGATTGGTGTTTTCAGACAAGATGCTTGAAGCAGAAAAAAATAAAACCGAACTGTAAATGAGAGAAACAGAAAAACAACAGCCTGGTAATTATCAAAACATCAGTGACTCACTATCTCAAGGCAATCAGCTGCCACCTGAAATCAAGTCACTGATGACAATTACTACAGGATGTGATGATTACTGAGCAACTGAAATGCTTCCCATTTGCACACAGTGAAGAGGTGCATCAAAAACCTCTCACAGAACCTGTGAGGTGGGGGCAGGACCGAGGATTCCACTGAGGATGGCAAACTGAAGGAAGATCAAAAATGATTATTCAGAAGACTAGATTATTACAGATTTTTTAAAAAGATCAGGAGATAAAGACATAAACGAGATAAAGAATTTCACATTCAAGGACACACTTGACCATTCCATGAATACGATCATTCTTTCATGGAGCCTTGTTAAAGATCTTTCAAACAAAAGCAAATCTTTTGTCTTGGGTATTAACCAGATTTCTTGACACTTGGTGACTTTCTTTTTTCCAGTCTAAATCTCACTTCATTTCACACCTACCTGGCATAAAACTTCTTGGATGGTTTCATAAACAATCAAATGGTATTAGACAGAGCTCAGCATTATGATGACAACATTATTTCCCCTTGCTCTCTCATGGCTTATGAATAATTCACAGTGCTATCATCTAATTTCAAATAATAGGTTTTCGGTTCTCCTGCTACTAGTTTTGTAAGTTTTGAGGATAAAATATGGTGTCCTTGTCACCATCAGCCTGCAATGACCATTAATTCAGGTAGTTTGCAGCTGGTAAATACCACTCAGTTGTTCTTGTGTTGCTTTAAGAAACCAGATGTCAATGCAGCACCAAAACCTGGGTGGACACCGACACATGAACTGGGTATTTGGCAACTGGACCTCAACTACCAAATATTAACCTCTGGAAGGAAGCACAGCATGAACAATTTCCATCACAAGGTGCTTTCTAACAGTGAAGATTTCTCATTTCAGCAATACCACTAAGAACACAGAGATCAAACCCACTGCTAACAGAGCAGAAATTAGACTGCTTGTGCAGGGAGGTGATGTTTGTCACTCCAGTGACGGTGCAGATGAAGTTACTCACAGCCCCCCCAGGTTGCTGCAAACTTCTTCTGATTGTTTTTAAAAAGCTGGAAGTTTACAGCTATAACTTACCAGTGACCTGTGCATCCCATCACTTCAAAACTCTGCACTCATTCTGCTCACGCAGATTTCAAATGAAGTACCATAAGACAGAATAATTATTTTCTTTTCAACTCCACCTCTTCTTTCCTGCTTATTTTTCTATTAAAACTGACTACTAAGACACATTTTTTTCTGAATACAGAAGCGTGGACAAAGAAGCCTTTCATTAACTCAGGAGCTGAAGGAGTCTATAAAGAAACTGTTTTCTACATTTCTAGAAACGTTGAGAAGAATTTTGGCAGGAAGAACCTACTCCCAAAACCAAATATTGGGGGAGGAGCAGGGAAAAATCCTGAACAAGTTCTGCTTTCTTTTAAAGCCACATACCAGCAATATTTTCCCCTCACAGGGAATATGAAGATCCCAAAATTCTTTGTAACTACAGATACTCCTAGTAAATTATCCTGAAAATGTTAAACACCGTTTTTTTTACAAAAGGAGTTCTCTTCAATCTCTTCTCAGACCAACGACAACAGTGAAAAATCCCCCACTCAAAACTTCCGTAGAACTTCGCAGACAACGTTCAAGTTCCAGGAAAACAGAACAACCACTTTCTACATGGATTTTTTTAAGTGTCTTTCATATGAAGGAAGAGAAAGACAGGTTCAGGTTTATACACCTCAACTGTCAAACTACCGTCACAGCTCAGGGAACACAAGTAAAAGCCAATGTAATGACACTGATCTAAACACTGGAAAGGCCCAGAAGCTTGGAATGAAACAATGCCTTGGTTTTGCTTTCCATGTAAACTCAGTCATTCATTTCCATCACCAAATTATACAACCAAATTGAAAAGGTTTCTTTAAATAAAGACCTAAACCATGACGAGAAATGCATGTGGAATGTGTGAGGTACTGATCTGTATATGATGCATTTGCTGACATAGAAAAATTCAAACATATACTGGAGGAAAGGGCCAAGACAAACACACAGACTGGCTGCATGAAGAGTTTATTTGTTTTATCAACACCATTTCCAATTAAGTTCCTCCAAGAGACACACTCAGTGTATTCTGGAATATTCCCCTAAAAATGTCTTCAGAGTAAATAACTTTTTTTTTTTTTTTTTTGCAAATTGAACAAATTCAGCCAAGCGGCAGTTACTCAGGAAATGGAATTGAGAAAACACCACATATCGTGATTTGAACCTGAAAGTGTCTTCAGAAAAACCTGTAGAATCTTGAAGATTCTGGAATATTCCTTTTCTTTTCCCCCCCTTCTCCTTTCAGTGTTCACTGGCAGTCCACCAACCACAGCCCTTTATCTTCCACAACTATATTTAAAATACAGGTAAGACATAACAACCTCCTACTGGTGTAATCACCAAATGTAATTAGTAATGGTATCATCTGACCATGGAATTTTTCTACATCTTTTCTACCAACAACCAAGAACTCCAAGAAACTACACATGGTATTTTCTATTTATCAAAATTAAGCTGTGCGTATCCTATTCTGAGAAAAGGATGAAGAAATAAAATATCCCGTGACTTCAAAAGTTAAGAGTGTGACTTTCAAAGTGAAAGGATTACATTTATTTATTTAAAAGTGTCTACACCTTCTGTCAACTCTTACCTGCTGTTTGTTGCCTTTCCGTGTTAACATGACAAATGGCATCGTGTCTCCAGACTCGGACTCTCCTTCCCCACCTCCAAGTGGGGGACCCTTCTTGAGCTGACTTTTGAGATGGAGAGGAATAGCAACATCCAGCTGATGGACTTTAACAGATTCCCCGCTCCGTTGCTATCAAAGGAAAGTAAAACCTGTAAGTGCTGAGATGCTGACACTGTCAGTCAGGATGGCAACATCAGGTTTGTCATGACTGAGAAAAGGTTTAACCTTCCAGCGGAAGCAAGAAATATATAGATAAATTTATTTTGGATTTATTATATTTCCCTTTCGTTTTCCTTGCTTGTGAAATAAAAAAAAAAAAAGTTACAGGCACAGAATACTTGAAATTATAAAGGAATTTTGGATAACAGTCCCTTATGGAAAGAAATCTAGAGACCTGATGAGACACACTTAAGAATAGACATTCTACATTCAAGATTTTTTTTGGGTACATCTTATTAATATATTCATTATACACGGCTCGGTATACTCCGTACTTAAATATTTACCAGATGTCTCTGAAACAAACAAACAAAAGGATTAAAAGGTTATGTAAATTTAAATGCATCTGCATTTTAAACATTCTAAACATACTAAAACCTAGGATAAAGTCCTAAGTGTTATACAGTATCTGCTGCAGTTATTACTGATTCAGTAAAATGTATGTCAGCACGTTGTATATTCACTGGGCAAACAATACAATTAACAACTATTTTACTAAAAGCCACTTATCCAAACATGTCCACTGGAGAGAAGAGGAGATAACAGTGAAAAAAAACCCCATCCATGTTCTTTGGTATGGTAAGCTAAGCACTAATCACTTATTTACTTTAAAGAAAAATCAAATACAGTTAATTGTACATTAAATTAAGAAAGTAAGTATTTATACCTGAAGGTTTTCCAGCATCATTTTATCCAATGCCTGAATGAAGTCCTCATCCTCTGCACAAGGGACATGCTTCAGTCCTCCTCCTTTAATCATTACTTCCTATTGCAATTGGAAAAAAATGTCCATTACATTAGTTCCAGAAACAGGAATACTTGGTCTAGAAATAAGTGGGAAAATATCCTTATTGCTTCTATATCATACATAAAAGGTTTAAAAAACCAAATTGTTCAAGAAGGAAGTCTTCAGCCTTGATTATTTTCTTGAAAGACATATCTCCTGATTTATTGGCCACTCAATATTCTGACATACTTTTGTGTATGTGTGCAGATGTGTGTGGACAGATTCAAGATCTGCCAACAATACAAAGAAAAGTCTCTATCCTTAACACACCTATTTAACTCATTTTTCCATTCAGCCCATACAGTTAGATGGTATTTTCAAGAGAGAAACTACCCTTCAAGTATTTGGAAAGCACGACACGGTAACAAAACCGTTTGAAGTCAGTACCCGAACACACTGTTCTATGATGTTCATTATTTTCTTACTATGTAACTGCAATCCAGGGTCAACCCAATGCACGTGTTATAATCTGCCAATCCCAAATTCGTGTTTTAGGAATTTTGCACTTCCTGGCTTGCCTCCTTTTCTGTTTTGAGATCTAGTGGAGTGTAACTAGTTTACCTTGCTGTATCCTATCAGTTTGCTACCACTGCTGGCATTGCAAAACCATCACTTACAGAGCATTTTCCAGTCTAGCTGCCTGTGAGAGTGCACAGCCCTGTGAAAACAGGGATGCAGTAAACTTGACAGCATAAACACTTTCAGAAGCTAACAACCAAAGTTTGCAAACCTGACAATAAGCTATAATATGTATGTGAAAGAATAACAGGGAGTGCTCTTCCTGTGTGTTCCCAGATATGTTATGAGCATCATTGGCAAAAAACACTCAGTAAAGAAAACCAAAGAGGCAAAGGCCAGTTCACTGATGTCCAGCTGCAATACATACTGTATTCTCCTCATCGGTTTCATTTTCCTTATTGGAGTCTGTAAGATAATCCGTGTTTTCTTCCTCTTCTTCCTCACCTTCTTCTTCCTCATTGTCAGAGCCCTCCTGAAATATTCAATTAATAACTGCTGACCATTTAAAAAAAAAAATATCACTTGCACCTGGCTTCCTATCACACATTCTCCACACCTGTCCTCCCCCCTCTCCATCTGAACCTGTTCAGTTCAGTTCTAGTAAATCTGTTTATGTTTTTTTATTTAATGTTCAGTCTGAACTCACGGGGCTTTATCTGCTAATTTCAAAAACCTACAGCAGAAATCTGGGCCAATACACCAGATGGCTGTGCTGCCACTCAGAGGGAACTCCACAAGCTGGAGGAATGGATTGGGAAGAGCTCATCAAGTTCAAAGAAGGGAAACGCAAAGATCCCCAGAGGTCCCTTCCCCACCCCACAACTGTTTGTGGTTCTAATGGTACTAATTTGTGGCTAAAACACAAACCCGGCCAAACTTCAGGATCTTTAATACTGAGAGACACAGATTGGAAAAGGCTTATTAGCAAACCAAGCAACCCAAGCATATGGAAAAAACCTGTTTCCTATTTCCTTGATGAAATCGTTTTCTCGTAACACCACCATTATCACGTCAACTTTGCTGTGTCATAGTGACAAGTTAGAATTTCTATGTACTTGTCTTTTTTTTTTTATTGGCTCCACCACTTTTGATTCAAAATATTATTAGCACAGTAAACAAGGAAGGTTTCTTCGCTCCATAAATCTTTTATTTATTCATATTACACAGGCATCCTCTGAACAGCTGTTATTTTTCCTACCTGACTGCTCTGACATCTAGTCAATACATTTGTCTCCACAGCAGATAAAGAAAATAATCTTAAAGTGGTTTTTTTCCCATGCCAAAAAACTGAAGGCATCTTTCTGTTGAGAAGCAGCACATACCCAGAGTAAAGCTGTCAGGTTCAAGTTTCTGCTGTAAATTCTCTGGAATAAGCCTCAGGAAACTCTGTATTTAGTTTTCCACATGCACAAAACTGGGATGGGAATATCCTCAAGTACTGACTGGGCTGTGCACGCCCACGTTTCACCCACTAACTCCATGACTTAGAAGGGCTTCAGAAAGTACCAAGCAATCAAAATCTTGATTACTTGTCCTTTTTTACACGAAGCAAGGTAAATGATTAAGTTCACCTCTTCTTCTGGCTCATTTACTTCACTTTCATTTCCAGATTGTTCCTCTGTCTCTGCTCCACCTTCCTCCTCCTCTTCATCCTCCTCCAGGTTCTCTCCTTCCGTAATGGAGTCTTTGGAATCTTTGTCATTCACAATTCCTGAAATTTGGAAAAAGACGTAGAACATCAGAACACATATAACCACTCAAGTTATATGTGGAAAATCACTTCAAAAGCCCATTGTTCCTGAACACTAAAACCTCCCATGGGTCATAATATTCTACTTCTGAATGAAACATTTTCTAGATAGTTAACCTTCCTCATACAGGGTAATAACTTCCCTGCCAGGAAAGGAGGAAAACATTACAGAGAATGTTTAAAATCTCCCAGAGAACAGCACTCAAGAAGCTGCACTGTGCAAACTGCTTCAGAACATCCTCCAACTAAACGTGAACCTTTCTAAAACACGCACTGAAACATGAGCACTAAATTACAGATGCTTCACTAAAGCAGCAGAACCCAGAAGACATCAATTCCCTGCACGTACTTCCCACTACTGTCAATTAATAGTTTTGAAACAACAGTTTTCTCAGCCTGCAATAAACCTTTATGACTCTTTGCTCATGCTCCGAGCCTGCACTTCAACCTCTGAGGATCTGGGTGCCTACATGAAATCCTTGGGAAAGCAGAGTCTCTTCCACAAGTGCTATCCAGTGTGCTCATCCTCCTGGCACGCAGGACTGACAATTCTTAACCTGCGGTTTTAGTTCATCCTGCAGCTTTCCTTGCTGACCTGCTTGCCACCTCTGTCCTTCAAGATATTTTAGTTTATTCTGCGTGTAAGATATCAAACACACCTTCCCTAAATATCTTGCTCTCAGTAAGGTAGCCTTCAATGTCATCAATAATGTTTATTCATCCTTTATCTGTACCATTTCCACAGGAGTGAAAAATAACTTTTAGCTTTTTTCAGTGTTTCAATTGCCCAGTTTAGCCTCACATATAGGATTTCAATCAGAATGTTTTCTGAGAAAATATTTAAGAATTGATCATGATTCTCATTCAGGGAAAAAAAAAAAGATCTGTTTTTAGAAAACTGCTTTTGCAAAATTTAAGTAATCCAGTGGAAAAAAAAAAAAAAAAGAACAAACTTCTAACATAAAATGTCAATTAAATGGAGAGCATATTAAAAGAATATATTCATCCTAAACCGGAGGTTGCGACATTTTACATGGTATTGTACATACCTTTCCCAGTGAATTAAAGGATTATTCTTAGAAATTGAACTTGTCCAATTAGATGAACTACTATTAAGGCTCTAATTAAAACCAAATTGTAAAATTTACATATAAAACTTTTACATGAACAAGTCTATTTTCAAATAAAAATTCGATATTAGAAAACAACTCCAATTAACAAGCAATGAGCACAGTAGTATCCAATAGGTAGTAAGATGGAAAATGTACAAAAGGTTAAAGGTTAATATGATAAAAGTTTTAGATACTAACCAGTATTTTCTCAAGAGGGCTGAAATTAAGAGTGTGCTTCCTACATTTTTCTTATTAAATTCTTGATTTTCTTCCTCATCACTTGCACCACGTGACACCATTAACTAATATATACACACACACTTCTGCTCTCCAAATACTATTGTATTAATGCTACTCACCCCGAATTTTTTTAAAACACTCAATTACATTAGTTATGGAGATTCTGTACAATCTCTGTAGTGATTAGAAAAATGCGAAGAAGCTACAGAAATATTCCTATCAGGAGAATAAAACCCCAACAATAGTTACCTATTACCATCACACAAGAGACAGTTTTAAGAACTACAGGAATTGTCAAAAACACACCTAAATATCCACGGCACGTTTCCTTACCTAGTTTTATTAAGAACTCTCGTTCCAAGTCTTGCACCTGTCTCACAGCTTCTTCCAGAGAATTGCAGAGCTTTATCTTTGGTCTCAGCAGTTCCAGTGTATCACTGATCATATAGTCTATGTCTATAGGGAAAGGGTGGTCTTTTGTCCAAACATCCAGACTTTTTTTCCACCACACATACCGCTAGAAGACAGAATATCCCGATGAATTATATGCACACTGACATTTATGAACTACTTAACCTTTGAAGGTTAAAACACTCAAGTGTGTGATGCCAAGCCCTGCTTGTACAGCGGAAAATGCAAGAGAGTTCACATCGCTACTTTCTTATTTTATACAACTCTTTAGATATTTTGATACCAGTGAACACTGTTTGATAACACTGGATATCACAAACATTAAGAATGTGCTGCTTCTATCATAAGTACTGTTGGAAATAAGAAGACTTGGCAAAAAAGCATTGAAAATCAAGTCCCTTCTCAGTGTAGACTCTTGCTACAAGACATGAGCACTTAATCAGCCTGCTTTCAATTCCTCCCCCCATATATTTTCATGAAAATGAACTCCCCAAAGGCATATTTTGGGGAGTTTTTGCAGTCTTAAGACTGCAGTCAGCTTCAAGTCCCTTATCCAGTTTGCTTTATAAAAAGTTTGCAGATACCTCTTACATTGTAAAAAATATGTGCTGATCTTAAGTGAATTTAACAGTACAACCTGAGAGCAAAAGTGCTGCAAAAACTGCATCTGAAAATGAAGAATGTGCAACAGAAACTTTACTGAAAAGGTGACGTGGTCAAAAAGAAGGCTTGCTTGAAATTATGAGGTGTAACAAAAATACCTTCTTCCCTGAAAAGTTTGATTTGCATTTAAAGATAGAACCAGACTAAAACAACATTTCACATCTCATATACAGTAAAGGATACTCATCCTGAAGGTCTGAAATAAGTCACTACCACCCTAATTTTTAATACCCTTGTTTTAACATAATTTGGAAAGAAAAAGCAGAAAGAAAGAAGTTATATGCCAAGAGTTTTAGCATGAATTCCATGGGCTGAAATTCCTCATCTTCTGAGGAACCCATTCCAGTGTTTAAACACTCTTGTTATGGAATCTTCTCCCCACTTCATGACATCTATTGAGTAGGAACTTTCCTTGCTGCAGCTTGTGCCCATTCCCTCTGACCCTTTCACCGTGCATGCCTGAGAAGAATTGGAGCCCTCTTTCCCTACAAAAACTCTCAGACGAGGACAGCAACCTAAATAATCTTCTCCTCTGCAAGCTGAGCAAACCCACAGTGTGAGCACTGAGAGGCCTCATGATCATTTTCATGTAATCAACATACACATCACTTGGAAATAAAACTGCCATCAGACAGACAGGATTCTAAAACTTGTAGTGCTGGAGAACAATGAGAGAAATATGCACCACATTGACTTAGATTAGTTTGCTAAAGAATTCCACAGAACTATGTAAAAATTGAGAATACCTGGAAGTAGACAAGGAAGCAATCGAGTTTTCGTTTGCTGGATCCTCTGTCAAAGTACTGCCCACAGGTATCGAGGATGGTGCAGACCAGTCTGATTCTGAAGAGATGCTCTGGAGGGTCCAGGGGACTGGGGCTGCCATCAGGGTTCACCCCAAAGGAGGTGAAAGAATACAGAGTTCTAAATATCACAGCAGACTCCACCATCCGGTAATTGTAGAGCTCCCCCAAGAACTTGGCACTGCTGATCCGCCGCTGGTTAAACTTTGGTTGATTAACCTTTATCAAAAAAGGACAGGAAAATTCACTGTATCATGCAGACAATAGAACATTAAAAAAACCTCCACACTCAACAAACCTTTTACAAAGAGAAAAAAAAAGGGGTATAGAAAAATTGATAGGATTTCTTATAATAAAAGATGATTATTTATAACTATGTGCATTACACAAAAGTAAACATTAAAAAATAGTTATGAAAGCTGGCCAACGAGTATGTATTATAAAGTTCAAATACTTTTAGTCCATACTCCATCTTAAATGTGTGATAATTTTTCATCATCCAGAGAATTCTTGTAATTTTAACATCTATTAAAATATGGAGTAGTCTCCAAAATTACTCGAAGTTGCATGAATCTGTCTACACTGTGAAAGAATAAATTGTACGCTCTTATTATGACAAGAGGGGAAAAACAGCTGTCCTATTAATCTTGTTAGTTTGGTTTTGGCTGTTTTTTGGTGGTTTTTTTTTTGGGGGGGTGTATTAATTTAAATAAACATTTACAAAGCAAACAACAGAGGTAGAAAAGTCATCAGGAAAAAAAAAAAAAAACAAACCAGAATCCAAGGATTCCTTTCTTTAAGCAAGATTATTTTAGTTTTCCTTTCAAGACAAGTAAATGAGTACAGCTTAGCAAGGATGTTGGTTGTTTACCTCCATTCCTAGTCGAATATCCTCCAGCACTCCATCCACAACATGAATTCCGACATCTTCCTGGTAAAGGACCAACCCTGCTAAGAGGTTGGCTACACAGTGAATACTATTATATTTCACATTCCAGATGTTGATCATACAGCATATAACATAGTCTTTTACTTCTGCATCCTGCCAAGGGAGCTTGCGCATCTGCCTCAGGACCTAAACCAAATTTTAAGACAAGCTTCACATTTTAGCAGGTAAAATACCAAGGTGCTCCCTCTGTCACCCCCCCATCTCTCCTAGTTGGGATGAAACCCCTCCAAGCACCTGCAAACAACCTTTTTCTCCTTTTCCAAGCATCCTTCAGATCTGCAGTTGCTATGGAAGACTTTATGTATGTAACCCAACTGCTCTCCTCGAGCTACTAATCAACTGTCCCATAATTTCCTTGCTCTTACAGTCTCGATTTAACTGAAGCCTTTTTTCCCCCTCTTACTCTCCCAACACAAAGATTTGCATCTCACTCTCTTTTCATCATCCAGAGAATTCTTGTAATTCTAACATCTACTAAAATATGGAGTAGTCTCCAAAATTACTCGAAGTTGCATGAATCTGTCACTTAATGCTCCAGAGGATGCAGGTTCCCAACTGGAGCTTCCACGCATTACAATAAAACAATCTTAATCAGGGATAGAAAAATTACCCCTTGCAACTGAAGAAACTGTAACCCTCCCCAAACCCTTTCAAAGTTACTGCTGCATCACTTTCAGGAAAAACTCTATTAAAGATTCTGAAAGGATTTACCTTCTCCGTGGTGACCTTGGAGAGATCCTTGTAGAGAAGCTTACGGATATATTCCTGCAAAGGAGGACGCTTTTTCTTCACAGTTTTTTCAGCTGGAGGGGGATTACAGTAGTAATAGGCATTTTCTACCATTGTGACATAGCGGGCATCAAGATGCATTGCTTGTTTTTTCCTCATCATTTGTTCCTGGAAATAAATGCAAATGATCAGTTAAAGATGCTGACACACCACACTCTCGAGCCAAAGGCTTTTACAGCTACATTTGGGATGAAGGAAACATGAAAGGTTGCAGAAAAGTAAGTTAAAAGCTTGGGTAGAGAGAAGAAAGAAAAAAGCACAGATATGGTTCTGTGTTGCTCTTTCCACTGTCATTTTTCTTTATAACCCCTGTTTTTATAATGGTTCACCTGGGATGAAAAAGGTTTCAGACAAGTATTTAAAGTTCACCTCAAAATCCAAAAGTTTAGATTATCAGCAGCTATTTTATTTAACTAAAGTAGCGGAAATACTGATGTCTTCACAAGCACAGTGAATCTTCCTAAGTCTGACAATATATGTTTTTACATCAGTGCAACTCCAGTGAGTCTATTTTGATGGTTTCACATGAATTCCCAAAGGTTTAGGCAATGGCATTTTCCTTACTCCACGTTCCATTGTTGCTGTTTACCCAAGCAGAATCAACTGCAAGAAAAGCAGTACCTACCATAAAGTAGTATTTCAGGAAAAAAACCCAACCAAACAAAAAATCAGTCAAGTAATGCTAATTACTGTGTTTAATTGTCGGGATTGGTCTAATTTTCCTTACTAAATACAATCTTTTCTCCATATTTCATTTTGGATATGTAAGTCAAGGTTTACTTTGTGGATTTTAAAAATTTATCGAAAAATTCTGTTCTAAAGTAGCAGTTCTAAGCTGCTGATTTTTACAGGTGAAGATAAGGGTGAGCTTAATTCCATCACTAAATACTTTTTATATGCATCTGTGCATTTATTTGCATATATATATATATATACACACACAGAATTACTCATATATGTGTATATATATAAGTTGCATTAAATTTTTATGTACACCATCATAGCCCATATATTCTACATCACCCTATGGTGGTTCACCAGGGAAAGAAACTGTACTAATTAGACTTTATTATTTACCAGAGATTGGCTACAGAGTAATTTACAGCTTCAAACAGATAAACAAAATGAGCACGTACATGCTGTTTTATCCCCTCACACAAGTGTCATTAGATACATTCACGCAGTCCAGTAAACCAACCAAAAGAGTTTAAACTTCCTTGGATTTCTGGTGGAGAAGCACCATTTTTAATGCTGGTGGACTTTCCACTAAACTAAATTTCAAATTTCTTTTACAAGGCAGCGGTTCAGTTCCACTGAAATGTCAACACACAAACAGCTCCTTAACCCTGAGTTTCAGCCGCTAGTTCTGTGAGGAAGAGCAGTTCTGTGTAACTTAGCAACCCAACTAATAATGTAATTTTCCTCCTGGATTTTAGTCATCTCTCACCAGGAAGGCCCTGATCTGAAAACAACCCTAAGGCATTTCATTTTTGACCTTTTCCATGACACAAATGGCGCCCTCCTTTGATCCCTTAACTGAGGCCGTTCCTTTCCAAATGGGACATTTCTCTCAAACAGTAGCACGTTTTCCTACAGGTGCAGATGCAACAGCACTCGACAACTGAGCACATGGATTGTTTTATGTGCGGAAAAACCACTCTCAGCAGAAAGTTCCAAAACCTTACTGTGTCCTACGCATTAATGTTACCTTTGAAAAATTGTCACCAGGAAAAAAATACGTATTTTCTGCCATAGTGACATTTAGCATGTTTTACTATAAACTGACAAATGAAGTGGGGCAAAGGGAAAGACTATAGAAAATGGCAGAATGGCTTGCAAATAAAATTTAAAAAAACCTAAACCTATGTAATTTGTGGGGTTTTCCTGTTACAAAAAGTTGCACATTATACTGCAAATAATAGGTTATATTAAAATATAATTATAATATAATTATAGTATGTACCACCTCAATCCCTGTTGTTCCAACAGTTCAAAATCAAAATTTTTAGTTTCTTGGAAGCATGCCACAATTATAGTGAATTAAGACAGTCTAAATTAACTGCATTTACTTTGTCACAGCCCCTGCCTGTAGAAACATCAGCTCCCACAGCTTCAACCCCATCTACACAAGAAAGAAGCCACCATGTAGCTTCAGTTCTGTGTATTTATAAACACAAGTGATCTGGCCCTAAAGCTTAAGACAACTGTCTAAGTTAATGATTAAAAATGCATCAGGAGGCTTTCAATACCAAAACTTCAAATATCCTTTTAACAAGACCATGACAGCGTAACACAAGAACTTGACATTTTAACATGATTATGCTACAGAAACATAGATCAAGATAAAGCTGATCTTCCTTTCAAGGCTCCAACTCAATTAATCCGATTCAAATATCCTAAGGCCAAGTCAATTTTAGGTTAATATCTGAAGTTACATAAAGGACACTGAATTTGAAAGATCTGCCAAAAAGAACAATTAACAGAAATAAACATTGTCCTGATAAAACAATCTAAATAATTTGCACAACATGAAGTAGTTCTACAACACCATTATGACCATTAAATGTTTCTCTAGACTAAGTTACTTAGTGCCACTAAGTTTGCAACACTCTTACAGAGCACTTTACTTCTGAATAATTAATTTTCCCCTAATTACTTTTAAAATCCATTCTTAACTATGACTTTCTTCCACACCAGAACAAAGGACTATTGTCTTTAATGGGGGACATGCAGTCTGTTTGGAATCTTCTTACATAATATATCGTCAGCAGTAAAGATTAAGACCAATAATTATTTGAAGGATCAACAGCCTTAATTCTACCCCTAAGAGTCACTGAGAAGATCAGCTTTACATTTGCTTAGATTTTTACCACAAGATTGTAATTAGCTTGCTTTGGGAGTAATCTTTTCTACAGTTCACACTAACTGGTACCATAAAACTACGATCCAATTTGCATAAGACTATTTAAGTCGAAATTAATCTCCATATTCAGGGGAAGAACGTTAAAAGATGTAGCTACTGAGATGGCCGCAGAATAGAAATCTATTTTGCCTATCTTACATCTTAATCAACAGATATTCCAAATTTATCTGCCACCTCCATCTTTTCCTGGTTCCTCACTGCATAAGAAAGACTACTTATCGGAAAGCTTGTGAGGCTTTAAGCCTCAGTTATTCACACGGCGGCGTTTGTGGTTTGTCCTGCACTTCACAGCTAAGCCATGTTTAGCATTCATCCAGCAGATTCCAGCAACCCAGCAAACAAGCAGCATTTTTGTACTGCAGAAGACTAAAAGCAGTGAGGTACAAAAAGCAGCTCTTTAATTTTTCCCGACTTCTTAAAATTTTTATTAACTACAAAAAGATGACAGCAACAGGCAAAATGTCTTTTAAAGGTAATGGAATAGTGTTTTCAGGGGAAAAGTACTTGATTATGGGAAGGAATACATTTAACAATAAAACACATCAGCTGGCAAACCTTTAGAAAATTGAGATTCAAACCTTTCAAGATACAAAGAACATTGCTACAAAAAGCATGAGCCAAGAACCTGCAGTTAATTTGCCCATCTCTCTCCTCTTGTGACTACACCACCCCAACAGATGTTATGACATTCAAAGAGGTTTCAGAAAGAAACAGTGTTTTGAGAAAAAAAAAAACCTGTACAATATACCCCAGTATGTAACTGCTTCTCCTTCTTGCCTTGGACACAGTTTTAGGATTGTCTCTCATGCCAGTGAACTATTCAGAGCTCAATTCCATTAAAAAAGATCCAAAGCCAATTCTTTTTATTTTTATGTCTTTGCCAGTACTTACCTAGATTTACAGATCCCAATTCTACTCTCACCTTAATTCCCTATCTCTGTTTCAAAAACTGCTTGCTCGTGTGCCCTCAGCAACCTTTTCTTCAAATTTAAAACCCCAGACATTGCACAGGGCATAGAAACCACCTCCTCCACAACTGTTTTCACTTCCAATTGAAATCAGGTCTGGTTTTCCTCTCAAATTGTATCTCAGCAATGTTCAGATACGACTACTACATTCTTTCAACCTCATCCTCTGGTTTTTGCCCTATCTCTGAATTATTTGTAGTTCAAAAGCAATAGCTTTTTGCTTCAGAAATTCAATTCTTCTTTTATGTTTTCTTTCAAGTCATGAACAGATTTATAGGTCAACTGGAGTTCTCCAGGGTACTTTCAAAAGGGAGTAATTGCTTTAAGTCAGCGCCTGACACCCTCCCCTGTAAGATGACAAGTTTTCTCTTACCAAAAGAACGCTGGTTCTTAAGTGAGACTCTGGTGATCTAAAGAGGAATCTTCCACAGGTTTCCAGCAGGGTACACGCCATCTCGATATGGTGATGAGAGAAGTCTGACAGAAGCATCTGGTACATATTTATATAAAAACACAGCTTGTTAAACATCTTTTTCAACCGCAGAAAACATTAAGTTGTGATGATAACAATGTCTTAAGAATTCAGCTTCGAATGAACAGAGACTATTCAGAGAAAGTGATCTTAAGCTGTGAGTCTTCAAACACCTTTTATTTTCTTAAAACCATTTTTAAAATTCGGGACTTGACATCAAAGATAAGTTTGCATGTTTATCAGCAAAGTGAGATGATGTGCCCAGACATTAATGCCTTCCAAAGATTTGTTTTGCTCCTCAACAAACAAAAGCACCTGCTAAAATGGCATAAAAGCCCCTCCTTGCCTCACCGAAAAGCTTTTTGCCTCCAATCCCTCCCCCTTACTGTCATTTTTTTCTGCAAAAACATTAATTGAAATCAACATAATGGAAGTTTTGCAAGGTATAACAGATAAATAAGCAGCAACGTCTGCCATACTTACAAAGAACACTGTTAGCAGTTTATGTCCAAAGGTGGAAATTTAGTTTTAATATATTCCTACCATGAGAGAAATGAAAACATTCTAACTTCCATAAACTGCTATAAAAGTCTCCTCATGCAAGTAACAACAGACAGCAGGTTTAAAACACTCTAGGGTAATAAATTCAGAAAATATCAGCAATAGGTAAATGAAGGGGAATAGGATGGGGACGCATTATCAGCATTTGCAGGAGCAAAGGAGTATCACACCACCAACCTTCAAACAGTGGAGGGTATCATTTTTGGAGAACATCTTAAACTTGGTAAGCTCACCAATAAACCTCACAGTTTTGTTCTTTGTTTCAATGTTGATCTGGTCCTTCTTTCTTACCTAAAAAACAAAAAGAATGGATTTCAGGCCCTCAGAAATACCCAGCTCTTCTAAATTACTTGGACGTGAAAACGCATAAGCAGCTTGGGCAATCAGTAGTGTTTGACATGGATCACTTGTATAGTCCTCAAGGAAATATTAAACATGGATGGTTTTTTTAAGTCAGATTTAATAATGTGCAGACTTTTCTTCTTTTTATTTTAAATTACTGACATCCAGCATAGTTTTACTAACAAAGCACAAATATGTCTCCATGTCTAAACATAATCCACAGAATACAAAGTTGTATTTCCCCAACAGAAAGAGGTTTTTCTGAGAACAGTTAACTTCAGATAGTTGATTCAAGTAAGTCTGAGCAATTCATACACATTTTAATGTCAGTGTTAGAAACAAAAATTGAAATTTGTGCCATAAAACTCAGAACATGGTGAAAAAAATCATCACTGTGCACCATAACCAGCTGGAGTACAAAACTCAAAATAAAGGAGAAATAACACTGAAAAACACAACTGAGACAAATAGAAAATTTTGATTGATGAAAATTAGAAAAACTAATTTGAATTAAATACTCTATTTCAACACCAAATGTTATGTTTTAAACCCAAGGATGACTTATCAGATTGGTTACTCTGAACTCAAAAAACTCCAAAACATACGTGGAATCTGAAATCCCCTTTCAGCATGGAACAGAGATCCTCTGCTACATCGGACATACAGGGATGCAACGTGGCAACCAGTCTTGCATAAAACGGGAGCAAATCCAACCTGCAAACAAAGGAGAGGATTAAACAGACAATTAATTTATAGACAAAAAGGTATTTATGTCTACAAAGATGGGTACCATTTCACTCATGAAAAGAATGAATGTGCACATAGTGACAGGACTACATATAGGCAGGTTTTTGGGCTCACTTCAAAACTCAATGTAATTTAAAAACAACAATACAAGAAGGTAAACTACCATGTCCTGTTGGAATCCTTCACAGTTAATTTCCTTTGGAAGCTACTGCCTTAGGTAAAATGCCAAATACCATCACAGCTACAGAATTTGACCTTCAATAAATTACCAGACACAAACAAAACTCAGATCCATCTCAACAGGCAAAACAAAAAAATCCTTACAGAGAACTCCACTGGTTACTGGAAGGTTTTAACATGCTTTTTGTAGCAGCAGAAATAACCAGGGAAGTAGGAACACCTTCAGCTTTAAGGTGGCAAACTTCTAAATTAATGTAGTAGCTACTACACAAAACAAAGCTCAGCAGATGTGATGTGGCCACCCTTTACTCAAAACTTCAGCCAGTACTCCCACAAATGGTCATATTTCCATGTTTTCTGTAGAACTTCCCTCACTTTCCTTTCTCTCTCCTTGATTACTCGCCTTCATAGCCATTTCCTTTGCACATTTATGCAAACCAGNCACCTTCAGCTTTAAGGTGGCAAATTTCTAAATTAATGTAGTACCTAATATCATTTAACAAGCTGAAGGAAGTATTTTTGGTTTATTTTCAGCTTGCTAAGTTAATGCAGTAAACAGATGGAACTGTAGAACAAGCTTAAGTTTTTCAGTGGAGAGAAACATCCTAGATTTCTATGCTTCAAGTAAGCAATTGCCTGTAAGGGGAAAAATGGATCTTGACTTTACCCTTTATGAAGGATTAAGAAAAAAAAACACTGACCAAAAAATCCAAAAGCACGATAGATATACAGAGCTTGTCCTGGCACAAAGGAAAACTGGAAAAGCATCAAGACCAAAACCCCAAAGCAAAGCATCCATGACTGCCTCCCTCCCTTCACCTTTCTACTTCTATGTCACTACAGCACACCCACTTGCAGAAAAGGAGGTAATTAGATATTAAATTGTGGATTAGAAGCATCAGAATATACTCTCTGAGAGAGGCGTAGCTGAGCAGCCTCCTCATAACACATGTAACTCCTGGTGAAACATTGCAGGTGCCTCAGTTAGCTATTTAACAGTTTTTATCTCTTTTGTTAATCAATAACTGAAGCAGTATTTACATTTTTCAGGCTTGTTCAAGGCTGACTACCCACAGCAAATTACTATCATACATGTTATTGCGCATTTAGCCATTAACTCAGAGAGAAGTGAAAGTCTCATTACTTTCTCATTCACACACAGATACAAAAGCTAAACTCATGGCTGAACTGAGGGGGTGTATCTGAACTGAGAGGATTTTTGTATGGCATCTCTTTTAAGACAAATACCAGAAAGTTTTATTCTGGTCTGAACAAGTACCTGCCTGCTGAGAGCCAATAATTTCATCTCTGTAAACTGAACATACCCAGGGGAAAATTAAAGTCTTAGAGCACATTGTTGTTATTCCCTCCCAGGACACAAAAGGTCTCTACATGGGGAACCACACTAAGACTGGGCACTCCTAAATAGGTGAAATATAATAAAGAAAAGCCTTGGGTCAATTACTCTGACATTGGCAATCAGAGATTGAATCAGTTCCCTTTCAGAGGAGACCAAAGTTTGCATTCAGAGTGGAGACATCGCAGCATCAGTGGCACCATCTACTGGTACCTGCAGGGCTCTGTTTTCTCCAAAAGTATTTCTTCCTCTTGAGAAGAGGGAAAGAAATTAGCTAAAAAAAAAAAAAACAAAACACCACCACAGTATTGCTTTCTCTTCCTGCTCTGGTACATTATGAAGCAAAATCTGGCATCAGGGGTGGGTCAGTTCCCCTCTGAAGTCTGTGTTAAGCACCCTGAATATATAACACCATTGTAAAAAAAAAAAACACCAAACATTTCTGACCACTGTCATTTTAACCACATACTGTGGATTGAAATCCAGTCAGCTCTGGATCTCAGGATCACATGAATTGCACTCCAGTGAAATATCTAAGAGCCTGTCTTCTTTGTAGAATTTCAAGTATTAGTTTATTTAAACAAAACAAACAAAAAACAACCCACACCAAAACTTTTCTCAATTAAAGTCCTAACAGCAATCCCTCTAAAACAGATGCATCCAAGTTTTATACCCAGAAAGAATGAAGGGGTGTTTTGTACATTTCTTCATTTCTGGGATTTTTGGACAGAGCTTAAAGAAGGAAACACTGGAGCAAGAACTCCTGCCTCACCAGCATAATCATAATCCAGACAAAAGCAGTGTATTCACAGGGCCTGGAGAGGTACAAAGAGTCACCCACACTGTTCCATGGGAAGAGAAGGATGGTGTGAAGGGGAATGCTACCAGAGAAGTGCTTTTTATTCCTCTGCCTTGGCATAAACCCTTGATCTCAAGCACATCCCTCAATTTTATCCTCCACTGAGACAAGTCACTGAGGCACTGGTGAGTTCAACTGGACAAAAAGGACCTTGCTACCGAGAATTCTCAGGATAAAGAGCAGAAAGAAGGGAGATGCACAGGAGGTTTACAACTTGTGAGTTAAAGTGTGCAGAACTATTTAATCCTAATTATTCTTAATCCTTAAAAAGCAGCTAACTTCTGAATTCAGAACAACCAACAGGAATGTTAAAAATTTCCACAGGAACAATTGATCTCTTGGTCAGCAAACTTGCAACTTTCCTGGATCACTGTAGATGGGAAAGGCAAAAAATATCAGAAGCCAGCACAGCTTCTGATTTACTGCTTAGCACTTGTGTAGAATAGTTCAGAATTTAAGGCCTAAAAAGAGATTCCAAACTTCTCTCACTGAAGCTATAAAAATTCAACAGAATTGTAGCATGGAGTTCAACCTAAATAATTACGTGTATCTGTACAGGGAGATAATTCAGTTAAACAATAAAGAACTACACATAAAAGCCCTACGGCTGTGAGCAGTTTGGGTTAACTCACTGCCTGCATTAAATTCACTGACTGAATTAAAAGGTTAATATTTAATGTTAAACCAATCCTCCAGTGCAAATCTGAAAGCCACTCAGATGCTAGCATTGAAAAATCTTTTTAAAAGGCTTTCTGTTCTGTTGGGTTGGAGGTTCAAATCACAGCTGAAAATGTAAATGCGACCCATTCATCACTATTGAAGAGAGCAGGGCAAAGATGGTGTATTCGAACACTGATCTACAGTGAGTTGAGGAAGAAATGCCCTTTTTTATCAAGTTCAGTTTTCTGTCTTGAAGAATCCTGGTTTGTCCCAACCTATCCAGCCCTAGTGGGAGCAGGAAAGCTCCCTGGCAACACCACATAATGCCTGATTTCACAGTGCCTGAATTGCTCCTCAAACATGAAACCAGTTCTACACTTTCTTGGTACAAGTGTCATGTCTGCACATTTCCCAAAGGTGATCTCAAGCAAAGAAACAGAATTTATTCTGTTATTAAAATATCTCATTATGGCTGCCAACAACACAGGCAGACTTAGACAGCATTATCTAATACACTTGGAATCTAAATGCTTTTGGAAAATAACACTGCTTTATCTGCATCCTACAAGGACACTGTTCCTTTGAACCTTTCAGAAAAAAACCTCCTCAAAACCACAACCATAACAAGCTTTCTTTTCTCACAGTACCCTGGGGAGATACTGTAGAAATTGTAGAAATACCTGGAATTAGTGAAAACTAGTATGGAACAACAATAATGGAAAGACAAGACATACCCCCACAGCTCAGGGAACAGGTACACTGAGCACAACCACTGTTATGCACAGCACACAAAGCCTCAAAGCAGGGCTACAGAATAGAGAGAATTTTCTACAGCAAAAAGGATTATAAATGTTGATTTCAAGACAGACAGCAGAACTGCTCCTTTATCAACTGCAGCAGTACAGCAAACTTAAATATTAGCAGAGATGGCCCTTTCAAATCCTCTGCATCTGTGGGCAGTTCAGCTGGTATTTACATTGCAACTGCTTGTGGTTCAGCACAAGCATCTCAGTCAACATCCTACTTCTGCTAAGCAGCCCAGAGACTCAATCACTAATGCAGGCAGATATGTACAACTGAACTTGAGATCTTACAGTGGGAAGCTGGAGTATTCACTAGCCCTATAGGTCTCAGAGTAGACAGCAGAAAAAGGTATTAAAAAAGAATTGTACATGGAATGTTAGTATTTCCCAACCATTAGAGGCCAAAACTGTCATGAAGGTAGCAGCCCCCTGAGCCAACCCCACCATCTATTCTGCTCTACTGAGTTCCAACAGAAAAGTTAATCCTTTCAAATTATTATTTTTAAAAGAAATTTGTAGGATAATGGAACTACCACGGGGAAGACAACAAATCAGTGGCAATGCAGACACTACATAGGTTTCTAGGAACTTAACTGTGTGCATATTACAGCCTGATCAAAGACACTTTTTTAATAGTACAATATATTGGGAATTTAACTTTTGCTTTCATGGCACCTGTGAAATCACACTGCTGAATTTACAAGCCATCATGCTGTTCCTGTTTGAAAGCACCTCCTTTTGCTGTGCACAATGCCTACCAAGCTCCTCCAGGTCATTATCACCTGCACACTCTAGCAGATTATGAGAAGAAAATAATGGATATTCAAAGAGGTTCCATGAGTTAATGATGGATTTGAGCAATCTGGAATCTACAGCCCCAGGAAGAAACAGAAGGCAGTGGTACAAACGTCCCTGTATGCTCACAGAGCAGCCAACAAGCCACTTCCATCTTGCAAGCATGGAAAAATCTCTGTTATGGGAGAGCTGAAGACAAAAGTCTAAGTGGTCCTGTTGATTTACACTGTTGTAGATGTTCTAGGCTGTGAAAAAGAAGTTCTCACATTGTGTTTTGATTCATCTCAAGAAAACCAGCAGAATACAGAGAAACAGAAATGTTACTTCTGCAACTTAAATTTGGGCTGAAGAGCACCTTTTTACATCTAACACAGAAGATACTTGACTGCCTGTCTCCTCTGTCAGTAATTCATATTTCAGGCCTCTATCAAAGCCTCCAAAGACTGAGGTGTCAAACCCATAATTTATAGGGGGCAAGAATACAGAAGAGAATGAAAGATTACATGCACTTCTAATTGCAAAAACGAATTTTAACATAAGAGTCAGGTTAATGGCTCCAGTCAGCAAATAAACCACTGGTTTGACACAGTTAAGGGTTCTTTATTAGCACAGCAGATGCTTATTACAGATGGGATGTAGAAATAGGCTTGAATTAAGGTTGAAAGCACAGTGCAAGCAGTGATTAACTGTAGGGAAAACCAAACACCAAAGTCTGTTTATTTAAAGCTACACATGTTGAGACAAAACAGACACTCATGGTATGTTTTTCCCCCCAGTGTTAAAAGGGAATGGAATCAAAGCAGTGTGAACTGTAACGGGAATTCCAAGATGATCATGAAACACTTCAGACTAAAAGCATCATCAAACAACTTATCATGAGAAACGGGGCAAGGTGGAGCAAGAAAAGCTACTTCCTCATAATTTCACCTATTTAAGGCACAAGTTTACCAGAGAACAGAGAAATGTATTATTGTTCCAATGAATCCAAATGAATTTAATATTTCCAACCATTTTTGGAAGAAAGGTTCTTCTTGTAAGTGCAGGAAACCCATTTACAGAAAGAGAGACAAGGAGCAACAGCAAAAACTCTACATGGACAGATGTACATGGACAAAAGAGGCTCAAACTGGCTGGCCTAGAACTGGCTGTTCCAGCAGACACAAGGCTATTATAAAGGCTGTGTGCTGTATCAGAATTAACATATCACAAAAAATCCTCCTTCCTAAACTACACTGTGCTCTAACCATCCACACTGAAAAGTGCAACTTGTCCTGAATGAAATATATCCAACCTTTCTGCTAGAAGGTGGGTTTTGCTGTTGTTTTCATGGTTAAAAGTGATGAAATCATCTGCTATAAACAACAAGTACCAGAGAAAAAATAAATTAACTAAGAAAAATGTTAACTTTGGCCAAAAATATTGTGGTGAATTCCTTGATCATTGATCCTAAATATTTCTTTCGTGCTCCAGGATAAGCCATTCCAGGAGTGCACATCAGGACTAAGCAAAATGCAACTTGGAATATACACTGGTTTTAAAAAAATCCATAAATAAGTTAAATAATGAATGGGTGGATCCAGCTTCAGTTCTTACCTTTGTCTAGGAACTATGAAAAGTGCTCGGACAAGTTTTCTTCTGTTGGCTTTTGTGTTCATGTTCATGCAAAAATCCATTGCTGCCTATAAAGAGAAAAGTCAATGCAGGACTTCAGCTTTAATGCAGAGGGTTTTATTTAAAGCAGTAGAAAATGCTTTTCAAAAGTGGCTTTTACAGAGCTATTCCTACTACATACAGCTGCTTTAAAAACAACCATAAAGCCTTCATTTTTGTGTGGAACTGACATAGTTAGAAAAAACATGCCCAGGGACAGGAATACAGACTGATTAAAAATTAACCCAGCTACTGAGAGACTCCAAAGCTTCAAATCTTTATTTCTGGTCTATATGATCCAGCATTATGGGTTTTAGGAGTGGAAAAAATTAAAACTATGACTCTACCTTGTCTATGAGGTCTCTGTTGACACAATTTGGAAGCTGCTGAAGAAAAGCATCTACTATCAGTTTTAAATGAGATCCAGTACTGGCTTCTTCATCCTCTTGTTCTAAAGGAATAAGTAAACAAGCAGCAGACATCTTTAAGCCACAGGATATAAAGATTTACCATCATATTCCCCAAACACAGTGCATTTATAATGGTTAGTTACTAAATCTTCATCCATAAATTAAAAAAAAAGATATAAGGTGAAAACAAAATTTTGACATCAACTGTGAAGATCTCACCACACCAATTCCCCTACAGTTCCCTTCTAGTTGCAAAACTTGTGACATGCTTCAGAAATTTTCCAGATTTTGAGCCCTAGAGAAAAGTTTATTTGCTCTGTAACACAACAAGTTGTAACATCAACACTTGGAAAGAACCCTTCCTTGGCCAAAGCAACACAAAAGAACATTGCTTCCTGAGACAGGAGCGTGATGAAGTTTGGGTTTCTTTCAGTTCGAGGATGCTCAGCTGTAACAAGGATACCCAAAGGTATCTGAAAGGAAAATGGAGACACAGACTTCATAAAGGAGAATCTGGTGGGGTGCAAATCACATCCAAGTAAACTACAAAACACCCAACACCTGGTGAAGTCCCTCTGTATTTACAAGCTACACAGTAAGAACAACCCTTGTCCTGGAAGACTCTAGTTCCTTTTTCAAGTTATTGCAAGGCAGAGATACAGGTGCTACTTGTAGGACTTTCTCTCCTATTTTTTGGAATCTGCTGGAGGTAGGAGCTGAACTTAGGTAGAGAAACACTAAGAATTCCTCCAGGGAACACTGCCAGCTCTGCCAGTCTCCCAGTCCTGAAAGGGCCAGAGACCAAAGCAGAAACATCACCTCTCTTGCACAGGAAATACAAGTTGGAAGAACAAGAGACAAGAGGTCATTAAGGAAGGAGTAAAAAGAAAGGAAGATGTTCCAGATGCTCAGACAAAAGACACTCAAGAAGCTTTAAATGTTTAATGGAACCCTGACTCTCTCATCACTCATATAGAGTTCACTAACATGCAACAGCCCAAACACAGCAATTTGTAAATCTTGGTTTAATGCACTTTTCTATTTAAATAGATACAGCCACACCTTCCTGTCTCCTTCCTTTTCCCTTACAGCGATTAGTTGTCTCACCTGAGTCTTCTACTGAAACTAGCTCAATGGCCTTGAATTAATTAAAAAAGTCTGATAATTCAGTCACTTTTCCAGACACTCTTTCCAGAGGTCCTGCTATCATATTAAATTTCAACAATTCCCCTAATATATCTCTTCTTTCACTGTCCTCTCCTCCAGTGGAGGGCTACAGACATTCTCACATTCTATTTTCTCATCACAGTATGTGGATCCTTTCCAAGTGAAAAGGCTCCTTTGCAGTACCTGAAGCAAGTCTAGGACTTAAGACAGAAAGTTAAGAATTTTACACTGACAAGAAATTAAACTGATCAGGGCTCCCTTCACTAAGGGAAAGTATCCAATTCATGCAAAAAATTAGTTAACTTCTTCCTTTTCACACTGATCCTCTTGCGTTCCAGTCTTTTATCATGACCACATTTTAAAATTGCATTAACCCTTTTTAAAAATTTACTACAAGTAGTAATGTTAAGCAATTATGGTTAGACTATTTCTAACAGTGTATCTGAGTGAAAAACAAATAAAGCAGTATGATCACTGTAGAAACTGAAAGCAGTATTTTTTCTTTTTAAACACCTTTATATTTTAATCAGAAATGCAGGCAACCCTGCAATTTTCATGGATCAGAACTGAAAAAGCATCAGGAGACAATAAAGACTTCCTGAAGACATTTCCTGCAACAATTGGTACCAAATAATCTTCTATTTCAGCAAGTTACTTGCCCTCCATTCTCCCTACACACGTTGAGACAGCCCTGACTCCCTTGCTGTAAGACAAACATCTTATTTTAATTTTTACAGAACTAGAACCTTCCAGAGGGCTCTGTCCTGAAAACTCTGCCCAAAAGCTTCAGTCTCCTCTGTACAGTATCACCCACGCAGTGGGGGTAAGAGAAGTGCCTTTGCAATGCTGGCAGCTCCTCTGAGGGGTGAGTTTCCTTAAGGAATTTGATCAGGCAGGACCCCTCACAGTCAGGTGGTACAAACCAACACCGGGAGCAAACTGTTGGCTGGATCCCCCTTCTCTGCACAACTCTTGAGCACAATGTTAAACAGCCTGTTGAATCAAAGCCTCACTGAGGAATGTGTTCAGAATCCAGTCCCAAAGGTCCACAAAACACTTCTTAATATTTTTATGTCTTTTTTTAATTTCTGCTCTTGAACAGTGTCCAAGTGGAGATCGGTGATGCCTGGCATTCCTCAGGGGCTGGGACCAGGACCAGTGCTGTTCAACTCTTTCTGGGACAGTGGGATTGAGTGCACCCTACCAAAGTCTGCCGAGGACACCAAGCTGTGTGGTGTGGTCAACATGCTGGAGGCATCCAGGCCCCAACACAAGAACAACACAGACCTGCTGGAGAGAGTCCACAGGAAGGCCAGGAAGATGATGAGATGTAGTGGAAGGTGTCCCTGCCCACAGCATGAGGTTGGAACTAGATGATCTCTAAGGTCCTTTCCAACCCAAGCCATTCTATGATGATTAAATCATAAATTCACTAGATCAGGTAGGATTTTCAGTTTTAAGCCACAGAACCTCTAGCCAGTGACTCTAGATGTGATTCTTTCCCCCCCGCCACACCACATTTTAGATATAAGACAAGTTTCCTGTTTCAGAAATGAAAAAGAATAATCTCCACTGGTCCTTGGCAATCCAAAGCAGCAAATCTGATGTGTTTTACAAACTGGGCTCAAAAAAAAAAACACCACCTCACTTGCTCATCTATGAATTTTTCTCTTTTCTTCCTATTCAGTACTATTAGAAGAAACCCCTGTTTCATAAGAAAAAAGTCGTGTATGTAATTAGAAGTTAGAATTCTTAAATCCTGCTATATAAATATGTAAATCATAAGAAAAATCTTTATCATTTAACAAGACAAAGGCAGAGCTGAATCTTAAATTTCAAGAGAAGTCAAAACCAGAAAAGATTTTATTAGAAGCTTAAGCATTTGATGAGAAAAATCATTTACGCACTGAAGTCTACAAACCTCTCTGTAGTCACTTCTTGGGCAACCGCCTTTACATTTGGTTATTTTTAAAAGCTGTATGAAGCAATCAGTAACTTCCACTGCATAACCCCATTTATAATACTTTTCAGTTGTATTTGAATGAACTGTTACAAAAGCATTTTTTACCACAATCCTAGCAGTTTCTATGTACCAAGTCTCATAAATAATAAAGCAATCATTCTTCCTGAATGCACACTATAAATCTACAAGCTAAAAACCATCAAGCTCAAAAAAAAAAAAACAAAACCAAACCAAAAACCAAATCAGGAAGAAAAAGAATCCTTAAAACCAATTTTTTTTTACCTTGCTCATCAAGAAGCTTCTTCGTAAGATCTTCTGCCTCATCTCCGCAGTCCAACTCCAATGGATCATCATTAATATCCAGGTTCTCCAGCTCCAACTCCAGATCCTCGCTCCCAGGTGCTTCCTTATTATCTTTGGCATCTTTTGGATCTGTTTAAAAGTTAAGTAGAAACATTATATTGCTAAATATGCACAGGCATAATAAAAATACAGGACGAATCATGCTGCTAAACCTACACCTCTTGAGTGTCTTAACCTTGTTAAAAAGAAATGGGGCAAAGAGTATCTATCTCTTGGGACTGTTGTTTCATCTGTTGGGTCTCAGTGGTTTGATATCCTTCACACAGCCACCTGAAAGCCAGTTTCAAAGACAAAAACACTAATTTCATATTTTCACTGCATACTCTTCATAGCTCAGCCAATAACAAAACCGACAAAGTAAGATGAACAGAGTATGTTTTACACAGAGGAAGAAAAAAGCAAAAAGCAGAACCACAGGAAGCTGTTGAAGGAATAATGTGCAACATAGGAGGCCAAATAAAAACCATATTTTTGCTGAAAACAATCTGTGAATCTCTAGATAAAGATTCAGAAAGGAATAGCTTCTTTTTTTTCTTGGACCACAACACTGGTCCAGCATAGAGCATTTTTCCAAGAGATAAGTACCTCAAGTATTTTGCTATTCTTTCAAGTCTCCTTCAAGCATTTATTTGTAGATTATTCTTCATAGAATAAACAAACAAACAAAAAAAATCAAGGCAAATAACCTTATTAAAATACTTAAACTATTCAAAGAAAAATGTGGCAACTAAGCAGTGCACACATCATTTGGAAATACAGACTCACAAAACAAACATGTTAAAAATCACAGAACAAAATTAGTCTGGAGTGGACTTTAGTGTGAGGTCTCCAGCTTAATCTCCTGCTCAAAGTGGATGAACACTATTCACATCAGATTTCTCGGGTACTTTTCCAGTTGTTTTGAAAAATATCTTAAGACAGAGATTCCAGTCTCCCTGGGGAAGCTGCTCCAATATTTAAAGATTCTTGCAAGGAAATTTCATAACTATGCAAACGTGAATCTTCTGTTACACTTTAACCCAGTGATGCTGAATTTTTAGCCCCTTATAATTAAAGTCTGTCAAAGCCTGGCTTCTGTTGAGTCAGAAGAACCACCCGGGCCTATTAATCTACTGGAATTTTATACCAACAAAGTCAGCTCCAATTAACAGTTTAGTAAAAAAAAGCAACAGTGGAAAAAATAAACACCAGCGTCTTTCAGAGGAGGAAAACTCTCATGCTTCTTGCAGAAAAGTTAGTGTTTACACACACTGGTTTACCTCCAATTATTTTAAATTTAAAATTATATCTATATTAAAATGCATTTACTTTTTTTCTTCCTGAAATACCATACCCAGGTCTAATCCCTATCCCACGAAGTTTATTCCCTAAAGTTCATCCAAAGCGGTGTACTGTCCTGATCACCACAAATTATTTCAGTAGAGACTCACTACTTCCATCAAATTTGTACAGCTGTTGGACAAGATACGTTCGAATAAATACTCATCTAAGCATCCTACCTCTTGATTCATCTTTGCTGGAATCCTTGTTCTGGGAATATTTTTCATTATCTTTAAACAAAATTGCTGGCACAAAAGCCTTCAAGTCAATGAGATTCTCGTAGAAGTTTCTGGCGTCTTCATCTTCCCAGATACCCCCCTCCAGGTCATATTCTCCAGGCTTTCCTGGTGTGAAAATATCAATACCAGGTCCATGTTCTGCAAAAACAGCAAAACCATTTAAAAATGATTTACACAAATTTACAGTCTTCTACAGGGAGGTTCCCTAAAGATAAAAAAAAAAAAATCAGCTTAGTTAATCTATTTATTACTACCACTGTTTTCACCTAACCATTGCAATGTATATTTTTTAAGGTGTTTTTAACCATTCTATCTTAATATCAGATATATCAAGACATTATCTTAAAATTGTAAATTTGATTTTGATTGAAAATGCAGATGGTATCAGAGTGAAAGTCAAATCCAGTAAAATAAAGCAGCACATTATGTGGTATTTGAAAGGAAAGTTGTAATAGACTGTAATGATATTAGCACTAAAAGTAATCACTCTGAGTATGAAGAACTGTACCCCATTGAATTTTAAGAATGAAGTTTAGAAAGAATAATTTTCATTTTAGAGGCGTTCAAGTAATACAGTTTTATTAAGCTGAAGATCACTTCAGGCAAAAGATACGCTCAGGATTTCAACATCTCAATTAATCTCAAATTTTAAAGGCACTGAACAGCAGTGTCAGCTAAAAGCTGCACTTGTGCTCAGGAGGTCAGACAGCCACACCTAGTCACTTATCTGGCTCAACAATATGTTCCTGCTCATAACATCATAGCCCAAAATAGACTTCAGGCCTATTCTGGAACAATATCAGTTTTTAAAACTCTAACAGTTTTTAAATATTAAAAACTGCATGATATTAAATGGAAAGGATCAGGTTAAAAACATTTTTCATTTTCCATTTATGACTGTTTTACCTGAAACAAATCTGAAGAGATATTACTTAAGTTACCATAACTACACACAGCATATATAATAGTTATGGTTACATGTTAGGCTTAATTACTTAAATTAAAAAATGAATTCACTGATATCCTTCTGGGGAAAGCCTAAATGAAACAAAACCAGCAGAAACAACACATGGGTTGGTTTCCCCACCACATCCAAGCCCAGCCCAGGGCTGTTTACTTGCTTCAGAACCTGGCTTACCCTCGGGTGTTGGTTTCTCCTGGGGAAGGTCAGGCATGTTTTCATCCAGGAGATCAGCCAGAGACTGAGAATTTGCCAACAGCTTCTGATATGACATTGCAAATTCCTCATATTGTTTGTGTCGATCCTCACTCAGCTCCCCTTTGGAGTGGAGGATGCGCCTACAAAAAATCCAAGTTACAGTAAGACAACCTTTTTCCTTAGAGTGTATTTGAACCACTGTGAATTACACTGAGCAAAGTTAACCTGCTCTGTTTGAGGGAATTGTGAGAATTCCAGTTTAGACTGCCATTGCAAAAAATTGAGTTATTTTTCCAAACCACGCTGAATTTCCAACTTCGGTCCCACTGAGGATGGTACAACACAGAAAGCCAACTTACTTTTTGCCATGATCATGCTGTGACAGTCCTGCACTATGAAAAAACTTCTGTGTTAAATTAGAACATTCAACTTACACGAAAGCTGGATGAAAACTGCTTTGCACCTGCAACAATCCATTTCCACATTGCTTAAATGATTACATGGGCTTTTATCACCAGCAGGCTCTAAACAAATTACATGTTAAAAGTAATTTAACACTGAGTTTCCAACAAAACAAGTTATTTCAAGACTATTGGTCCAGTTACATTTGGTTTTTGCAGTTGCTCTTTGTTTTCTTTTATGAAACTATTCATACTTGGTTTAAATTATCATTTTAAAATTGGTATCTGTTGTCAAAAGCAGGTTGCTTTTGAAGGAACAGTCACTGCTCACAAGTGCACAATAAAGCAGTTCCAGAACAGGTGGAACAGTACAACTCTATTTTCTTACCAAACTACAGTTAAGACCATCTTGACATTTTGACCAAAAATGCCACGAACATTCAGTAATCTAACGAAATATACTAATCTCTGCTAGTCCAAAGCTTGCCACAGAAGTCTGATCAAAGACTGTCATCCTTCATTTTGGGTTAACTCGGAATAAGCTGTTTGCTCATGAGCACTGTTCTAGTTTATCCTGAACTCTGGTTCCTGAGAAGGGCCTTTTCCCATCTGGCACGATCCACTCATCCACTCTGCAGGAGCAGTTACTACATGGATGAGGCACAGTCAGTTCTCTACCAGCCAGGAACACTTTGGGCCAGATGAGCTGTTTGGGGCCAACTACAGCCAAGATCCAAATGGGCTCAGATTAAACATGGACTTCAAAGGGAAGCTGATTCCAATTTGTTTTTCAGTAGCTTGAACCATGTTAACAACACTGGCCTAACCAGCTGGAACCACTGACAAGGCCCCCTGCACTGACACGAAAGCATCAGAAGTCTGAAAAAAGGTGCAAATGCCACAATTCCTGAAGCAGGTTGAATCACTGCATCATCCTTTGTATGATCCCATTACCATTGGGCTTTTATCAAGCAATAGGTATTACAGTCCCAGTTCTGCCAAAAGACAAATATTTTGTGGTATAAAAATTCAAAAACAGTTTAAGCAAGTTGAGGGATATCAATCTTGGCTTTTTTCCAGTTGCAGGTTAATTGTAAAACAAAAGTCATCTCCATACACAACACATTCAAGGGTGAGCAACAAAATCCCTTAGACCTGCTCAGAGCCAAAACTGGACACAGGTGCCTGGCCAGAGGGCAAGAAGCAGCAATGATGGCAGAAGTTCTATTTCTTGTCCCTCTGACACTTCTATAAAAATCTATTACCCACTCCTGCAAAGCAGAGCAAGAAAAATTCACAAATTAAGAAACCACTGACAATTTCTGAAGTGCAGTAGTTCAGTTTGGATTCAGGAAACACGTTAAGTGCCAGCTCACAGCTTTTCCATGGAGACAGCTGCCCATTATGTACACGTTTTAAAATACACCAGCAGCCTTACAAACACGAGCACTGAAGCTCTGTGCTATTATTAAAAAAACCAAGAAAGCAAAGTGCTGTAACAACAGTTCAAGAGTTTCAGTTCTCATTTTCAGTTCCCAGAAGACAAGTGTTAACAAATTCAAGGAAGCTCAAGCACATGAAGCACACTTTAAAAAGCACAATTCTGTTCTGAATACAATTAAAAGTAGAGCACACAGCACTTGTCTTATTTCATATCTCTTCACAGCACCCCAGGCAAGTTCAGCACATCTTAAAAACACCCTTAATTTAGACCAAAGAAGTTTCTTCCATATCTAACATTCATTTTTGAAAACCCTCTCTAGAATTTGGAAATCAACCTGTTTCCTTCCAATCACATAGCCTGGCAAGTTTGGCTGTGCTCTCAACTGTGTAACCAGAAGACCACCAGGTTCTACTGTCAAAGCACAACATGAGGTGGTTTTCTAATCATCCAATTATCCAGAAACCCCTGTGTATAATAATGCTTTAATTTTACCTAAATGATTTGCAGGTTACACAGGACTAATGCACTGTTAATTTAGGATATTAATTTTCAATTAACCATTCTGCACAGCTTGAGTTATTGCACAGTCGCTCTCCTGACACAGAAAAATTTATGAGTTATTTACCTGACAAAATGTCATAACTTAAACATATCACACAGTTGATGCACAAGAGGGAACAGTTCACTCCCTGCTCACTTCATTGATTCTGGAGCAACAGTGTGAATAAAAACTGCTGCTATCAGCAAAATGGATCAGATTTTTATTACAGAGAGAACTGTGTTATCCAATAGGATTATTGGTTGTTATAAAATAGAAATCCAACAACCAAACAAAAATATACCAAAAACCCCCACCCATCCACAGAAAACAATACAAAAGCAAGCAGCCAACCAACTGCACAATCACTCTCCCAAAATCCACAGTTCAGGAAGTATTCACAGACTTCTTCCCAGGCAAATTTCTGTCCTGCCCTCACTTGCATTTTTCCATAGTGTGCAAAAGCCAAGAACCTCTCTTACTGATACACTGTAAGCAAATAAAATTTCGTAGGAAAGTTTCTTGATGTCTTTTTTCTTTAAGAAAAAACTTATTCCTCAACTTTTAAAATAAGCACCTTGAAGTTCAGAGGGATAAAACAGAGTTCTCTTAATTCAGTGATAAATGATAAGTTCTTCACATTCCTTCCACAAAACAAAGCTCTGCACCCAAGTCCAAGGAATAATTCAGATGAGGAGGGGCATAAAGAGGTCCCTCATCTGATCTATCAAAGCAGGCTCAGTGACGAGATCAGACCAGGCTGCTCAGGGCTCTATCCAGTCTCTTTTATCCAGCTGTACAAGTAAATAGTAAAGGATATTTCCCTCTCTCAGATCACCCATAGTCTTTCTTCGTTTCTTAACATATTTTATACCTCTTGGAAACTTTTTTTACTCTATTTCCTATCATACAGGCCTTACAAAAGCCACTCATTGAAATGCCACCCAGAACCAATCTGCCCAGAACCAACTGCAATTGTGAAAGGATAAAGGTTCATACTCACTAACTTTAAAAAAAAATAAACAACTAAGTTCATAACTCACTTTAAACTAATAAGGTACTTGTAGAAATAACAGCAGTCAGTTTAAAGTCAGTTTATAGTCCTGTGAAATACAACACTTGGCTGACTGAGACCAGACAGGACTGCAGCACAAAATCCCTCAGCACAATTGATCCTTGGTTTGGTAACATGAAATTTTAATGCATTCCAACCACACACAGGACTCTGGACTGATGTCCAGCCTTTGAGCTGAAACCTGTATCTACACCCAGTGGCATGCTCACTTCTATGTTTCCAGGAGGATTTAAGAATGACTCTATTTCAAGACCAGCAGCTGGGTTTAGGCTGGTTCCAATAATGACAATTCCGGACGCCTTAAAGAAAACAATTATTGAACAATGTCAACATAGTAGAAAAATATCATTCAGATCCCAAAGGTGTGTATAATCTTACCCTGCAACATTAGTATTACATACAGATATCTAAGAGGATTTGAATCAAATTGTCTATGCCCTCTATTTTAATATAATACTATATAATCTGCCCACCTTGAAGTGTTGTGGATACCTTGTTAACATAAACTAATTTTTCCTCCATGCTGGTACACTAAAAAAGTAAACAAGCCAAGCCATTGTGGCATATGCTCCATTAGATACATGTGGGTGGAAAGGGAAAAATCAGATTGTGCCAACTGGAAAAGGACAGTACCAGCTGGGAAAGCAGCATTGCTCTCACACTGATAAGGAAGTAAAGACAATTAATGCTAAAGGTCAACCTGCCTTTTCTTTAAAGATATTTGAAGAGTCTGTTTAGTCTTTGCTTTTTAACTATTCAGATCAAGTTTAGAAGTTTTTTTAGATACCATGCAGAACGCACTTATCTTTTACACACCGACTACGAAAGACTTTGTTTAGAAACACTGCAACGAATCTAGGCATCTCATAAATAGACTATTTTTTAATTCATAAATAAAAAGCAACAGTCAAGTGTCACCTGTTTTGTCTTTCAATATTTTGTAGCTCCCTGTGGTCCCTTTTCAGGTGTTTGGTCAAAGACGTAAAGTATTCCTTCAACAAATTCTGGAAGGGCTGCTGTTTCTCTGGGCTAATTATCTCACTAGGAGGAAAGCTCAAGTTAAACTTCTCGGCAACAGTTTTTACTTTCCTCGGTACCAAACCAGCAATGTCATCTCCACAGTGCCGGCAGAAGCTGATAACCACAGAAACGTGAGTGTGGGATTCCCGGTCGGCATTAATAATGTTTTTAAGCTGCTCATAGATCAAAGACAGACCTTCCTTGTCAGTGAAAATCCCAACTATTGTCAATTCCGCAATGAAACGCAGGTCAGTTCTCAGCTTGGTGATGTTGGGAGTCTTCTCTTCTTTCCTCGCCTCAAAATGTTTTTTCCAAGCCTGAAGTAAGGAAGGGGCAAAATCAGCGTATCGCTGGTGGAAGAGGGAGCACAAGTGCACGGCACAGTTCACATCCGAGATTTTCAGCTTGGCCTCCACAATGGAAGCTACTGCTTCTGCAATGTATTTGCTTAAATTCAGGCTATTAAAGTCATGGGACAAGGAGTCCCGTTGTTGCTCTGTGATGGTTTTTAGCTTCTTAACAAAAGCTGTGTTCTTCTTCAGGCTGGAGTCCAGCCTGCTGAAGAAGTTTTCCTCGGGCCGGTTGTCCGGGGCATTCTGGTTCTTGCTGCGGAGCTCTTTCCTTGCCTGGTGGCGCTCCCAAGCCTCCTGATGGAGCTGATGTGCTTCCTCTTTTTCCCTAAGAGACATAAAAATTACAGATTTTTGTTACAGGACAAAATATTTTGTTGTTTGCAGGTTATCAGTTCAAAGGGAAAAACATCACAGTTGGAAACCCTTCAGCAGCTCTAAAAATTTCCGTTTAATACTCTCTTCTTAAATATTTACCAAGTTAATCCTAGACAGCCAAAGCATCTGCTTCACAAATTCTGTTTAATTTTTGTAATGCAAAAGGCAAGTACCACTTGTTGCACACAAAAAAAAAAAAGCCTAAATACTTCCAGGCAGAACATATTAATCCCAACAGACTTCAAAAATATAAACACAGAACTCCAACTGGAGATGGAGTTCTTACAAAAGAAGACAGTAACGTTTCAACAGGTCACTGTATTACACAGTTAAGGGAAATCTTTTATTCCCAGACTACTGAAATTACACAGAAAATTTTAAATAGGTGAAATGTATCTGTCCCAGCTAGAATTCAGCTATCACATTGCTTCAGTCTTAAAAGTAAGTCTTAAATATTTCAGACATAAGAATGCCCAGAATCTGAGCTTTATTGGTCCGAAGATGCCATGTCAACACTGTAGTACCCTCAGATAACATATTAAAAAAAAACATTGTCTTGGTAATACCACATATTAAACTGCCAGGTTACATTCAGAGTTTGCCACCCAGGTATCAGTCGTCTGTGTTTGATTAAAAGAAATGACAGTCATTCCTCACAGCAGATTTGCTCCTGTCATAGTCTGTAGACCTGCCAGAGTATGTATTCCAAATGTTATGGTGCTAACACCCCTCCACCTCAAAAGAAGCTGCTTCTGTATTGTGCTGGCTTGGGCTGGGACAGACTTAATTTTCTTCCCAGTGGCCTGATGGGCTGGTTTGGACTTGTGCTGGAATCAGTGTGGATAGCACAGGGATGTTTTCGTTACTGCTGGGCAGGGCTAACACAGAGTCAAGGCCTTTTCCTTACCCCGCTCCACCAGCGAGGAGGCTGGGGGTGCACAAGGAGTTGGGAGGGGACACAGCTGGGACAACTGAGCCCAACTGACCCAAGGGATATCCCAGACTGTACAACTCAACATACAAATCTGGGGAAGAAGGAAGGGGAGGGATGCTCAGAGTGATGGAGCTTGTCTTCCCAAGTCACTGTGACATTTGATAGAGCCCTGCTGTCCTGGGGGGGGCTGAACACCTGCCTGCCCAGGGGCAGGGGGGGATGAACTCCTTGTTTTGCTTTCCTTGAGCACACACAGCTTTTCCTTTATGTATCGAACTGTCTTTAGGTCAACCCACAAGTTTTCTCACTTTTAGTCTTCTGATTCTCTCCCCCATCCTGTTGAGGGGAGTGAGGGGCTGTGTAGGGCTGAGTTGCTGACTGGGGTTAAACCATGACATTCAAGCCTAACTGTGCATTACATGGTCATCACATGCAGAACACTATCAAAGTCCCATATTAGAGACAAAAATAACAGAGGTTACAAGCGTGTAGAAGTCATAAAGCATGCTCAGACAGCCACATAAAACTTAAAACACTACAGGCAACTTCTTAAAAGTAACTCACACAGTTCATCTTTTATAACTCTGCCCACAATCCTGGTAGCAGAACTACAGCATTTGGCACAATTAAACCATTAAAAGACCACTTACTTCAGTTGAGCAGCTGCTTCTTCTTGTTTCTTTTTCTCTTCCTCCTCTTGTTTCTTTTTCTCCTCTTCTTCAAGTTTCTTTTTTTCTTCTTCCTCTTTCTTCTTTTGCTCCTCTTCTGCCTTTACTTTATCCTCTTCTTTTTTCTTCCGCTCTTTGTCTTCCTTCTTTCTTTTATCCTCTTCCATTTTCTTCTTTTTATCTTCAGGAACCTTTAAAGTCTCTCTCTTCATGCCAACCTTGACATCGTCTTTTGGCTTGTCCCTGGTACTCACTGGTCTCCTTTCACTAAATTCTTTATTATTTAGCTGAGATTCCTTTTCTTCCATATTTGCTGGCTTTTTGCGCTCAGCTGGCATCGTGTTACCCAGGCAAACCTGCAGAATCACAGCAAAAGAAGTACTTTTAAATTGCTGTTGATATTTTAGTCATTTTTCACAGCCTACCCATATTTAATTAACTCACAAACGCCTGACTCATCAGAAAAAAGGTTTTTCGGAACTAAGGAATGGACCTAAAAAGTAAAAACTAATTATTTTGTAAGAGCATTGTACTGCAAAGCTGTCTTCAGCATAAAGTGAAAGCATCTCAAGTTTCTACAACCCAAGAAATACAAGATCTTGGAATATATAGTGAAGCCCATCTGAAAAAAAACCACGAAAACAACAAGACTGATGAAAGCAAAGTATCCCCAACTTAAAAATAATTAAGTATTTGATTCATCAGCATGCACCTACACCTCACTGACCTTTCTACACAACTCCTAAGAACACTCCCCCCCTTCCACTGCTTAGGATCATAGGGCAATGCAGGTTTGATGGGACCTCAACTAGTTGAACCTCCTGTTCAAAGCAGGGTCAGCAATGAGGTCAGACAGGAATGCTCCAGCTCCATCCTTGAAAACTGCCAAGGAAGTAAACTGCACAACCCCTCCGGCCAACCTGTTTCAATGCCTGACTCTCCTCACTGTGAAAAGGCATCCTCTTGCTTCCTTCTTTCCTCACCCTTCCCAAGATTTCCCCAGCCATCTTCAGGACTCTTTTCCAACACTCAAGCTGCAGAAGTAGCAGCTGCAGAGTGAGCTGTGCTGACTATGCTGGACACACAAACCTCCCTGTCAGCAGAACAAATGGAAATAATATTAGAAAGGGTGCAATTATCAAGAGTTATCCAAGGCTACAATTCCTCTCTCCTTCTACTCAACCAACATTTTGTAGGAGCTTTAGCCTCTTTGGGGTTTCCAGCCCTCAAAGTTTTGGTTTCACCCGGCTGAAGATACAAGAGGTAACACACATGCTGAACATCAAAGGCTAAAAAAAATCCCAGAATAATTCTGATCAGAAGGAAACTGTGGAGGGCAACTAGTTCAGCCTTCAGCCCTCTTCTCCAAACAGGTCCAATCAGATCAAGGAATTGGCTACCTAAGGTTTTAGTATCTCCATGGACAGAGATGCAATGGCCTCTTCTGGGCCCCTCTGTCAGTACCTGAATAACCACACTGTGAAAAAGCTTTCCCTGGAATTTGCTATGCCTTATCTTGTATCTGCCTCTTTTCATCCTGTCCCTGTGCAGCTTTGAGAAGAAGCCAGCTCCATCTTCTCTGTCCTCTCCTGTTCGACTGTTTTAAGACACTAAGAAGATTTCCCCTCTATTCTTACAGATTAAGAAACCCTTGAGTTCCCTCTGTTTCTCTTAACTATCATATCCTCCAGCCTCCTGATGTTCTTGGTGGCCCTCCAGTATGTCAATGCCTTCCTTGGGAACAGAGAATCCAGACCTGGATGTGGTGTCCAGACATGGTTTTTCAAGTACCAGATAGAGGGGGAAGACTCACCTCCCTCACCCTGATGGGTAACTCCTGGTACTACAGTCTAGGATGCAGCTGTCCCTAATGAAGGGCATTCTGCTGACTCATGGCAGGATCAGGTGGGCCACACAGGACCACAGGAGAAAAAATCAGAACCACCTAAGCTTTATTTACTTCATGCCACATTGATCTCTTAAAACAAAAAATAGTTTTCACATGTTCACATGCTACAAGTTAAATGCATATATGGGTGGGATCGATGGGACACCACTGACCGTGATCCCTTCCGAAGAACCATCACTGTTTTTATCAGTAACACCAGTTTGATTCCCAACTGACACCCCTACTTTTGCCTTTCTGACATTTAACTCTGACTGGGTGATGAAAACATGATAAATTCACAGATTTCCTACATCTACTCGCAGTGGATGATGAGACACTTGCATTCCAATCTAACGTAGGGTGCTTCTAGTATTATTTTTAACTACTGTGAAATATATTTATAAATAAGAAACCACACTAAAGAAAAGCTCTGTTTCTTTCTAAGTAAGTATTTCACATTTCCTCCCCCACCTCCCAAACAATAAGATGACAGATTCACATGCTGATTCACATTCCCACCCATACGGAACTCCGTGTTACAATATTTAAGGTGCTTGTCCAGGTCTTCTAGAGAAAAAAAACGTTTGCAAAAGTTCAAAGTGTATTCAGATACAGGCAGTGACAACTCACCAACTGGGAACCTATTCAGGACTTCGCCTGTTTGACAGCAATTGGCAACAGCACCAAAGAAAAAATGTCTCTGACACTGATTTATGGAAATCAAATCAGCATTGCTTAAACAAGCACTAGCAAATTTGGCTCCCTAATGCATGTCCTACAACTAGAAGATTTCACATTTCAGGATCTTAGAGCTACTTGGATTTCAAAAACACTGAACTACATCATCTTAAAACAGTGTTATTGTGTAATCAGCACTTAACCTAAGAGGGAAGGGGTCAACAAAAGCCAAACAACTAAACAGCCCCCCAAACCTTGTCATAATAAAGTCTGAACTAATTTTTCTATTTCTGTAGGCCAGTCAAGTGGGACCTGTTCCTCACAGCTCCACCTGAGAGAAGAAAATCTTCTACACATCCTGTTTCAAAATCAACAATAGCTATTTCAGTTTTTTCTCACTATGAATCCACACTAGAAATTCCATCAGTTTGAGACAGCTAAATTACCCCTCCCACCATTTTTAACAAAAGGGGTTAGCAAGGGAAGCTTTCAGCATTTAAACATCACCATAAGATCTCACTAGTAGGTGAGGTAGAACATTGCATGAGACTCTCCAATTAAATGAAAAAAACAACAGAGTAACACATTCATTTTAAAAAGAAAAAGTGTTAGATTATGAAAGATATTAAATTGGGAGCTAAGTTTAAAAGGAAAACATTGGAGAAAATGGCTGTTTATGATTAAAGAAATGCTGGAAAAGCATGTCAGAATTCCAATACTGTGTCTTTTATCTTTGCCCCCCACCTATTGTCAGTAGGGTAATTCAATTACAATTTGGGAAAAAACAAACAAAAAACCCAACAAAACCCCCACAGAACAAAATATCCAGCTACACGTGTAACTTCGAACAACAGGGTCACTCACCAAAATCATTATGGTATCAAGCTCTTATTAAATTTAGGAACTCAGTTCTGTTTTCGAGATGTTTGGGACGTTTGCTCGTATAAAAGCAAAACAGGGAAGATGGGATAAAAAGAAAAGGGATGGGGCATAATCAGGCACATTATGATTTCAACCACAAGGCAGTATTATCCACTTTTTTCCCAATGAACACTGGTGACCAAAAAACCTTGTTTACAGCAGATTCCTGTCCTGTATCCCAGAATAGGTGTGTTACAATACTCTTCACTGCCTGCTACGTGTACAGCTCCTTATCTCCCAAACCTTTCCGATGGCTCTGCCAGCTCCTTTGTGGCTCCACCAACCCCCGCGGGCAGGAGGAGGCGGAGCGGCCGCTGCCTCGGAGCCACACACAGCCTGATCCCTGATCCACGGGCTGATCCAGCATGGAGCCTCCCCTGACAGACGGTACAGAACTGCCCCAGAACTGTCCCGGGAGCGCGTCCATCGCCCTTCGCTGGGCAGGAATGGTGAGCCAGACCTCACTTTTTTCACTCAGCTGCCAGTTATCACAACATCTGCAGAACGTTCAGACCTTCAGAACATCTGCCTCGCTGGACTGAAACTGGCTGAAAGGCTCAAAAGATGTGGGAAGCAGGGAAGAGTGGAAACAGACGGACAGCAAGCTTGCCTGGGTCTCATTTCCAGAGGGATTTAGGCTGAAGATACAGTTTGGTTCAAATTAAGGGGATGGTATGGAAACATTAAGAGAACTTCTATTCAATATCTTGTGTTTATAGCAAGGTACTGAGGAACAATAATGACAGGAACTTCATAAGCCAACAGGACAAACCAGCACTCACAGCTAAAAATTAGGAAGGACAGAGAAAAAAGAGACAAGACAAACATCCACATGCCTTTGGCAGCCCATTTCTGTAGTGACAGTCACATGCTTTAACATTCCTTCTTAGTTTCAGTGCCTACAGACACTATTTTTTCAAAGAAAACTAATTCTCTTAATTTTCCAATATTTGACACACCTTAACTCACTTGTGGTTAAGAGATTTTTAGTGTACCTAAATTTCTACTTTTTTTTTTACTTCATGCCATTCTGGGAATTTGAAAAAGTGATGGGACGGGGTTCATGATACTCTGGGCTCACAAATTTAAGAATGGGGTCTTGAAATACAGAAGCAACATTTAAGACAAAGCATCTATGTACTTACTCTCAAGGAAACTAGAGTCATATAAGGTATTCAGCATCGTTAATCCAGTCACAATTCAGAATAAAGGATAAACACCAACACCTTGGCCCTCAACTAATCTTCTCAAGTCAATAAAAAGTTTGTTCTCACAGTCTGCATTAATATGATCCAGAATCTCAACCCTTGCAAACACACATAAGGAGGGAAGAAATACACCTCTATTAAACTAAACATAGTGAGATCTTTCATGTTCTCTTTTTACTGCCACTGGAAATACAACTGATCACATAAACGGTCCCTTTTGCAGCTACCCTACTATGAAACAGATGAGGGAGATGAAGAACAGAGGCAAGATGTCCCCACTTCTGACCAGCTGCAAAACCTGACAGAGCAACAAACTCCTCCATCGCTGGTTACCACACCACTGGAAAGTTAAAAGTTTCAAGGAATCAAATGCAACCAGGATTCTCTCAAAGCACGAGAAGGTGCATAAGAAAAATAAGGAAGATGCATCAGGAAAATGCCCTGGTCAACGAGGAAAAAATAAACTCAGCCACAAGTTTTGGAAGATGAGACAAGGAGCAGAGCAGGAAATCACAGTGCAGAGAGGAGCCCCCCATGCATTGGCAGGGAAGGTTCACAGAACCACGGAATATTCCGAGTTCGAAGGGACCCACAAGGATCATTAGTCCAGCTCCTGACCGTGCACAGGACAGCCCCAAGAATCCCACCATGTGCCCGAGAGCACTGTGAAAACACTTCTTGAGCTCTGTCAGGCTTGGTGCTGTGACCACTGCCTGGGCAGCCTGTTCCAGGGTCCAACCACCCTCCAGGCGACCAATCTTTTCCCGATATCCCCCCCAGCCCTCCCTTGACACAACTTCACAGCACTGATCCATCCTCAGCCCGGCCTGGAGAACAGCCCGGCGCT
>VXAY01001557.1:1269013-1319396 GCA_013399855.1 Oxyruncus cristatus | reverse complement strand
GGCGGGCGGCGGAGCAGCAGCAGCCCCGCGGAGCCGGCAGAGCAGGTGGGACAACCCGCCGCGGTTGGGCTGGGCTGGGCTGGGCTGGGCGGCGGGGGACCGTGAGGGGTCGGGCTGAGGGTGGGCTCCGTGTTGTTGTGCCCGCCGGAGTCCCGGCGGGTCCCGGTCGCCCCCGGAGCCCTTGGCCGGGAGGCTGGTGGTGCCTGGCCCAGCGCCGCCGGTAGCACCAGCTGCTGGAGTTAAGTTAGTTCGGCGATTCGAAGTTGCCTCAGTTTTGCTGCCCTGGAAGTACCTCTGCCCCGCGCCTGCCTTTTTTCCTTCCCTTGTACGGTGGTGCTTGAACTGGACATATAGTTACCAATGCAGGTAACTCTCTCCCATAGCGGTAACCGGCATGATTTTAGCTCAGTTTTACAGTGCAGAAATATGATTTCAAGTGCACAAAACTCTCCGGGGCAGGAGGGTGGTCCCTGCGTTAACAGCTTGGGAGACCTCGATATGAATGGGCTCCACAGGACAAGAGAGACAAGGAGCTGCTGGAGACGATCCACAAAGCTGATGGGGGGGTCTGGAGCATCTCTCTGATGAGGAGACACTGCTGGAGCTCGGCTTGTTTAGTCTGGAGAACACTAAGAGGGGATCTCATCAATACACATAAGTATCTCCAAGGCGGGTGCCAGGAGGATTGTACCAGACTCTTTTCAGTGGTGCCCAGCAACAGGATGAGGAACAATGGCCATAAACTAAAACACCAGAAGTTCCACCTCAACATGAGGAAGAACTTCTTTCCACGCAGGGTGGCAGAGCACTGGAACAGGCCGCCCCGGGAGAGTGTGGAGTTTCCCTCTCTGGAAACATTCCAAAGCCACCTGGACATGTTCCTGTGTCGCCTGCTCCAGGTGACCCTGCCTTGGCAGGGGTGTTGGACTGGATGATCTCCAGAGGTCCCTTCCAGACATAACGATTCTGGGATTTTTTGTGAATTAAGCCTGTTGGACAGAAGCCGGAGTGAAACAGATTTGTAGCTCAGGAGCACCAAGTCCTGTCTCAAAGTATCCTCTTTGTTAATAGTTAACATATTTCTGTGTTACAATTTAAATGGCTTTCTTGCTGAGAGCATTGTGGGAGATGTTAGAGTTTTGTTCTGGGTTATGTCCCTCCTGCAGAACCTGCTACAGAAAAGGGCCTGTTTTGAATGGGCTGACTTTGTGAACATAGCGGCTGGAGCAGAGTGTCAGCAATGGAAACACAAATGTCAGAGAAATAACTTAGTAAAATGGTCTCAGAAGTGCATTGTTTTGGAAAATGAAAGCCTTCAGACTTGAATACTGTCAGCACTTTACCAAGATGCAAAACCCTTCCACACTAGGAATGGATTATAAACTGGTTCATATCATTAATTTGTTGCAGATTCTGCTCACAGTGTATTTTATTGTGTGCAGTTTATCAGCCTGGCCCGAGGTCTGTGCTCAGTGACAGTAAGGGGGGGGTGTGTGTGTGACCTTTCAGCTGCTTGTTTTGAGGTACCTGTTGTAAAGAAGTTCAAAGCAAAATGAAGTAGCTTTGCATATGTTTACAGGAGCCTAACTTATGAGGGGTGCCATGGGGAAAATTTAGAGCATTACTGGCTGGAAAACTGGATGGGTGAGCAGATCGAGCAGTTTGCTGATGGACTTGTTGTAGAGTGATAAGGTGAAAACAACTGCTTAGAAACTCTCTTTGCAGCCAGAGCCTTGATGGTTGCCAGTGGACAAACCATTCCTGTGTTGGTGCTGTAAATGGATTAAATGTGAGCACATGTATGATGCTGTTCTGCTTTCTTTTTGCTTTCAGTTGACCATGCTCTGGCTCGTTTAATAACAGCCTACGCTGAACACGGCCACAAAGCAGCCAAAATTAACCCCCTGTTTGCTGGCCAGGCTCTTATGAACATGGTACCTGAAATCCAACAGCTGGTTGAAGTTCTTCAGGGGCCTCTCGTTACTACAGGTAAGTCCACAGCCTGCTCACAGTGAGTTCTGTTCATGGGTGATTTATTGGGAGGTTGTGGCCTCTGTGGAAGAGCCAAATATTGAGTGGTGGTTCAATCAGTAATGAACTGTTGGAGGGAAATTGTCAACTTCAGCCTACATATGTCTGTTGCAGAAGTCACAGTGCGATGAGTGGCTGCCTTCTATCTCTGGAAAACCAGGAGAAATTGTACTTGTTCTTACAGCTACTGATGTTAAACATTAATGTGTTGTTACTGTAATATTTGATGGTTTACGTACTTACACTAGTGAAGCTGTCAAAGTACAGGGACAGAAATCAAGACTTGTCTTTCCTTGTCGCTCTTAGACCCTTGAACAAAGGAGGGTCTCTCTCCATGCTTTGTTTTCTCCAAAACACGGCTTAGTACTTCCCCTTCCTCCCCCAAAGTGACTAATAACATTTATTTCCCACCAGGACTTCTAAACATGGGAAAAGAAGAATCTTCCCTAGAGGATGTGTTGGCTTACCTTGACCATATATACTGCGGGCATAGTTCCATAGAAACAAGCCAGCTTCCAACTTTGGAGGAGAGGGAATGGTTTGCTAAAAGGTTTGAAGAGCTAAAGCAAGAAGCGTTTACACCTGAAGAGAAAAAGCACTTGTGCAAACTGATGCTGGAGTCCCAGGTACCTTGTTCCCCATTACTGGATTGTAATAGAGTCGTGGAATCTTGTCATGGATCCTTTACTGATCTGCACACGATTCATGCAGAAAAAGAACAATCACTATCCTGAAAGGCTTTGACAGCGTGCAAGAGGAAGAAGTACAAGGTTTTGCAGTACACAAATGCAGGAGTCTCACTGGAGTTTGTTGCTGAATTTACTTGGCAGCCATTATTGAAACAAAGAGCAATATTTCAGTTTGTACAAACCCGTGAGTAATCAGTCTTCAGAAGTGAGATTCTCTGAGGCTAATGATCTGACAGCTCACTGAAATGTTACTGATGGGAACACAAGGCTGGGCAGCGCTCTGTGAAATCTTGTGTTCTGGTGCTGATCTGTTTTACTGGCTTTAAAGTACGGTGTCTCTCAGGATTTTGGGAGAACAAATCACAGCTGGACTGAGATGTTGTGAATACAGCACTGGCAAATTTGCTTTCAGCAAGGAACCTTTGTTCAATGCATTCTGTGAGGAAATTAAATACTTATGTACTTTCAAAATGTATAGATAAAATTTATTCCAATACTTCTGTACTGTGAAAAATTTTAATTTTTTTCCCCTTTTCTCCCCATGCTATCCAGAAGGATGGAAAGGTAGAAGAGCAGGATCGGTGAAGGTTGGGAAGGTAGAAGAGCAGGATCTGTGAAACTGTCCCTGTTTCCAGTTTTCCAAGTGGAAGGAGTGTTAAATGTAATATTTACTGATGACTAAACAGAAGTATACGGCCCATTTTGTATTTTGTTGCCTCCTTGGCAGTTAGAGGAATTTGGCAGTGACACAGGAGGTTGATATTGGGACCCTGATGTAGCCTATTTTGATTTCAGTATGACCAGAACTATCCTAATAGTGTAGAATTTAACCCTGACAGAAAAACTGCTTTAATGAGTGAATAGTTTTGCATCATTTATTCCTTAGAACTGAATGTTGCTTAACCAGAGAGTGTTCAGCAGTTGGCTCTGGTTTTTATGTGTGGCTCTGTCTTCTTTTCAGTCTTCAGTTGCAAAACACTAAGTAAACTCCCAGTGCTTCCAAAACGTGGTCACTTATGAGAGCTGTCTAGGCACAGGTGAATGGAGTGAAGTGAGAAGAAAATGAAGTAAATACAGAGTCATTTATTTTTCTGCTCTCAAGCATTCTACCTGTGTACTAAGGACTGGGCCTAATATAAATCAAAATGAAACACTGGGCTTCTCTAGCACTTTGTATCTCAAGATAGTTACGTTTTATACTGTAAAAGAACACCATTCCTTGATTTCCACCTAAAATAAGTAAACTATTAAGGAATTTGTAAATTGCTCTGGTGTTACAGTTCTTCATACATCTCCTTCCATGTTAGAAAGAGAGATTTTGGTCCTCAACCCAACATTTTTCTGCTTAGGAGAGATAAGAGCTGATTTCTTGTAGTCATCATAGCTTCTGGTCTCAGACTGTGTGGGTGGAGAGTGAGCCGAGACTTTTCGAAGGGGTGTGTTTAGGTTTGTGTGCCTTAAGGATACAAACCTAAATCCTACTTCAATTTTATAAACGGAAGACTGCTGCTTAAAATAGCCTAACACTGAAGTTCTCCTGTTTTTCACAGGAGTTTGATCACTTCTTAGCCACAAAGTTTGCCACGGTGAAGCGCTATGGTGGTGAGGGGGCCGAGAGTATGATGGGCTTCTTCCACGAGCTGTTCAAGATGTGTGCATACAGCGGCGTGACGGACGTTGTTGTTGGAATGCCTCACCGTGGAAGGCTTAATCTCCTCACAGGTCTGCTCCAGCTTCCACCTGAGGTAAGAGATTCATAATTGCATGAGCAGTTGCTTGATGCCTGTTTTATTTGCGGTGAAATAAAACCCAGAAAGTTTGTTGCGTTGTAAGTGGTGGAGCAATAAAAGTTAACTTGTGTGAGAGTGGTTTCCCTTCCTGTCAACACTTCAGCCAACTGTCCACAGGAGGCTGTAAAAAGAACTCTAATGCAGGGCTTTCTGTGCTGGTATCAGAAGCATCCTTGCACTTTCAGAAGGAGAGCACAGGGTTCTGTAAATGCTTTTCTTTCGCCGTGTCAGTGAATCAGAAAAGGGTTTTAACCGAATCTGTTTCCGTGCAGCTCATGTTCCGTAAGATGCGTGGTTTGAGTGAGTTCCCAGAGAATTCAGCAGCCATTGGGGATGTTCTCTCCCACCTGACATCTTCTGTAGACCTTGACTTCGGTGCCCACAGGCCTGTGCACGTCACCTTGCTGCCCAACCCCTCGCATTTGGAAGCCATCAATCCAGTGGCTGTGGGCAAGACACGGGGGAGGCAGCAGACCCTGCTCGATGGAGATTACTCCCCAGACAGCTCTGCACAGCCTGGGGACAAAGTTATTTGCCTGCAGGTATTTTGCTCACAATTCCTAACTGATCTTTGTAAGACTTGCTGGACTAGAATGTGAACAGAAGTGTATATAGAAATATCAAAAACCCCCTGATTTGATGTATAATGTCAAGTACTGGGATCCTCTTTATGGGGAAAGAGGATGGCAAGGAAGATTTCCAGGTGGCATATGTGATGACACTGACATTTAAACAACTGCATTTCTAAGATTTCTGAAGAACTGCTTCTGATACCTTCCTTTATTTTAATAATACTCTGCATTGAGAGCCATGTGTGCCTTTCCTCACAGACCATTTTTGTATTTAAACCACCACCAGAATCCTCCTTTTAAATTAATAGGTTTGGAGAAGATCTGTCAACAAGGTTGCAAAATCCTCTGGAGGATTTAGAATTTTGCCATTTTATCATGGTACTGTTGAAGACTCTGCTGGAATTAGTTTTCACTTCTTGAACTGACTTTTATAGTTGTTGAGGCAATCCTAAATAGTTCCTTGATAATTTTTTTCTTGCATTGTTTTCAACATGGAAAACAAGTGAGTCAAACTCTTCACATTTTAAAGCCTAAAGTAAAAACAGGTTGGGCAGAACTGTTTTCTTGTGAAGCATAATCAACATGGAGGAAGTTACATGTAGAAGTGAAAACGTATTTCAGTTCAAAAAATGTTTGGCTTCCTTCTGGAAAGGATATTGAGAAAAAGCAAAAACGAGAAAATCTTGGGCAAGTTTGGCTTCTTATTGTTTTATTAAAAAAAAAAAAAAAGGTTTTCGGGCATGCAGATTCAGGGAGATGTTTGTGGCCCGCTGTGTCCCCTCATGTTTCTGTGCAGTTACATCAGTTAGTTTGAGAACATATTATTGTTTCTTAGATTCTCTCTTTCTCATAATGTTAGATTTTCACCATGTAGTAATGAGAGTACTGCAACTCTTTAAACCAAGATTCTTCAGGATAAGTGGACCTTCCCTATGCAGGAAAAATTTAACTGTTTGTTTTTTGTACGGGTAAGCGGTAGGAAGGTTGCACAGTAGAGAAGAACAACATTAAATCTGAGCTAGACACCTCCATGCTAGTAACTGATTCAAAGTATTCCTAAAAGAAAGAAAATGTTTCATGGAATGTGAGTGTCAGTACTTGTGATTGTGTCTTCAAGAGGTCCAAGGATTAGATTGGAAAAAAAAAAAACAAAAAAAACCCAAAAAAGGCCAATTTTTACCTGTGACTGTTAACTGCTCTCACTCATCTAATTGAGAAGAAAGAGATGAAAGCAGACACCTTCTTTTTCAGAATCTTGGTTTGGAAGATTGGGTTGGGCTTTCTGGGGATTTCTGTTTTTACACTGCTTTTTCTTGAGATATGTAAGTGTGGACACTCTGAATTGAGGTTCACTCTGGCACTTGCTCTATTCTTCCACTAGAATAGAACTTCCACTAGCCTGAGGGCAGAGCTTGAGGGGAAAAAGAGTAAAGATCAGCTAAGGTGCCAGTGTCAGCCTAGTTGTCCAAGGTCTGAAAATCTTTTTTTGAAATTCAGTGTGCTTAGAATATATGAGGACTATAAAACTCTTCTGCATGGACACCTCTGCAATGTTTAATTGTCCATCTCTGCTGTGAGTGGCTTATTTTTCACCTTCTCACATACCTTAACTCCACTTCCTGGACATCAGGCAACTACTGATGTTTATGATTTGAACTGAAATTTGAGAATAAGATCTCCCAGAAATATATTTCACATTTGACATTCTACTGTCAGGGTCACCGTTTAATGAATTAAACTTGATGGTGACCTTGCTTTTATGCTTTTTGCTAATGCAGGCCAAGAAAAAAAACCCTGTCCTGGCAAAAACTGTCTCCATCTTTCTGGCAGAATGAGGAAAATCCTACCTGCACCCCACGAATTGGATCCTCTGGGGTTTGAGATGATAGGAAGTGTCTTGTGTAGTTGGATAGCCACACTGTCTGTAGGCTTTAATGCTTTGGGATGTGCTCAAGGCCACCAAGTTCTCTCAGATGTTCTCGGGTCTTCACTCAAATGCCATCACCGAGATATGTAGCCTTCTTAGGCAGCAGAAGAAACCAGGAGGGAAAAGTGAAAAAAAAACACTTCGAGAACAAGTGTAGCATGGTAGGGATAAAGTGGGGGTGCTGGGTTGTCTCTCTTGCAGTAGTTACCTTTGTTTTTCTCTGATACCTCTTAAAAACTGTATCAGAACTGTATAAAACCGAGTGCTGCCATTTCACTGGTTGCACCTCTACTGTCTTGCAGGTGTACTTGCGCCTCAAAAGTCTCCTAGGGCTTGAAATCACTATCCCATAGCTGGAAGGTAGAACTGTCAATAAGAAAGTACATAAATTTGCATAGTGACTTTGATCTGCAAAGGACTGAGTCTGCATTCTGAGGAAGCTGTGATCATATTCATCAATGGAGAACTATCACTAGTTTCAAAACATTGGAATGCTAAATGATACTCATGCTGGTATCTCTAGCCTTCTTGGAAATCTGGTTTGGATATCACAGTGGACTTCCCCCCGCCCTTTCAAAATGTTTTTTTATTTGCAACATTTATTTGCTATTCCTATTTTGAAATGTAGCTAAGAACTTAGGTTTTATTTCCTTCTGAAAGCTTTATTTGCTTTTGAGTGCTTCAATTAATTTTCCTCTTGTTTTTTTTCCTGTTGTGTCTGTACTTGTCTTCATTTGGTAAGGTAGGAGTAGGCAGAAGTCCCGGGTCACCCAAATTCAGCAAAGAGTGCAGTGTGACGGGCTCCCTTTGTTCAGGGCTCAGGGACTTGCTGCTGACTGCTGCAGCTTTGCCATAGCCAGGACACTTGCAGTCACCTGGACACTGGTGGGTCAATTTTAGGAGATTGTAGGTCAGTTCTGGGTAGGAATTACATCAGGCAGTCATGTACACACATTGGCTGCTGTGGCCTTGCGTTAGTGATAAGGTAATATGAAGTCTCAAATCACAAAAACAGTAGTCTGAAAGGGATTAAGAAGTGGATCCAGCTGGAACTGTATCTGTTCCATGTGCTCTATTTAGAAGGTGTTGCTTAATGAGTTACAGTTTTGATTTTGCTGCTCCTCCAGTATTTCCTAGTGAGACGTTTCCATCTTCTTCCCTAATGCAGGTTCACGGCGACGCTGCTTTCTCTGGGCAAGGGATTGTTCCTGAAACACTGACCCTCTCTAATCTACCACATTTCAGAGTTGGTGGGAGCATCCACTTGATTGTTAATAACCAGCTGGGCTATACCACTCCTCCAGAGCGAGGAAGGTCGTCCCTGTACTGCAGTGACGTTGGTATGTGGAGCTGAATCAGGAGGAGGATTGTCTGTTGTATCAGAAAGGATTTTTAACTCCAGTTTGGATATGTGCTGTGCTGTGGGCTTTTTATAGCAAGTCTCTATCAACTCCAGGGAGTTGTACTAATATAGCTCCAGTTTCATGGTAGAGTAGAAATTAAAATTATTATCGATTATTTCCTCCTACTGGCAACAATTCACATGCTAAAAATATGCCCTCCCCCATCTGCTTTATGGCAAAGACTAAACACCAAGGGAAAACCTGATCACATTTTCACGGGATGTTATAAAATATTTGCAAGATTACTGTGAAGTCTCTGTAACTCATTTAATTTCTGTCATGTCATTGACAGCTTTCAAAAAGGTGTTGCGATGGAGTGTGTAACACGTATTTTAAATATATCTCACTAAGTTTCATCAAAATCATCCCAGTGTGTTTTCTGAGCAAGATTTATAGGTCAAATACTCCTTCATTTTTCTGTTTGTTGTCAGGTAAGCTTGTTGAGCTTTCAATGGAAAGATGAGGCTCAAGACCTTCCTAAGCCTAAACTAGAAGTCTTGTTTTGGACTGAACTTTCTTAGTGATGTATTATCAGTAAGAGTGGAGACCTAGTAGTAAGTGCTCTTGTGTGTGTCACTTAGAACTAAAAATATACTTTTGTGTGTTTTTAAGACTTAACATCAAGTATTTGTGTTTGCTTTATGGTTTCATCAAACCAAACAGGTAGATTCATTAAATCTGAAAAGGTAGATAGCGTATGTTATTACTACTTTTCCCTGGGCTGGTTTTGTGTTAGGGGTTATTTTTGCTTGTTGTTGCGTTTGTTTTCCTCCATCCTTAATTTTCCTTTCTTCTTACCTGTCAGTGAGGAGGGAAGGTGTTACCATTTGACTTTCAGGATTTTGCTAAGGAGGAAAACTTGACACGTGTCAGGAATGGCTGAAATATCTTAATTCCCCAGAATTTGGACAGATAAAGTACAGGAGGAGCACTGTTGCTGTGAGGTTTGGCAGCCAAACTGTCATACAGGGGAGGGTGTTGATACATTTGAATTTTGCAGTGTTTTCTTTAATGAAGAGACCTCTCTGGAGCAGGAAGACAAGGGAGAAGGTTGCTTCTGGCCTTTATGAAATCATAGTAGTGATAGCTTAGGATAGGAAGGAAATAAAACTCAATTTTTGTTTGAAAGAGGAGCGATCAAATAGTTCTCTCCCATTCCCTGCAGCCTTCCAGATCAATAACATACAGGAACTGTGTACAGAAAGTCCTCTGTGAATTTAGTGCTTGTAAAGTTGTGCTCAAACTGTCACAAATACAACAGGTTGGGCTACTTGCGCTGTCTCTTAGGGAAGACTCCCCTCCTTACCCCAGCTCCCATCGCAAAGGGCATCTGTTGGACATTGGTTGTTACATTCACTTCTCATGAGCTGTCTGTAATTTCAGCAGAGTAGGTGTGTGCCTGTTTTCTCTGGAAGGGGTTGGGTGTGATTACTGTTATGTTCTGAATCCCGGGGCAGGTAAGATCGTTGGGTGTGCAGTTATCCATGTGAACGGGGATGATCCTGAAGAAGTTGTCCGCGCCACACGCCTGGCTGTCGAGTACCAGCGCCAGTTCCGCAGGGATGTCATCATAGACTTGCTGTGCTACAGGCAGTGGGGCCACAACGAGCTGGATGAGCCCTTCTTCACCAACCCCTGCATGTACAAAATCATCAGGTAAGGGAGTGTGCTTGGGTCTACACCAACTCACTTCTGCTGCCACAACAGAAGTTTCTGTGTAATTAAGATCCTCCACCATATGGACAGGCCCTCGTGTAAGTGCAGCTACACTGTCAGCAGCCCTTGACTGAGGTGTGAGTCTGATAATGAGATGTTAATGAGGGTAATCACTGGTGTTGGCTCTTAAATATGCCTCTTGGAGCACTCAGCTCTTGGATTTCAAATTCGTGACCATTAGTAATCAGAAGGCAAAGTTGTCTTCTGGGTGCCAAGCATGAGCATGGATAATGTGGGAGAGTGGGCAGGAAGCCAGTGTGATATTTGTTTTGTCTTTGCCTGGTCCTGCTGGGACTCATCTTCATGAGCATTTAAGTGTATTCAGATTCCATCCTTATACACAAAGAAAAGTAGACAAAAATTTGCTGGCGGGTGAATTCTGGTGTTTTAGGCAAAGCATTTATAGAATGGATGGCTTGATTCTCATCTAATGCTGAAGTCCTACTGAGAATTTACCAGATGAAAATATGCACAGAGGGGTTTTGGACTTGTTTTTACCTGTAACTGCCAACTCTAGGCATTTTTTTTTTTTTAAATAAAAGACTGTAAAACACATATCCAAGGGAACTTATCTTTCTGAAAGTGCCAGGAAAGCAAACTTGATGCAAATGAGTGTAATGCACCAGGACACCATTTATTTTTGTTTCCCATGGTACCTGTCTGTAGTAAGGTGGCATTTTGTTGTTCTGTGACAGTGTTTTCAGATCTCATCTCTATAGGGTTTGATTCCCTCCCTGACAGATCCCGTAAGAGTATCCCAGACACATATGCAGAGCACCTGACAGCGGCTGGGCTCATGACTGAGGCTGAAGTGTCCGAGATAAAGACGACGTACTATTCCAAACTCAACGACCACCTCGCCAACATGACGTCGTACAGCCCACCTGCCACCAACCTGCAGGCTCACTGGAAAGGCCTCGTGGAGCCTTCTGCTAAAATCACCACCTGGGACACGGGGATGCCTGTGCCGCTGCTGCAGTTCATCGGAGCCAAGTCTGTGGAGGTGCCCGAGGAGCTCAGGATGCACAGCCACCTCCTGAAGACCTACGCGCAGGTCAGTAGAGGGTGGTGATGTTTCTGGTCCCGTTGCTCAAAGGTACGACCTGTTATAGGAAAAATCTGAACACAGTAAGACTGCCAGTTGGAGAGTAGTGTGGTATTTTCTAGGGAAAAAAACCCAGCTGTCTGTTTCAAGGCTCAGATTATGCCAGTTTTCCTCCAGGTTTGAAGAGAGATGTGTCTTCTCCTGCCATATCTGACCATATACATTATTTTGTTATTTCAACAGGGTTCTGTTGCAATGAAGAAAAAAGCTTATAGAAAATACAGTTTATTATTCTTACAACTAATAGAAACTGCTATGATAAATGACTAACATTTATATACTTTACGATTAGAATCAGTACTTTGTGAGAGAATGAGTCAGGAACCTGGTAATTGTGTACACAGTTTCCACAGCCAGTAGTGAGTGTTTTATGGTTTATATATATAAACATCAGACAACACGTGCCCAAGTCTGACAGCCAGGGTTTGATAGCTCCGAAAGTTTGTGTTTGGTTTGGCTTGGTTTAGGGTTGTGAATGTTTCCCTTTGATGAATGATGAGCATGTGCAGGTGTCTGGTTGGCAGCTGTAGAGAGGCTGTGAGTTGATTATTTCAGAAGGCTGATGTTCTTGTCTTCCCAGCCCAAGGCATGAACTTCACAGCTGGGTGTGATCTTTGTTTGCAGTTCTGCAGGCCAGAACAGGGAAGAGTTCTGGAGACTGAAATACTTATACCTGGCATCTTTCATCACTGCTAACCAGACAGACCAGAATTCTGTCAAGACTACACTCTGTACTGTGATTTTTAATATTTTCAGACTAAGATTAATTTGTCAGTCCAGTGTGTTGACTGGTAGGTGAACACATGGATCATCCATGATTCTGTGGCCCTCAGGCAACCTTCAGGATGTGTTTAAATAAGACTGTGTATTCCAATCCAACCTAAGCTGGCTGCAGGAATATAGCATTTCTCTCCATAGTGTTCTATTTTTCCCTAACTTCTGATATTGGTCTGTGCCACCCAAAGAGCTACAGATGGAAAAAGGCAAAATAGTAACTTTTCCTTGTTCTTTACTTGTTTAGTCAAGAGTTCAAAAAATGGAGGAAGGAAAAAAGCTGGACTGGGCAACAGCTGAAACTTTAGCATTTGGTTCTCTGCTGAGCCAAGGTAAGAGGCGACAGCAGACAATAAAATACCTTTGCTTTGATGTCAATAAAGGATAACATTAGAATTCTTAGGTGCTTCTAAGTAAAAAGATTGATATGATGTATAAATTAGATAATTTATAAGAGAAGGTAAATTGAATCCTGTATGTCACTAATATTTGTAGATTAAATCCTAATTGTCTTCAAAGAGTTGTTGCTCCCTCCCACTCCCCAAAAACATTCGTGCATAGAGCTAAGCATGTGAGCAATGCACCTGACATCAGTGGGGCTCCCAAGTACTGTGAGTGTTTTATGCTACTATTTCTTTTCCCTCCTCCCTCCTCTCTTGCCTGAATTCATTATCTCCATTTACCTGTGATGCAGAAGGCATGTTTTTTGCAGTTTGCTTCAGACTGAACCATTTACCCCAAAATAATTCTTGGCTGCAGGGAGGCGAAGGGAGAAATGTCAGAGCATCTCTGTGCTTGTGAGTTGGAGCTGCTGCTGGTTAAGAATTTAATCTCAGATTTGATGTTGCAAATGAGAGAAATCCAAGAAGAGACAGAACAAGAGATGTAACATTTTGGACACGGAGAGCTGTTGTCCTGCATGTTTTCTTTTTACATGACTTGCTAATTCAGTGTTTTGTTTATTGCTTGGCAAGGGTTTAATATCAGACTAAGTGGACAAGATGTTGGCAGAGGAACCTTCAGCCAACGACACGCAATGTTGGTTTGCCAAGAGACAGATGACACCTACATTCCTCTGAATCACATGTCCCCAGACCAGAAGGGTTTCCTAGAGGTGGGTTCTGTGGTCCACAAGACCACCTTCCAGTTGTGCTGAAACAATGTGTTTTTTAAGGCTGCTGAGGTACATGTAGGTAGCCTGTACGTTCTGGCAAACACCAGATACAGGGACATGACAACTGTCAGGGCACTCCTGTTCTTTGTAGTTACAAATGACAACTTTAACGAGGGGGTTTTGCTTTTCTTTGAGAGATCAGGTATTACTCTTTTCCATTCAGTGTCTTCAGCCTAAAAGCAAAACAGAGGTGACCACCAGTTGCCTTTAGCAGTGCACGTCCCCAGCGTGCCCAGCACGGATGTGCCTGGTTCCGAGGGTTCTTAACTCTGGGTTGTCTTCTTCCTTGCCCACCCCTCCCAACAATTTCCTTTTGTTAGGTGAGTAACAGTCCCTTGTCTGAAGAAGCTGTGCTTGGTTTTGAATATGGAATGAGCATTGAGAGCCCTAAGTTATTGCCAATTTGGGAAGCTCAATTTGGAGACTTCTTTAACGGAGCCCAGATAATATTTGACACTTTCATCTCTGGAGGTGAGTGTACGAGGAGATAATATATGTAAAAATGAATCATTTGTACCGTGCACATTTTTAGAAAATCCAGCATGCTAGCAGCATGTTTCAGGCTTGTATTTAATGATATGAAAATCAGCTAGTCTTTTTTGCTGAGTAGTTTGTGCAAAGTAATGTGTTCTTTGGAGATCATTCTTTCCTTCCTCCCCATTCTGTGTTTCCAGGTGAGGCCAAATGGCTTCTGCAGAGTGGGATAGTAATTCTTCTTCCCCATGGCTATGATGGCGCAGGCCCTGAGCACTCATCCTGCAGGATGGAACGGTTCTTGCAGGTATCCACCACCCCTGTTTGGGGGTCACATGTCCCCCAGCACAGCCCTGGCAGTCAGTGCTCTGGGAGTTGGGCTGCAGAAATGCAAAGATGTGGGAGATGGTGCACCTGCTCTGGTGCAAGACTGTGATGGAACCTTGTGATAAGTGCTTGCGGTTCCTGTTGCATCTGTCCTCTAGGCACAGATCATACGAACAGAAGGCTGGACACTATTAAATAACAGTGAATCTGTGGCACATTTTTAAAAAAAAAAACAAAAACCTAAAAATCCATTGTTGTGCCCTCGTGACTGTAGCAAGTAAATGAAGGCTGTTTCATCTAAGTAAAGGAAGGGGTTTGGAGCATTTTAGAGAGATGCTGCCACGCTCACAAAGAAGTCGTGACCTGTTAAAAAATCTGACATGCTGTGATTGTAGTGTGCTAGAAGGAGGCATTCAGATGTAATCTTATCAGTTAAATCCTAAAGCCATTTCTTCTCTGAAGTTCTTCCCTTGCAATCATCTGAACTGGGATGTTTGTTCACCTCTTCCTGTACAGGTCGGTGTGCCTGGATTTTTTCTTGCATATTTGTCTCACTGCTTTCTTTGGTATTGTTGTGTCCCCCCTGTACAGATGTGTGACAGCTCAGAGGAGGGAGTTGATGGGGACCAGGTCAACATGTCGGTTGTCCATCCCACCACCCCAGCACAGTATTTCCATTTACTCCGGAGGCAAATGGTCCGAAACTTCAGGAAACCTCTCATCGTTGCTTCTCCCAAAGTGTTACTCAGGCTCCCAGTAAGCTGAAAAATACTGTTTTTTTGGGGTTTTTTTCTCCTCTTCTTCCTACCCTTTTGTGTTCTCTTCCCTGTTCTCTTTGTTGTTTTTCTGTGTTCTCTGATCTCTGCTTTAGGGTCAAATCAGTGGGATTTTTCCTGTTTGGGACTGAATAGGTTGAGGGTTAAAGCTGAGCGGAGGTGAGCTAGAAGTAGGGTTGATTCTAGGTCTGACAGTGTTCTTGGGAAGCTTATCAGTCCACCTTTCATTAGGAGTGGGAGTGGGAATAGGAGGGAGGGGGAAGACTATATTTTGTACTTAGCAAAACCCTGTCTCAGTATTCTTTCTAACTCTGGCCTGAGGGAAAGGCAGCAAGACTTGGTAACTTCCAACTCTCCCCCATGCAGGCTGCTGTATCAAGTTTTGAAGAAATGGCCCCAGGGACAACATTCAAGCCTGTCATTGGTGACTCCTCAGTAGATCCTAAAAGGTAGCTTTACTTGCTTGGAGGAGAAGCTCAGAAGGGATGTCCTGTCCCTTTCTCCTGCCTAACACCTCAAATTTGAAGTGGTATGAAAGAGGTGACTTTGGGGGGCAAATGTTGTTTTGTGTTTGGTGACTTAGTTTTACTTGTTCCTCTCCTTTTCTTCTGGTAATTGTTGGTAGTTACTATACCTGTCTGCAAAACAGTGAAGTGTTCAGGCAGTTGGCCCTTGCCCCCACAGGGAGGTTGTGTCTGTAGTTACTGACCTGATGGTCACTATTCTGCACCATGTTCCTTGGCTGACAGTCGCTGGGAGCAGCTTTTTCCCAAAGCATAGATTTGTTTAGGTTGGAAAAGACTCTCAAGATCAACAAGTCCAAACTTTAAGCCAGCATGGCCAAGTCCACGAGTAAACCATGTCCCCCAAGTGTCACATTTAGAGTTTTAAATATCTCCAGGGGTGGTGATTCCACCACTTCCCTGGGCAGCCTGTTCCTGTGCTTGACCCTTTCAGTGTAGAAATTTTTCCCGCTATCCAATCTAAGCCTCCCCTGGTGCAACTTGAGGCCATTTCCCCTTGTCCTGTTGTGTGTTGCTCGGGAGGAGTAACTCCCACCTGTCTACAGGTAGGGAGTTACTTCTAGTTCCTTCTAGGTAGTTGTAGAGAGTGAGAAGGTTGAAGGGGAGTGGGAGGCAAGGGAAGGCAAAGAAGAGAAACGATGGTCTAGGGAAGCAATTCAGCTTCATAAAGTTGTCTTTGAAGTTTGGCTGGTTGTTTTTGTTGGAAGTGTGAAGTTGTTCTGCATCGAGTTTTTGTAAAACCCCGGACTTGGAAACATCCTTATTTTTCTTCAGTGTCACCCAAGTGGTGCTGTGTTCTGGAAAGCATTACTATGCTCTGGTGAAGCAAAGAGAGACACTGGGAGAGAAGCAACACAACACAGCTATTCTGAGGCTTGAGGAGCTCTGTCCCTTCCCCCTGGAGGCTCTACAGCAAGAGCTGAGCAAATACAGCCGAGCGAAAGGTCAGCCAGACTTTTACCTTTGTGTTTCTGGTGTCTTTGAAGTATTGAACTGAATCTGTTGCCTGCCTTTTAGGATAAAGAGCTGTAATGGCTTTTTCCACTTTGCTCTTCCCCTTATACAGCCAAGTGTTTCTGGAGTGGGATAATACAAATGTTTATGTCTTGTGCTAAAAGAACTTGTCTCTTTGCTATTGTCTCTCGGCTTCCAAAAATCAGGACTGAAAATCAGAGTGAGCCGTTTGGGACATTTTTTGCATTGGTCTTCGCAGTCCATTCCTATAAATAGCTTTTGAAAACAGCAGTAGAAAAACTGAATACACACCCAGTATACCCCTGTGGTGGACACACTTTGGGTTTGAATTCAGCAAGCTGGAATCTGAAAGGGAATTCAGTTTGGCAAGCTTTCATTTTAGAGGTAGTGCCAAGGCAAAAAAGGTAGAGGTGCTAAAAAAAGAAAAAACTGTCCACCTTGAGCTGCTGAAAAGATAAATGTGTGCATTTGTAATGTACCCTTATCCTTCCTTTAGGCTTCATCTGGAGTCAGGAAGAACCACAGAACATGGGGCCATGGTCCTTTGTGTCACCACGGTTTGAAAAGCAGCTGGGGCTTAAGGTAAGATGTCCACAAGCGTTATGAAGTTCAAAGTTCTCCTTAAACACAAAATTCTGTGGTGCTTACACAAAAACCTAATCCTGATGCCTAAACCAAACACATGTTCTAATTTAAGCTGCTTCTGCTCTTTATGGGCAGGACTGGAGCTTTACTTTACTCTGTGTTTAATCAGAGTAGATAGGGTGATGAAAGATCCCAGGTAGGAAACAGCATGCTTGAAGTGAGTAGGAGAAGAATCCAAAGCTGCCATTTGCTCTGGCACTATAAAGTCCTTTGAGCCGTGGTCTGTGGGAAATGGAGGACAACTTCCTGCATTACTTCCAGCTGGTGATATCTGCCAGCAGATATCCCCCCATGGCATCAGGAGCTCAAGATGCAACCCTGTTCCTGTGCGTCATTAATCATTTCCTCCCAACTCCAATTTCAGCTCCGCCTTGTGAGCAGACCTCCCCTCCCAGCCCCAGCTGTTGGCATTGGAACCCTCCACAACCAGCAGCAGGAAGATGTTCTGAGCAAGACATTTATCTGAGTTTTCAACAGACAGACTGCTCCTGCTGCCAGTCGTGTTTGGTGCCTCCTCCTGTGAAGAAGAACAAAGGCCAGATCCTTAAGACTCTTGGTTCTCCAAAATGCAAATCAAAAAAGGGTGGAACGAGTTTGGTACTGATGAAGAAATTTTTTCATGTATGGGAATACCCAGTGATGAGAAGTGATGCCTGTTACTCTTGATACTTCTTATTCTCTTGTAGTATTTTCTACAAAACATCTTTTTAAAGTTAAAAACAAAATCCAGTCTAGGGGACAGATTGGTGAGGTGACTATAGAATGCCTTATATCACACTGCTTATCTGCACTTTACAGTTCCTGGGATGGTGCATGTGTGGAAACAGGCTCTGTTTCTTCTGTTTCCACAGAAGTGTTAGTGCTGTTTGGTCAAATAAATGCTTCCCCATGCCTGGGAATGAGCCATTTCTGTAGCAGAGTGTTGTGAATTTTCCCTTTTTTCTTTTCCTGTGGGCCAGGAATGAAATCTGTTGTGGCTGTTGATGCTCTTACCAGTGCGTGAGTTGTTAAAGCGTGATTCTGGGGGGAAACCTTGCAGGATGGCTCCTGAAGGCTTCAGGCACCACTGTTTTTCTCACCTGGAGGGTGAGAAACCCTGAGGGAAGGTTTCAGCATAGCTATCATCTGAGGAAAGGAAAGAAACCAGTCTTTATTGAGAAACAGAGCATAAATGACCAAAACATTGAGAGTAAGCAGGAGAATAATGAAGCCAGATGGAAGAGGGAGGTAAAAGCTGGCCAGGCAGACCCCAGTGTTGACTGCCCCACAGCAGCATTCCCATCCAAATAGGATTTTTCCCAGCATTTTCTCTTTTCAGGTTTCAGTGTGAAGTTGGCATCTCCCCGCTCCTCTCCAGGTTACCTGGGGGAGCGTGGTTGAGTAATCCAAACTCATCGTGAGCCAAAGACTTCTCTGGAAAGAAGCAAGTGGGGTTTAACCAAATCCAGCACTTCCAGATGGAAAGTCATGGCAGGTGAGGAAGGGCAGATTGCAGGCAGGGTGTGCATTCAGCTGGGGAGGCAGCTGCCAAAATCATCTCGGTAGCCTGCTTTGGTATTTTCTTCTAGTTAATTCACACATTCACTCATTAACTCCATATCACCCAGAAATAACCTCTGTAATCCCTGCTCTGTGGTGTTTTACATCACTGCTTTAGGATATCCATCCCTGTGATGTGAAATCATGTTTTTCCCACTTTGCTCTAGCAAACTTCACAACTTCTTACTCATCCTGAACAGCTTTATCTAATCAAGGCATATTCTGGTTTAAATTTCTGCTGATAAATAGAAAAAGGAGGCTGAAGAGAAACATTGCTTTGGCTGCAGCTGTAGCCAAGGAAGTTGTAGAGCACGTTCACCAGCCTTGACTGGTGATTACATAAACCCACTTTTTTTTTTTTTCACTATGACTGCACACAAGGGAAGAACAGACCCTGCGTTTTGAGTTTCACGTGGCCCAAACCCGACCTTGCTGTGCACCACTCCCCCACAGGCTGTGCAGGTCAGGTTATCCAACCAAGCAAAGGATGCTCCAGTGCTCGAGCCTGTTTGATGCTCCTGATGGGAGACACAGCTATTTCTGCAGAGCTGCTCAGCTCAATGCCCCCTGCCCAGCCTTGGTGTGCCATGGAGTTCCCCAGGGATCCTGGGGTAGGAAGGGAGAGCTTCAGCACGGCTCTCAGCATTGCTGACGCAGACTGCCTGCAGAACACTGCTCTTCCATGGTGGCTTAGAGCTCCCAGGAGCAACACAAAGTACTTGCTGACTTAGGGGCTTACACTGTTTCTCCCATTGATTTTTGGATGCACACAAGGCTGTTTACCATCTTTGCACCATGCTCTGCTCTGCGGGTAAGCGTGGCTCTCCCTGCACGGGGCTGGAGTGCTTTTGCCAAAAAGCATTTGGGAAAAAGCATTTGGGAAAAGCAGAAATTAGAATCACAGAGTCACAGAGTATTCTGAGTTGGAAGGGACCCACGTAGATCATTGAGTCCCACTCCTGGCCCTGCACAGGACAACCCCAAAACCACACCGTGTGCCTGAAAGCGCCCAAATGCTTCTTGAACTCAGACAGGCTTGGGGTTGTGACCACTTCTCTGGGGAGCCTGTTCCAGTGCCCAACCACCCTCTGGCTGGAGAACCTTTTCCTTGCAAAAGCCCCAGGGGAGAGCACCGCTTGACAGTGGGAGCAAGTTTCCTGAGCATGCAGGAAACAACTCAGGGAAGTGCCACACGGAATGGTGCACAAGCTGGGTGAGTGGCTCAGAGCTGGTCCCAGTCCTTGGACAGGACAATGTTGTGGGTCATTAACACAAGGAGAAGTGAAGCTTTGTGTGCTGTTAGGTAGCAAAGGAGCTGACTAAAAGAGTGTTATAGGACTTGTGCATTGCGGTGTGTCAGGATTTTCAGAGAAGTGTGAGAATAGAAGGAAAAAAAGTAAAGGCACTGAAGGAATGAGCTCATAGGTTGAGCAGCTCATCAAAAGCAGCAGAAACTCTCGGTTACAGGAGGAAGACCCATCAGAACAAATATTTTAAAACAATTTTTTTAGTAACAGGGATATTAGTTAGGATTTGAAAAATCTAACCTGAATTTTGAAGGTTCAAAGTTCTGACCACAGTAGTATTTTGAATAAGAAAACAATACTGCATTTGGATTTTTTTATTTCTGTCACTGGGAACCCACTCGTGAGTGACACAGTGTCCAATATTTGTGCAGCGTACGTGAGGTGGTGCATCTGTGTCAGTATGGACTAAAGAAACCTCGTGGACTTTTTATCAATCACAAGGGCCAGTGACTTAGGAGGGTTTGCTGTGAGAAGTGAGCTAACAAGACCTACAGAAGTTCATTAAATTCAGATAAGTATGGCTAAAATTCTGAACAAAGGGCAATCACAAGAAATTTCCTGAAGCTCAGCTATTAACCCAGCAATTATTTGGAGATTATAATCTACAAGTAAGATGCCAGGCCCATTAATTATGGGCATTTGTCAAACTATTCAAGAACTATGGTTGAAAGTAATTGCTGCAGAACTGCTCATTAGTATTTGTAAAATTATGACCATATAAACTGGAAGATAAAGCTTTTCAATGTGATTTCAGATAAGGGAGGCCATTGAACAAAATTGTTTAAAGATATTGTAGCAAGGTCTTGGTTCAGAGGATTTCTCAGGGAATGCAGAGTGCAAACCAATATATAGATTCAATTTTGTGGAGTAGCCCTAATCCTTCACATGTCTTGTATTCATTCTTAGTACCTTCACCTAACACAGAAGAATACAAGCCTGTGCATAGGGTGAATTACTGAGAATAAATACTATTTTAAATTGTCATATCTAAATCCTACAGTAAATTCTGATAATCCTAATTTTACAGACCACTGGCTGTTGTAACTGAGGGCTCTGAAGAAGGTACTAGTTTTGGTGGTACTGGGAGGGGTATCACACCTGTTGCCAGTCAGTCTCTGTTGTCAGGTCCACTTCACAGAATTGATTAGGTTGGAAAAGACCTCCGAGATCACCGAGTCCAACCTGTGACCCAACACCACTGCGTCAACCAAGCCATGGCACTGAGTGCCACGTCCAGTCCTTCCTTAAACACCTCCAGGGACAGTGACTCCACCACCTCCCTGCACAGCCCATTCCAATGTGTAATCACCCTTTCTGTGAAGAAATTCCTCCTAATGTCCAACCTAAACCTCTCCTGGTGCAGCTTAAGACGGTGTCCTCTTGTCCTGTCGCTGGTTGCCTGGGAGAGGAGCCCGACCCCCATCTCGCTCCAGCTTCCTGTCAGGGCGTTGTAGAGAGTGATAAAGTCACCCCCGAGCATCCTTTTCTTCAGGTTAAACACCCCGGCGCCCTCAGCCACTCCTCACAGGACTTGTGCTCCGGACCCTTCCCCAGCTCTGTTGCCCTTCCCTGGACACGCTCCAGAGCCCCCCTGAGAAACTACCCCAGCCATGCACCGACACGGGCGGATCGGGGTATTAATAAAACACTCCGGCACCAAACCACTAAACCTGTGCTTTCCACATAAACACTGCTGCACCAACAGCACCGAGGAAAGCCCCCCAAAGCCCCTGGGGTCCGAGGAGACCCCGGTGAAGGACGGGGAGCTTCCCTCCCTCAGGAGAAGCCGAGGTGTGGCGGTGCGGGGCCGCCCCCGCCCCTCGCGGCGCGCGGAGCACCCCGGGAGCNGGCGCCGCTTTGTGGGAGGGGTTATTCACCTCTAGCCCTGCTGTGTCTGTCTGTATCTATATACACACTATGCAGTTTGTATATAGTAAATAGACTATATGCTGCACATATATACGTGTATGTAAGTATCTGAAGGGAGGTGCCAAGGGGATGGATCCAGGCTCTACTCGGTGGTGCCCAGCAATAGGACAGGAGGCACCGGGCAGAATCTGATGCCCGGGAAGTTCCACCTGAACCTGAGGAAGAACTTCTCTCCTGTGCAGTGACCGAGCACTGGAACAGATTCCCCAGAGAGGGTGTGGAGTCCCTCCTTCGCTGGAGATATTCCAGAACTGTCTGGTCACAGTCCTGTGCCGTGTGCTCTGGGATGGCCCTGCTGGAGCAGGGAGGTGGGACCAGATGACCCACTGTGTTCCCTTCCAGCCTGACCCATTCCGGGATTCCGTGTTCAGGTGGAGCTGTGCACCTTCTGATGAGCTCTCGGAGGGCTTGGGATAAGGAAAGGACAGAGATGTCACAGCAAAGTGTAAATGTAAACGTGGCATTCTGATCCAAATGTTACTTACAGTGTAATAAATGCATTCTCTCCAAAGAGGAACTGGTGGTTGATTTCTCCATCTGTCCCAGTGTGTTGGGGCTGGGAATAATGTCCAAGTTTTGAAGGACAAATTTCCCACCAACATGTGCTTTGATTTTATGGTTTTTCTTTTTTTTAAGTTGATTTCATATTTCTTTCCAGAAAAAGAGCTCAAACTGTTGAGCTTTTTTGTGTTTTTAAAGGAGAAACTGCAAAGAGAGAGCTAAAATAAAATCCCTCGAAGTTCTGATCAAAATAAGTGTTCCACTGATTTAAATTACAATTTCTGAATGTATTTGAGCAATTCAGTTATTTTTTTTCAGCTAAATACTTCTCTAAAACACAAGAATCTAATCTTTGCATGGATACTTTTTGATGTTGGAGTCCTTTGTTTCTGTGTTTAACTAGCACAGACTGATACTAGGTCACTTATTTTTAGATGGAATACAATTTAGTTCACTTCTGGTGATATATACAGTGCCTCTTCTTCTCTAAAATTATTCCAGCTATGGAAAAAGGAATGGGTCAGTTCTGATTAGAACAAGAATTCTCTTTCACCTTTTTGCCTTGTTTTCAACTTGTTTCAAAAGGGTATTAGTTTTCAGACAGGTTAGGAATCTAAATCAAGTTCTGTGAAGTTTTATAAATTCATAAAGATTCGTTAATGTATTTTTGTCTCTTCTTTTGTGTGTGTGTTTGTTTTTCTGGAACAGTAAAATTTTTAGAAGTTATTAAGCCGTTCTGTGCAGTGTTGCCTGAAATCCAGAAACCGGAAAGAAAAGTGAGTGCCACGTTATGTTCTTACTTTTATTGGTTCACAGATAAGAGAATATTGTGATATTCTATCCAAGCTCTAACTTTAACACAGACAGTGGGCCCTAAATTAGGACATATTTTTTGGAGTAGGGGAATCCATGTTAAGGTAAAAGATTACCATGATGATGAAGTCTTAGCAGCTTTCTGTTAAGTTGTTCCCCTCAGTAATTATGCTAACTAATTATTTCTTCTTAAAAATCTTATTTCTAGACTGAGTTTATTTAGTTTGAGCTCCATGTGATTGGATCTGTTTTAAGATACTGGAACAGAGTTTTCAAGCTTTGTTTTCCTGTGGATACCACTGTTGGCTTTGAGCTGGCTTATGTATTACTTTGAAGAGGGTTGCACTGTAATTCAGGAACCACAAATTTAGTTCTTCCTTTCCCACATATTATTTCCTACTCCCATAGCTGTGATTCACCTTGCTGAAGTGGGAAGGTGATCTGTGCTACAGTCCAGGTAACTGCTCCCTGCTCACCTACTGCATGTGACATTTCTCTTTGACCTGAAATCAGTGAGTTCATTTACAGCTCATCTCTCTAGTCCTCCAGCCCCAGAAGCTCCTCCCATTTCTTGGCACATTTTCTAGATTAAAATTAGTTGATTCCTACAGGTCATGAAGAGACCTGCCTTGACCAAAGAAACCCCAACGAAATACCATTTTTTACTTCCAAAACTCAAGCAAGTACTTACTGCTCAGGTGATAAATGTTCTAATTGGAGCAACAAATTGAGCTAACACGCATTGTCGTGACTTCCATGAAAATTCCTTAGGAGCTATATGTTGGGTTTTATATTCTTACAAGGAAATGCTTAGCTGGGAACATGACACCAAAAGAGAATCCTCTTTTGTTAATGAGACATTCCCAAAGGTTGGGATTGGATGCAGAGTGGTTTATGCCAGTGACCATAGCTGAGCCTGCTGGATTGAATGGAGAAGATACAGTAAAAATGATGATTATGCCTTTCTGAATTTGATTTTTCGAAGCACTGGGACCTGTCCCCTGGCTCTTTGCTCCATCTGTCTTACCTTGTTGCTTTCCAGCATCTTCCAGTCTTGGGGCAGATTTCTACACAGATCATTTAGGTCAGACAAAGGTGTTTTCAGGGCAGGAATCTCCAGAGTCATAGTCTGTGCTAAGGTTTGGATGCACCAGGTCTGGGTGGCAGGTCCCCATGTTTGTCGCTGCAGTGGTGAACCTTGGTGCAATCTTTTGGGGCTGATTTATGGCACATCTGTGATTATCAGCCATCCCATTTCTGTCTAGTGAGGTGAGGGAGAAGAGAAAGCTGAAACAAAGCTACAGATCCTGATGTTTCTGTAAAGCTCGCTGACAGGTGTTATTTGCCTGAGAGGAAGAGGAGCTTGATCTGTCCTTGCCCTCCCTCAGCAGTTGAAGGATGGCCAGAGAGGTGCCAAGATTCCTGTCCTCTCTATTTGGGTCACTTTGTCTTTGCTGCTGTCTGGGTCGCTGTCTAGACAATGGCTGCCAGTTGCCAGCTTTGTACAAATTTGAAGTGAAAATGGAATTTGGAACATCCTTCCCCGGCTGAAGAACCCCTTGACCACTTCAAGTCACGTTCCTTGCATGTGTGTAGTCTATCAAGTGACTTGGGTCATTCCATGTAACTGTAATTCTCTGTAATTTATTGTTGTCACCATGAGTGATGGTTTTAGTGGATGGGTTAAGGCCAGGATGAGAAATGAAGATAACCAAATAGAAGACAACATCTGTTTTCATTAAACCTGTATTGATTGTTAAGTGAAGATGATGTTTTGATTCTGTTGGGCTCTCATTGAATCATTTTGCCATTATTGTTGATCAGTGTTTTTTTCTGTCTCTAGGGAGTGTTGCTTTTGTGTTTTGGCTGACTTGATTAACCCAAGAGATTGCTACTTTTGTAGTTACTGGTATGGGTTCATGTTTCCCTCATGCACAGATTTCCCGAGTAGAACACACTGTTCAGAGCACCAAGATGATGGTGATTAAGTCCCTTCATTTTCACACGATTTAAGGAAAATGTCAAAGGAAGAACATGTCCAATTGAATCAGATCAGATGGTGAAATGTACTGTCCCTGTGCTTGTTAGCATTTGTGGCTGGAATATTTTGGTACCAGTCTGTGTTTTGCTGTTCCTGGCATATGGATTTGGATGCTTCCTTTTTATTTTTTGTCTTCTTGACTCACAGAGGCTGTTTTCCTTGTGAGTAACTGTGATTTGGGTGATGCAGAATTCCTCTAATTCACCACAGCTGTAGGGAGAACCAGAGCAGTTGTAGACCTTTATCGATGCCTCCAAAGCCAAGGTTAACTGTGAGGCTGCAGAGATTTGGTTAAGCATTTTTGGTTTTGGAAGTCTGTGCTTAAAATCTAAGTTGTGGAATTCAAGGCAGCCCTTGGTAAAGTGGGTCAGCACTAACGCAAGGTATTGTTTGGATTTATTTGCTGCTGTCACTATTTTTCTTTTTATAACTTTGTACTGAACTATTTTTAGCATCTGCTCTCTTTTAAGAGTGAGGCAGTATCAACAAATAAATTAAATTACTTGGGTTATTTTGCTTCTAAGTGTGTGGTTTCACTTACAAAGATGTAACTACTGTCTGGAGTTTCTTTTCCTTGAGGAGCTGTGCTGTTGCTGCTGCTTGGTTTGTGGGTGTTCACTACCTACAAAACCAGGCACTAATCCTTTTTCTTGTTGCTTCTCTACAGGCAGATTCAGTGGTTGGAGGCAGAGGGCTCCAACCATTTCTGCTCTCTCTCTCTCTCTCTTACTGTTAGTTGCTGTCAGGTTTTAGTCACTGCTCTACTCTTGCCTACAGTGAACACACTTACCCAAAGTTTACAGGCTGTGGAGGAGAGGTGGGAACTTGAACCTAATGCTGCATCTCAGCTCTCTCTGGTCTCTTCAAGTACATTTCCTTCTGTCTCATGCTTTGAGTAATCCTTTGGTTCAAACTTAAATCTTCCGATCCTTCTTTTCTTGCACCTGGCACTAGTTAGAGGTGCCTCAAATGTTGTGACCCTGGGATTCTCTTCAGTAAATTAGTGACTGATGATTGTTGATCTGGTGTTCTTTTTAAAATAATATGTACTGCATATCAATAAAAATATCTTGGAGGGAAACAAAGGGTCTTTAAAAACTATTTTGTGCTCTGTGTCTATGAACATAATGGTGAATTTAAGCTTCCTCTAGCACCCTTTGAAGAACTTAATTCTAAATATTTTGAATTGCTGTCCAAAACTCATGGTTCTTCTGGTTTTTATCACTTGTCTTCCCAGCAGTTAAATCTCTTTAAAAGCTTAACAGTGCTTTAGTTAATAACTTCCAGCCGTACAAAAGAGCCTCCAATCTGTTGTAGCCCAGAGCACTAATCACTGAAGATAAGTTTTTTGCATTAATCTTCCATGTTTGTTTGGGTATGTGTACCAGCCACTCTTGTTGCTTTTCTGTAAATACCCACTGTATTAGAATACCATAGATAAAATATATTCTACTGACTGAATGTCACTGTGCTGTCTGCCAGATCCCACATAAGTTATCTTTGCCTCTCTCTAAAATCTGAAAGCACATTAAAAATTAATTCCAGTGAGAGCTGGTTCAATATCTTTGCATTGGGTTCTGAATGATGCAGCATTTAGTACTGATGTGAGAGTGCAGTGGAAGTTCTACCCACAATGAACACATCCATCTCCGCTCTGTCCTGCAGATCCAGTTCAGGGAGAAGGTGCTATGGACGGCCATCACGCTCTTCATTTTCTTAGTGTGCTGCCAGGTGGGTACCAGTGTCTTCTGTGTTCGGAAAATGTGCGTTCTGTGCATGCCAAATAGACTAAAAGTGCAAAAAGTTCTCGTTTCATGTTGACCTACCAGTTTCAGTCATGTATTTTTGTGGTTAAGTATTTAAATTTCAGTTCTGATTCTCTGAAATAGTCTTTATTACTGATTATGTATGTTTTCAGAAACCACTGCTTTTGATTTAGTCTGAAATACAAAATGTTCTTTTCTTGTAATAGGGGGTCCTATCAAATGATGGTGGTGGCTGCAGGGTAAAGAGCCAAGCTAATTATTTACTGAGCAGCATAAACAAACTGAGCATTGTTTACTCTCTGTTCATAGCAACATCTAAACTTTAGCAGTGACAAGTGTGAAAATTAAATTCAAGTGACTGTTTTTACCCAATTCCTCATGAACAAGCTGATGGGTTGTAAAGATGGCAGGAGAATGTTTTTGTGAGGTGGTTTATGTTGACATTTAGAACTTGGTTTTTTTGTGACTGTAGTGGTAAAATTGTTGGCTAAAACCTTCACAAAATGCAGGTCTGTGTAAACATTTATGTGATTTTTATTACTCATAGTTGTAGGCGTTCCTAGAACCTGTCCTTGGGTTGTAAACAGTGGAGGTATTTTTGTTTTTCTTTAAAGAATACTTACATACTGAAGAAAATGAGAATCCATGATATGTATGAACCTGACATATATTTTTTAGAACCTCTTGGAAGATTTAAATTTAACCATACATTTAAAAGATTTAAAATTAACCATATGTTTCAGAATTAGGCTTTCTAGCTTATATTTATTATTGTAGTTTAACAGTTTTTGTCTTCAGCTCTGAAGGACTGTTTAAAGGCTAAAACCCAGCTCTTGTACTTGCCTGTTTTTTGGAAGGAGGAGGTGGGAGTGACACTAGAGCTGGAAGATCATGTAGTTTTCCTGTGTTTACTACTGCTGGATATATGTACAATTAGAATTTTGAACGTATATGAAAGTTGATAGTAGTTGAATAAGGAAAAAAAAGATGGTGCAGATCAGCGTTTTCAGGAATTCATCTGTAAGATTGCCTGAATTCCTAATCTACTCTTTTCTGATTAAGAAGAGTTTTGAAGAGCTCAAAATCCCTCAATATTGACATACAGAATATTGGAAGCTTTGTATGAACTTGTCTTACTTGGACAGTTCCATATGGGATATTTCAAAACCTATTTACAACTTCAGTATTTAAACTTCTTCTTTCTAGAGGTTTCTGCTTTTTCCTGTAGAAGGGTCTTAGTTTAGTTCACTGAGTCATACCCCAGTTGGAGGATTAAAGTAGATGGTGTCAGTACTGCTGGTTTAATTAAAAAAAAGACTTTAAACAATGTACAGTTGAATCATTACATGTTAAGATGTTTGTATCAGTGCATGCTAATTGTGTATTTCTGTTTAATACTTGTGTGCACTTTGACAGATCCCATTGTTTGGAATCATGTCATCAGATTCTGCAGATCCCTTCTACTGGATGCGAGTCATTCTTGCGTCAAACAGAGGTCAGTGGGTTATTCCTCTCTCTGTTTTCTGTCAGGATGAACAGACCAGGAGAAAACCAGCCACACAACCCCAGATGTCACAGTGAAATACATTGTAAAGTTCTTAACACAAATGTAATTAAAATTGGTACTCGAGGGGTACTTCACCTTAGGAGTGGGATTTCTTTTGACATGCAGATGAGATTAATCTCGATTCCCAGGTTTTGGGATGATTTTATTTAGGATTACAGAGCAATCCCTTTCTAATTAATATACGGGCCAGGGAATGTTCCAGCTTTCCAGTTAGGAACAGCACTGATGTGCAATATGAGAGTGTTGACTAGAAAATACCTTATGTGTGCGAGTCGGTTACGCCTCATAACAGTTTGGCAAGATTGTGGGTGAGTAATTTCATGGGTGGGAAAGCTGAAGGCAGAAATCATTAGGCATGAATTTTAGCAAAACCAAACTAACGTCAAATTTTAAGAGTCGTAAAGTGGAACCCAACCAAATGTATAAGAAGACTCAAACTAATGCTAGAAGTCTGAAACTTAAGATGGGTGACCTGTTATGCCTGACTCTAAATGAGGACACTGATCTCATCTGTAGCTTGGAAAATTGGCTGGAAGTAAGAAAATCAGTGGAACCCTTTAACCTGAAGGTACTGCTTATTTAGGAATGGCAAATTTTGTCACACCAGTGAAGCTCATAAATTAAGGTAAATAGGTTTTCTGCTTCAAACTCTGCTGCAGAATTTGCACATAGAACTCTGTGTCTCACTAGCGGTGTATGATACTGAATGTGCTGCCCACTGCCCAGGCAGAAGGGTAACAGTGGCCAAGAAAAGACCAGAAAGACTGTGAAAGCAATAGAAAAGCAGGAGTGGGAAAGTGAATTATCCTTTAAGTAAACTGACTAGTAAGCCATTGGAAGATGTGAGATAAAGGCTTTTCAACATCCTGATTTTGTGGCCCTTGGAGGAGTAGAGATTTCCATGAGAGATGATGTAATATGTAAACTCTAGGACACAAGTGTGAAAGAACTGAATTATGATAATGACTTCAATGCTTTCACATTTTACATTTTGGTAGCAGGGAAAACACTAAAAAGAAAAGAAAAAAAGGAAAAATAATTGTGCAATGAGGCTTAAGGTTTTTTAAAAATTCAGGCTGAAGTGAGGACTCTGGTAGTTAATCAGCAGTGAAAAGAAGACTCCGGACAATAGAGGAGGTGCTCAAAACCCCTTTGTGAAACTCAGATGATTTATTAAAGGCTCTTCAGAAAATTAAGCTGCAGAGGGATAAGAGGGAAGACCTAGTGGCTTGAGAACTGGTTGAAAAGATCAGAAGAAATGTCTGAACAGATCTGTAAGGTGCCACAAATAGAATATTCTTACTCTTTTCATCTTCAGTGTGATGTTACAGACCGTGTTTCCCCTGTCCCTGGTTCTCTTTGAGACTTTACAAGTCTGCAGTGGCTAAATGGTTGTTTATTAATATTTTTCTGAGTAATTTTATGATGGAACACTGCTGCACTACGCATGAGTTGCATTTAAATGTGAAGAATTGAAAAGAATTGTGAGCTGATTCTTTCGGATCTGCTTAGTGGATACTGTGACTTATCAGAAAAGAAAAAGTGCATTATTTGGGTCCTTTGAGTGACCACAGAAAAGATGATGACCAAGTAATTTGATCTGGCTTAACTAAATATTCAACTTGTAAAATGTGTTCTTACCCAAACTTTTTTTCTTTTAAGTTCCAGCTTAGGAAATGTGGGAAGTTTGATCACTTGCTAGTTCTAGTTGCTTAATTTTAATCCACATGTTCAACATTTTAGTTTTGTAAGCGTCTTCAGATAAGAGAAAACTTTCCGGTATTAGCTGAAGGACAACATAGATTTCAAAAAGTAGTTTCTTGGAATGCTGAGGCTCCAGAAAGATGGTGTGGAAGAAACATTCTGTATTGAGATGGTCATTATCAGACATTGTGGACCTGCAGCATATTTTTGTGACCTGCAAAATTAAACTTTCGGGAAATGTGACGGTTGAAACACTGGCCGAACAAACAACCAGGGACAAGGTGCTGCTCGGTGATTGGTTTCTTGAGGACATGTCAAAAAGCTGAGCTTCAGTGTGCATTGGCCTTTAGCATGATTCCACAAACATGTTTGTAGTTAAATGCTGCCTTCAAGCTTAGGGATTTTAACCCAGCAGTGTTCCGTGAGGGCACAGCTGTCTTTGTTTTGTCATACCTGTACAGGAATGTGCATGTTTGAAGCATTATGAAGAATATTCTCTACATGTCAGAAACCTTTCAGGAGAGCTAATTCTTTAGGAGAGGTGCTTGAATGGCAATTGTATTAATTTTTCTTCCTGCTTAGGTACTTTGATGGAATTGGGTATCTCCCCCATCGTGACGTCGGGTCTGATCATGCAGCTGCTGGCAGGAGCAAAGATCATTGAAGTTGGGGACACTCCAAAAGACAGAGCTTTGTTCAATGGAGCTCAGAAATGTAAGCACTGCTCCAATTAAAATTATTAAGCATATTTTTATTCTTGGGAAAGCAGCCAAGTGATACTAGAAATGAGATTTCTTTGGTAGGTGACTTCGGCAGATTTTTTTAAAGGATTTGCTTTCTCTCTTGTTTTAGTATTTGGGATGATTATTACCATTGGGCAAGCCATTGTGTATGTTATGACTGGAATGTATGGAGATCCTGCTGAAATGGGTGCTGGAATTTGTCTTCTTATTATAATTCAGGTTTGTAATGAGCTATTTTGTGTGTAACTGAGACTGGTTAGATACAGTGTAGCTGGAAGGAGAAATCTTTTTAAGTCTGGGTGACTTCTGTTTATTTACTTTTAATGCTGTAAAGTATCATCCCTTGTATCTGTCTAGAAACGAGAAATCCTAAATATTCCATAAAGGAGGAGAAAGCTGGGATAGTTAATATCAAAAGTATTTCAGATAGGAGTGGCTGCTTAATTGAAAATAGAGGAGTTAGTGGACTTTGAAAGCAGTAGCTGCTGTTCAGTGCTGTGGAGGACTTCTCACTAAATGGCACGGGTGCAGCTTTGAGACATTCTCCTGTAGAACAAAGCAGTAAATGCACACAAACATTTTTTTTCAAAAAGTGCTTAATGAGTAATCTGTTTGCTCCCTCTGCGTTGAAAAGTCCCAGAGCTCATGGCCAGGTGAGGTGTGCAGGTGGCAGAATTAACTACACAAATGATATTTAGATGAAAAACTTAATGATCCCTCTCCAACACGATGAAAATACTGAAGCAGGGAATTAATACACAGTTCTTGACTTGATTTATTCTTGTTTCTGCTCAGTGTTGTTTCTCTTCCCACAGCTGTTTGTTGCTGGTTTGATTGTGTTGCTGCTGGATGAGTTGCTGCAGAAAGGTTATGGCTTGGGGTCTGGTATTTCCCTGTTTATTGCTACCAATATCTGTGAAACCATTGTCTGGAAGGCTTTCAGTCCCACTACCATCAACACTGGCAGAGGTACGTGTGCTGCTACAGTTACAACATGTTTCAGGGGGTGCATATCTACACACAAACTATCAGATGTTGATTGGATGGCTGTTCAAAGAAAGTTTTAATGTGTGGTGATTCACTTCTGCAGTCAGTTCTCCAATTAACACTGAAGATGGAAATGTTGTCTGATTTATGTGAATACGAATAACCTACAAGTTTGCCTTTGCTGATTTGAATTGCAGAAGTTCAAATGGGACTGGAAGCCCCTTGAATGAAAAATCTTTGGATTTCCAAACTGAAATAGTCTCGTTTTTTAGCAACATTTAGTCCATAGAAAGAGAACATAGGAAAAGTTGTATGTTCAGAGAGTTGTTTATGTTCCAGCTGTTGCTTGGGGTTACAGGACACTTCTGTAGTTGGTGCCTCTGAATTACTTTAAGCTGGTTTAATTCAGAGGCTGCAATCCCTTCATTCTCAGCCAGTCTTTGACAACATCTGCTTGTCCTGAGACCTCTGAAATGGCACGTTAAGCTACAGCCTTTCTGCATTAAGAAATTACCTAGTTACTGCATTCATTTGAAATCCCGAGCCAGGCTTTTAGTTTGTTTTCATTTGCACCTGATTTTCAGCAGTTCTGTTGCATTTTATTACTGCTTTTCTAAAGTTATTTTTCTCTTTGTTTATTATTTCTTCCTTCCAATCATCCCCCTGCCCCCAGAAAGGAGAGGAAGAGAGGATTCTTTCACGAGTGTGACTTTTATGTTTATTTTGTTTTTTCTAACCAGGACTAATGTTTTGGTAGATCACTCTACATTCCATAAGCTAAAGCAAATCCTGTATTGTGACACATCTGTTGTAACAGGATTTATGTCCTGTTGTACCAGATTTTTTAATGTCATTCTTAAAATTTCCAGAAGAAAGGTTTTGGGTTTGTTGGTTTTTTTTTTTTTTTTTCTTTTAATGTGTTTAACTTGGAGATTAAAATTTCTGCTCCCTTTTTGCTTCTTGCAGGAACAGAGTTTGAGGGTGCTGTGATTGCATTATTCCATCTCCTGGCTACACGAACCGACAAGGTCCGGGCTCTGCGGGAGGCTTTTTACCGACAGAACCTGCCCAATCTCATGAACCTGATTGCTACAGTGTTTGTATTTGCTGTGGTCATATATTTCCAGGTAAAATTCCTCGGAGTAGCTCTGTAGAAGTGCATACGGACCCTGGACACTGCAGTCACTGGGAAAAGATGGGAAAGGTTAAAGCAGAGTAACTGAAGTGTCTTAGCTTTGAGTAAGGAGCTCTTTATTTCCAGTATTGTTATTTCAGTAACATTCTCCTGTGACAGCACAGCTGTTAAATTTTAAATCCAAGCCTACTGGTACTCAGTGTGTAATCTCACATTCCATACACTCTCTGAGAGTATTTTTACTAAAAATGGCTTCTGGAACTGCAGTGGTTGCATCACACCAATAATATGCTTGATATTCATCATTGACTTCAAAGAACACTTTTGGACAGAGCTGGAGAACTTGTTTTCTTTGGGGTGTGTATGACAGGGATTTGTTCTAGAAAACAGCCATGTAATTAATGTATAGCTCATTGGTTTTTCCCTAATTTTCTTGAAACACTTAGGCGGTGCTTCTTTTTAAATCTAAGTATTTACTAAAGTGGACACTAAATGAGGATCCATATTGAGATTTTTTTGTGTGTGTGTATGAGTGTGTGTGGCTAAAATGTGATTTTTTGAATGTATTTTTTAAAGTTGTTGTGTCTGAGTGCTGGCAAAAAAAAAAAGAAAAAAAGAATTATCAGGTTTTCAAGTCCATGTGGTTTTTCTTGGGTCTACTGAAGGAGGATCCTGCCCCAGAAAACAGAAGACTGGGCTTACCACACAAGAGCCCTCTGGTGACTGGCTAGTTCAGTTAAAAGCCATTACAGGCTTCTATCAAACCCTGTTCTATAAAATGTATTTTGGAGGAGCATCATTTAGCAGATGAGAAATAATGTTTATATAAAAAGAGTGTAATACATCCAAGGAGTATCATTTGAAAATCCTTAAAGTCTGTAATCCAGACTGTAGCTGAAAGCCTTTGGGCTTTGCTGTCTCAGACCTTGCACTCCTTGTTTATCTAGCAAGAACTCCGTGGTCAGGAATAACTTCGGGGCATACTGGGAATACCTTCTGTCTGGAAATAAACTTGGTGCCTTGGTGTTCTTTCCCGCAGGGATTCCGAGTGGACTTGCCGATCAAGTCTGCCCGGTACCGTGGGCAGTACAGCAGTTATCCCATCAAGCTCTTTTATACCTCCAACATTCCCATCATCCTGCAGTCTGCCTTAGTTTCCAACCTCTACGTCATTTCCCAGATGTTGTCTGTTCGTTTCAGCGGCAACTTCCTGGTGAACTTACTGGGACAGTGGGCAGTAAGTACTCATAAATTATTTGTATGTGTCCCTGCATTGTCAAACTTTGATACTTAACCAGCAGAAAACTGCAATACTTACTTTTTAACATTCGTATATGAAAGCAGTTTTAAACCTGGAGGAGGAATTCCTCTATAAATACAGGATAGGAATGTGGGAGGTTTGTGAGGAATAACCAGCTGCCTTTTCCTTCCCCTCCCAGGATGTCAGCGGTGGTGGCCCTGCTCGCTCATACCCTGTGGGTGGCCTGTGCTACTACTTGTCCCCTCCAGAATCCATGGGTGCAATATTTGAGGATCCCGTCCATGTGATAGTTTATATAATATTTATGTTGGGATCCTGTGCATTCTTCTCCAAGACTTGGATCGAGGTGTCTGGCTCATCAGCAAAAGAAGTAGGTGTTCCGCCTGTTTTCAAACAGAGCCCCTGGTTTAGAACTGACCAGCCGCTGACTGATCAGTTGTTGCTCTCACTAAATGTCAGGTGACTGTGAAACACTGCAGAAGGTTCATAAAATAATGTTTTCTGCAGGTTGCCAAGCAACTCAAAGAACAGCAAATGGTGATGAGAGGCCACAGGGATACCTCAATGGTTCATGAGCTTAACAGGTAAGGAAATGCTGACTTCCAGCTGGATGATGATGAGGAGTGCAGGGGAAGTGTCAACTAGAACAGATATTCTCAGAAAAATTTGAGACCTGTTCTCACTGATTCTTCACATTTAGCTTCTTCCTAGTTAAGCACAAGATGCTACAGCGGTAGGATAGAGATTAACCTGTAGTGTTGATTTTTAAGTGGCATAATGAAGGAATTTGAATTGAATCTCTTCTGTGTTTGTAAAAGAAAGACACTTTGATTTTCACAGGTGTTTAGTTTACCATTACTGACCTAGCACGGCACTACCAAAGCTGTATTTTACACAGCATGTAAAGCCTGCAGAGCTGTACTGAAAGGTAGATTGATCCCTGCATATTTTAAGTCAAAGCAGTTACTCTTAGTCCTGTGGAGGTTCCATGGCATACATCCATGTAAAGTTGTTAAAACTGTGAATTGAAAAGCTTTGCCAGTGTTTGATTATTCACACAGATTTCCTATCAGTGAGTATTTATTTCAGTTTCTACTTCTTTTCTACTGGAGGACAGTAAGAGCTCATGGCAGGGTTTTGCAATGCTAAATTTATTGCATGATATTCATAGAATTACAGAATGGTTTGGGTTGGAAGGGACCTTCAAGATCATCTCGTTCCAAGCCCCTCTGCCATGGGCAGGGCTGCTGCTCACTACACCATTTTGCTCAGGGTCCCATCCAACCTGGCCTTGAACACTTCCAGGGATGGGGCAGCCACAACCTCTAGGCAACCTGTGCCAGGGCCTCACCACTCTCACAGGATAGATCTTTTCTTCCTGATATCCAATCTAACCCTGCTTCCTTTCAGTTTATTCTAGTCAGTCATTTTCATAGTAGATACATTGGTAGAATCCTCAGATGAAAATCCCTGGTTGTGAATACCCTTTTCTCTCCTGTTTTCCCTCTGGTACAGGTATATCCCCACAGCAGCTGCATTTGGTGGTTTGTGCATCGGGGCCCTTTCAGTATTGGCCGACTTCCTGGGAGCCATCGGCTCCGGCACTGGCATCCTGCTCGCAGTCACTATTATTTATCAGTATTTTGAAATATTTGTAAAAGAACAGGCTGAAGTTGGAGGAGTAGGTGCATTATTTTTCTAGATGTCCGAATATTTCACGGTTTGTGTGAAAGGGAAGGTATTTTGACAACACGCGTCATTTAGTCGAATAATGCTCTTTTCTTTTGACTTGTTTTCAAGTGCTACGTGTCCCATTCCTGTCATGGGCACTGAGCAATGCCTGTGTGCAGCATTAGTACCAGCTGCCTTAAGAATAAAGTTTACATTATCTTGTTTAAGTATTATTATTATCTAGTGTTGCCTGTAATGCTGGAAACAATTCATCTACCTTGCTGTTCAGACACTACAGTGAGATGGTGACATGTATCAGTTGGAGAGCGGTAAAAACGCCTTTGCACGCAGCAGTAAAATGTTAAATTAATTTCCCTGCCCTTAATAGGAAAAAAAACAAACACCTGAGTTCAGATTGCCACGTGCCAGTATTCCTGACAAAATTTATTTGTACCTGTATTATACGTTAATTTTTTATACTTTTTTAAGTCACATTTCCCCCATCACTGAACTCAGCACTCCTTATTCCGTTGCGGTGTCTCCACCCAGGCACCTTTCCCTTGGCTCCAAGGGTGGGCAAGCAAACATTTTACCGCGGGCTGATACTCATCTCACCTGTGAACTGGTTCTGGGGTGGATTTGCTGCGTCCTGGGGCACGTTGGGCTCCTGCCCTGGGCTCCTGCGGGACATCCTGGCAGCCCCTGTCACGCTGGCAGGGCGGCCCAGCAGTTCTGTTTAACCATGTACTTGTGAAACCTGTGCCACTGAAACTTCATGTCCACTTCGCTTTTGTGAGTCTAAAGAACAAGGCCTGGTTCCTGAAGCCGTGTGTTCATAGGAGGGAAGAGGGGAACAGGGAGTTCCTGCTGGAAACCTGTCGCACTTTACAGCGGCGATGTAACAACTGTGCGCGTTAGACAATAAACTTATTTAATTAAACTCTCTCCCGGGTCTTATCTGTGCCAGATGTAATTCATATGCAGGTTTTGATCATTTCTAACGTGCCTTGATAGTGAAATAGGTCTGGAAGGCTCGTTTTTTTCCTCTTTGTTCTTCCTCTTTCTAGAATAAAATTGATTAGTTTTTAGCAGCCTTAATTAAAAAATCAAATCTCAAGATTCCTCCCTTTAAAGTTATTGGACTCTTCTGCTCTACTGTAATCAATTACTTTTCCCCTTTGATGTCAGAATTTTTCTTTCTTCTCTCATGCTTAACTTGAGAGTAACTTTGTGTTGCTTGCGAAGGTAAGAAAATCTTAAGCCCGTTTTCTGCTTCTTTTCTAAGCTGGGAAAATCCCCCTCATTACACACGCCTGTCCTCCTCCATTTCAGAGGCAAGGCTGATACTGGTGTGTGTTTATTAAAACTCTGATCCTGACCTTTCAGCAGTGGTGGCTGTTTACATAATTAGAAGCAGCCCACTGTGTGCTGATGCACTGAAGGGTGGTGTGGGAAAGATGTACCAAGAAGGGCTCAGACTGACTGAAGGTGCAGCCTGGATACACCAGTGGTGGATGTTTCCTCAGAGAGGGAAAACTGCAAGGCTGTGCACTCTGGGGGCATGTAAGTGACCTCAGACCTTCAGCAGGATCCCTGGCTGGATCCCACACCATTCTGGTTTGCACCAGTGGATGGGTGTTGTCACCTTCATTGTCAGAGTCATGGTTTTCTTAGAGCAACAAACCCGTTTTTTCTTTCTGTTTGGTTTGGGCTGAGAGAAGGAAACGGCACCTTAAGGACTAAGTTGTAGTAAGAGGTTCCTGAAATTGCCATTTCAAATGCTGCAGCCAGAGCATGGACAGTGTCCCTGTGCTGCTGTCACTGCTTCTGTCACGGAGACTTGCCTCTAGTTCACAGAATCCCCGAATTGTAGAATATCCTGAGCTGGAAGGGACCCACAAGGATCATGGAGTGCAACCCTTAGCCCTGCACAGGACATCCCTCAGAGTCACACCATGTACGCCAGAGTATCATCCAAACACTTCCTGAACTCTGTCAGGCTTGGTGCTGTGACCACTGCCCTGAGGACTCCGTTCCAGTGCCCAACCACCCTCTGGATGAAGAACCTTTTTCTAATATCCAACCCAAACCTCCCCTGACACAACTTCAGGCCATTCCCTCGGGTCCTGTCAGTGGTCACCACAGAGCAGAGATCAGTGCTGCCCCTCTGCTTCCTTCACAAGGAAGCTGCAGACCACCCTGAGTTTTCCCCTCAGCCTCCCCTTCTCCAGGCTGTTTGAGTGCTGCTGTTTGTGTGTGTGTGTGGGAAGAGAGTGTGGCTCTTCCTGCCGCTTGCCTCCTTCAGAACACGTGGTACAACAACAACCACAGTTACCTTGGCGTCTTCCTTGTACTTACCCACAAGTGCAGAAAGGAATGTACTGAGAAATGAGCTATTCTGAAAATTAAACAGTATTTTTATTATGGAGAGTCGGTCAAGGCTTGATAGAGCAGTTAGAAGAAATGCTTTTCGTCAGTTACATAATTCCAAATAAAAATATCAGAATCGTTCCTACAAATACTTTTTTTTTGCTCAACAAGTAAAGAAAAGGACCTTGATTGCAATAAGAGTTGTGCTTCTAAGCCATCTGACTTGGGCAGTTTTCCACTAAGCTTCTCATTGTCCAGCTTTAAAACTTCATGAAGGGAACTTGGAGAGGTGTTTCTGCTGCACATTTCAGAGCCAGGGCGTAAGTGTAAACCCTGGCATCTACTGCAAGGTGTTCCTCTGCTACGAGTTCTGAAAATCAAACAAAAAACCCCTATGAGATACTGTCAAAACATCTCCTCTGCAGAAATGCAAGTCCTTCACTAAAATGAAGATGTGTAGCATTCCAGACAGGAATTCTCAATCCCAACTCTCGTACCTGGTCAGGTCTCTCACAGCTTTCTGCTTAAGATAACTGTACTCTAGGATGAGAAATGCTGTGAGGAGCTCTGAGAAGAGAAGCTAAGGGGTGCTTGAGGCTCACTTTCATGCATTTAATGTGTCAGGAAGCTCTTACCATCAATTCTTTGCAGAAGGTCGTTCTTTGGAAGTGAAATAACTTCCACAAATTCTAGGAGAGAAGAAAAGAAATTATGCACCCTTAAATCAGTGAACAGGAGAGAAATTCCCCTCAGTGTCCTGTTTCTTGCAGCTTAGAAGGGGAAAGAGACTGATTCAATGCTCATCACCATCCAAAAGCTGTGAGCCTTCATCTGTCAGAAAAATGTTATTAAATGGGGGAAGGCAGTGACTGGGGTCATTGAAAAACACATCTGGCAGAAAGAAGCTGGGAACCAGCTCCAAAAAAAGTGTAGCAGACAGCTGTGGAAGATAAGAATTCTAACAGGAGACCTTTTCCCTGTTCAAGTGGGCTTTTGGTTGGCTTCTCTTGTACAGGAATGGATTGGAGATGCATTTCAGGACCAAACCAGCACAAAACCAAAGGGTTTGTTCATGATAAATTTGTGCTGGCTTACAGCTCCCCTGTCTCTCTGAATTACTTGTCTTTGGGGTTTCACCTACAGCTGTGGTGGGTTCAGTGATTTGTATTTCCCGAGATGCTGGTGCTGTCTGTAGCTGCAATGCATGGACAGATAACTGACATGATAATGCCCCACAGGAATTTTCATGTCTAGGCCAAAGTCAATCTCAGGCACGTTTGATTAGGGTCAGGAGATAAACCCAGCACAAATAAAACCCAGTTTTAACTGACATTTTCTCAGTAAAACTTGCCATCTGACGATCGCACTTGCCAACTGGAGCACAGTCACGTTACATACCTCCATCATCTGCAAATGGAAAAAAAAGTAGTAAGGTGAGGTATTGGAAACACACTAGAGTTCACAATTAAAAAGCCTTTTCATAGCTGACTGATGCTGTAATTACTTCTAGAGTGAAGCTACAACTGAGAGGAGTATGTAGGTTCTCAAGTGCTCATGGCCCTCACTGAAATTTGGCACCAAAATGTCTCCTCCTGGGTTTGCCAACAGCTGACACTTCACATCTGGGCCTCCCCAGTGAATTCAACGTAAAGACACCCTCTGCTAATCTAGACTGCTGGATGTGATTTTAAGGACCTGCAGCATCCAAATCTGCTGGGACACAAGAGATGCAGTGATGGGGTCAGTTCTTTTAAACCCCTCCTTTTGTTATCCTCTCAAAATTTTCAAATGAGTGGTACAAAACTCACCAAGTTTTTGCTTAGGTCTCGTGTTCTCAGCCTTGTCTCCGTTAATGACGACACTCACGATGTGTGTGGTGCTGTTTGACATACCTGGGTCCAAGCACAGAGCTGCCAAACAAGCACGTGGAGAGGGGTCATTTTCCAAAGCAGGAGTCAGGCAACTTGACGTTGTAACAAAAGCTTTCACAGAAATGTTTCTGATACCACAGAACGTATATTTGTCATACATTCACTCTGGAAGACCAGTGAAACCTTTGCTTTCACATGCTCTTAAATGTAACGTTTCTGTAACTGTCAGCTCTCTTACAGATGCCTGGTAAGACTTGTTTTCAGCAACTAAGTTTACTTTCCATTCCACAGACTGAAGATTTAACTGTAAACTGCCCCTTATAGACTTCCTCAGTCTATTGGAGTCTAATTTTGCCATCACCTGCTTCCACCTCTCTGTCCTCAGCATGCAGTTGTAACCAGTAACTGAGAACCAGGTCCCAACTGCAATGACGTTTCCTTGAAATAGTCTCTAAATTACCTTTCTACCTTGTCAAGTTTGATTTCTGATCCTTGTTTTGCCTTCATTTCATTTTAGGTAGGAAGCGTGGGATTGGCAACAATCACATTCCAAAGGATCTCTGAATTTACTCCAGTTATTCTCTCCTTCTTTGCAATTGGAAAATCCGAGTCCTGTCACCTCCCCACAGCTGACAGGAGGGTGACCTCCACTCACACTGCATCATGCAGCTATTTTTTTCTGCCTAAGTTCACAGATGCTGTTCCCAAAAGTCCAGGAATTTAGACATTTATACTAAAATGCCAAATCACAGCTTGAATAATTGGGTTTTGTGTAGGATCCTGATCAGTAGCAGTTTTCTCCTTACAGACATCCAACTTTTACTTCAGACTGTATATTTAGCAGCTCAGCAATTGACTCACAAAAGCACCAAAGTTTCACTGATACAGCCATGAGATGCTGCTCTGCTAATCTGTGTAGGCTTTGCTGCATAGATTTTACCTTTGGTTTAAAGCATTTTAGACATTTAGAGTGGCCTTCAAAGACCAAATTAGCATTGGTGGGAAAATTAAAAAAAAGCAAAGACCTGGAGTACATTCAATGACTTCCCCCTTGTACCCAGTTTCTTCCTCCAGCTCTCGCAGTGCAGCACTTTCTGCTGACTCGTTTTCCTCAATGAGGCCTGTGAGATAAATAATATACAAGAATAATTAAAAGCCTACCACTTAACTGCAGTACCCATCCCAAGATCTAATCAAGTGTTACGGAAGAGGTGAAACATCCTCACCACCCTGTATTTACAGAGGGATAAACTGAAGCATTAGGAAGGGTTCCAGCTCCTGGATTCATCCTGCTGCTCCTCACATCCTTAACTGATCATCTACAGAATCATGCCACCTTCCCAGGAAATGGCACTGATATTCTCATGAGGGAAAGAAGCTGAATGCTTTGACTCCTAGAGAAAGGAGAAGTGGAGAGAATTTTCTCCAATTTGCTAAAACAAGCTCATTTTGTCTTCTTCATTATCATACATTCCTGTTTTGGAATAGCACACTGAGCTCAGCACAGTTTTCCAGCTGACACTCTGAGGACATCTAAACACGCTGAACTGTATGTGACTCATCCTAGTGTTTCAGTCACTTACCTGCAGGGAATTCCAAGCAGTAGCCATTGATTGGGGGCCTGAACTGTTTCACCAGGACAATGCAGTCGTAGTGCAGAGTCCTCTGTAGCACTGCAATCACTGCTACCCCTGCAACAACCACAGAGGACAGAGAGTCTGAGTAGAGCAGAAGGTGAGTATTTAGTGCTAAATCTGGAGAGGAACCCAAGTATTGCTACTGTGAGCATTAAACATTTAGAGGCCTGCTCCAGAATCCTGAATGAGGAATTTGGGCTCCTTATATAATTTATATCAAAGCAAAATAAAAGCCTCAAACAGCATCTTCAAAGCACCCCGGCAAATGAGAGGCACATGTAGCAAGCAAGACCCACACTCAGCCCACCAATATCTAGGGAAGGGCTCTCCTGCCTGCAGAGACTCACTGGAAGCATCTGTATGGAACCTTCTACTGTGCTGCTCTCATGGCTAAATCATGTTCCTCTCGTGCCCAAAGACAACTGTGTCCTTAGCCCCTCTAGCAATCCACCAGTCTGTGAGCTACTCTGTATCAGGGCATCCAAAATGTGTTTGGAACGGCTCCATCATCCCAAAGTGAATCCAATGATCCTGGCAAAGCACTCCTACCAGTGAGGCTCTGATTGTTCAGCACTGAAGCTGGCATTTCATTAGCTCTGCCGAGCTACCTGTTCCTCATCCTCATTCACTCAGAAACAGCTGAGCTCTAAGTCTGCGCTGTGAGTTTATCAGAAGAACTTCCACAGGAAAAAAATGCCACCGAAAAAAAAGCCACCACTGTCTTACCATCAGCTGTGACTCCCTTCTTGCTGCCAGTCCGCTTTACAGTTTCCCAAGTTCTGTTTAACACCCAGAAAAGAACAAGTGAATATGCAACTTGTCTTCTACCCTTGCTACTTTCATTTAAAAGCAAAATATATCATCACATGGTGAGGCCTCCTAAAAAAGCAGCTGGTTTTGGGTAGGCCCTGTCATATACCAGAAAATGTCTGCAGCATCATTTTATTTTGCCTACTTAATGAGGGAGAGAGAAAATAGTTAATTAATGATTGTTTAAATCACTAAAAATAAGGGAAAGACATAAATGACTGTCACAGAACAGGCAAGTCTTAAAAAAGTCATCTTGGAAAAGAGTAAAATAAAGCAATTTATGTATAAAACATGTCAGATTTTGAAGTAGAATTTTGTAACAAGACCATGTGAATTCCACCTTTTATCTTGCTTTTGCATAAGGTTTATAGGGTGAGTTATGAACTCTCAGCTCAGTTTCTGGAGCACACAAGGAGCACATAGGCAAGGAGGGCAAAAGCTTCTCTCTCAACATAAGCAATGGGATGAGTGAAAACAAAAAAACCCACCAGCAATATAAATCCTTCCCCAAAAGCTCCAATCTTGCTACTTTTAAGAGGATATTTTTGCTGATGAATTGAGAGGCACTAGAGAAAGGTATCAGTCCAGAGTCTAACACATTAAGGACAGGGAAGTAAAGCCATGGTGTCACCTCTGGATAAATACAGCAACACTAAAGTGTACAAGAGAATTGGACAGACATGATACTATACAAGAGGAGATTAATTTGTCAGTAATATGCAAGATCCACCACCATCAGCAGGGAAAAAGGAGCCCTTAATGAAGAACCAGCAAAGCCATGGGATGGACTGAGTGCCACACTCTAGAACTGCTTCTGTGTAGCATCTTTACAAGGAGCTGGAAATGCGACATAATCCAAGGTTCGATGTGCCCAAGAGGATTTAGGAGCCAAGTTCGAACCCACACACCAGCACATCTGCTGGGGTGAGATTCCCTTCTCTGAACAGTAGGAATTCTGAAGGAACTGCACAGTGAACAGCTCTCATCTTGTGTGGAATGATGGGTCTGTAATGCTCATGTTCTCTAGCCTGGGGCCAGTCTGCACAATTGAGAACATTACAGGAATCTGAAATACCACAGAGGCGATTACCTGGTTTTCCCAAAGGGATCAGTGTAAGTTGTTTCTTCAAGCTTCAACCATTTTCTTTCTGCGATTATCTGAAACAAAGAATTCTCTGTTAAATGCATTATAAGATTTATCCCAAAGATTTGGGGGCTATTTGGGAGAAACTACACTATTATTTTTGGATTCTTTAGAGGAAAAAATTTCAGCATCACAATACATGCAGGAATGTGCAACAACATTCCTGTTGCTAATATAGAAAAAAAAACCCAAAACATTTACTCTAAGTTCTCAAATAGGAATAGAAAATAGGCCCAAGAAAATAACTTTTCTTAATATGACTTTTATAATCAAGTTTCAATGAATTCAGTGGGACTTTATGTAGTGCAAAGTCCTCATCTTGTTAGAAGGATTTTGCAAGGGTCACGTTTCAGCTGCAAAAGGGTCTCCTGGCTGTAGAGATTTTACCTGCACTGGTGCTCCTGAGTGTCCACTCAGCAGAGAGCACAGCCCAACAGCTGGGAATGAAAGACTGAAAACCAAACTATCCTGAAACTTTCCTTTCCCTGACGTCAGACTGTGGCCTTGTGTAACTGCTGTTTTCTGCAGCTGTGAGACTGACACATACCTGTCCTTTCAGGATTTCTGAGAGCTGCTGACTGAGTTCTTAGCATTAACACCATGACAAAATGTCTTTTCTGAGCTGAATGAGTTTGTTTTCCCTATGATGTTTCCTCATTTTTTAATGTAATTCACTTAAAAGGGAAAAATCCCTAGGTGTTAGCCCAGCAGTTTACTTCTTTTAATGTAACTTGTTTTAGAATGAATTATTTCTATTGCTTTGTGTTTTACTTTGATGGGCAAAGAACATCTGCTTTGCTTGCAACAGCCTGACTCTGCATTCCCAGAAACAGGAGAAATGAAATAAAATCAGCTGCCACTTTCAGGGAAGAAGATATTCCAACATCAGACCACGCAGTTACTGTTGAGTTTAAGAACCACTTCTAACAAGAAAGCCACTGTCAGAGGCAGGGGAAATACTTCCCTGTATTAAGCCCACAAAATGACTGAAAAACCTAAATAGCTTAAAACATGTAAGATCCAATTACAAACTGCTGGTGACAAAAAAAATACAGTATTTCAAAAGAGGATAACAAAGAGGTATTATGAAAAAAACAAACAAACAACAACAAACCAAACCAATAAAACCACCAAAAAAACCCCAAACAAAAAAAACCAAAAAAGAGAATAAAATTAAAATTCTGCCTGCAAGAAAACAGGTCTTAACAGAAAACCCAAAAAGGTTTCAAAAATGAACACTTAATGCTTGAGATATATTCATATTAAAAAAATGTCCAAGGGAAAAGACATAAATATAATCCAAACAAATCTCTTCTTTCCTGAAAAGGTTTTGTACCGTGAAACCTAAAGAAATTACAAGACAGTGTTCACTCCATGGAAGAACAAATAGAAGAAACTACATTTGTGTTGTAACAACAGCGTGAGGCTGCTGCCAAACCTGCCTTAACCCCAAGATTAACTTCTAAGAATTCACTGAAAAGGGAACTGAAACAAATTGAGGCAGCTTAAATTAGGGTGAAAGTGCTCCTAATAAGCACCCAGAAGTACTTCCAGAATCCTTCCTCAGGACCTGATATTAATCTTATTACTTCCTTACTCATGTCTTTAGAACAGCAATCATCTAAATTCAAACCCTTTCAGGAAACACGAAAGGTGGTACAATCCTAAATGTTAAGGATTGTAAGGAACAGAAAACAAGGCTGAGTTTCATGATCCACTGATTTGTAAAGTCTCTCAGAGGTATCAGCATTATTTCTGAACATTGAAAACCTCCTGAACAGACAATGCAAAATCTGAAACAAAAAGCAGCAGCTTGAAATACTGTAACACTGTAGGTTTCTCTTTCCCCACTGATAATCTGTATGATTATTTCCACAAAGAGAAATGTCACCTCTTTTAAACTCTCCGACCATCAGGAAGAAGTGTTCTGTCCATTGAAAACATTTTTACAAACATACAGCAGTTATAGCATTTTGTACTCTGCACCCACAAACACTCTGATCAGTCTCAAATAATTGTTATTTAACAACAACACATGTCAAACCCAGGCATGCTGTACCTCTTCCTTAACGACGAATTGTTTAGCTGTTTTTGGAACTTCTGTGGATCTCTCAGCTGCCATTTTCAGGAATGTCAGGCTTTTCCCCCCTGTGCAAAGTCCAGATATATATGAAACTAAGTCAATATTTGATTTCAGTGTAAAGTTAAAAGGTTCATGTCTGCATTCCAAAGTAACAAATGTAGCTTGCTGGAGGAAGCCATGGACGTGTGACGGCAAGTTCAATTCACAATTTTCGGCTCCACCCAATGGTTTCAGAGACAAATAACTCAAAGGAGAAATGTAAATTTGGATCAAATCCCTGAGTTGCATAGTTGTAATAGTCCTATCAGCCGCTGAGTAGCTATGCTGGCTGAAGACACCCTTCTTAACTATTCAAATGTTAGACACACACAGACAAAATTCATCCACTTCAGTCCAATTGTTTCATTGTGATCTGGGTGAAATGCTCTGCCAACAGCGTGTGGATAACAGGAACCACACACTCCACTGTGGAAGTGGAAAAAAATCCCTTGTACCAAGAGGATTTCAGGGGTTAAAACTGTCTGCTATTAAGAATCAGAACTAGAACCTACCTCCACCTTACACACATCACAAATAAACACGGAAATGACTCGACCTTCCGCCGAAAACCAAGGGCAAAAAGCCACACGTGTGTTGGAAGTGCAGGAGACACGTGGAGCTGGTGTGACCAGAGCAGGTCAGTCTCTCCCTGGGAATGATGTGCCCAACACCCTGCAAAGGCAGCTGAATGTCTGCCCAAAGCACATTCAGCGCAGAGACACACCAAGGAAGCTCATCCCTGTTAAGCTGGAATCCCGAAGTCCTGAAAATCATCATGAATCATAAAGCAAAAGCCAGTGAGAAGCAGCAAACCAGGTTAAACACCGGGAGAGACAATATAATCTTACAGATGTCTATCCTCCATACCATTAACTTTCCATGAAGTTAACAGGAATCTTTCCATGCTCCAGCTACGGTTTGACAAGGCTCTGTGTGGCCTCTAGCAATGAAGAGCACCAGAAGTGTGTGAAGACCTTCTCTGTCACACTAAATTTTAGCACTTTCATTTTTCCCTCCATCTTTATTCTTTTATGATAAAATCTACTGCACATTTGTGAAGCATGTAAGAGCAACGATCAGCTTTCTTACATGTTGGAATGGGATTTAATTCAAAGAAGTAGTTAAAAGGAACTTAAAACTACTTTTAAAATGTAAAACATTTCTGTTTATCAGCAGGAGTAAAACTAACCTACATACATCCCCTCCCTCAGGGGGAAGGACAGTGGTTTTGGATGAAATAGGTCATCAAGGCCAAACATTCAGATTGGTTTTATGTAACTTAAGTCCTGAAAAGAAACCCTGACCTGTTAAACCCAACTCTGTTCCTTCAAAAATATGTTCTGTAGTCTTTTCTTACAGCAATGAAGCTCCATCTCAAAACTATGCAGGTTTATTATCTACCTTACTACTATTTGTATGAAAAACTGTTCCAGAACCTCACTTGCTTATCTTCCAATTTCTATCCCCTATAAGGTCAGTCAGTTTTTACCCATTTGTTCTTGAGCCAGCAATGTCTGGAACCCCCTTAACTTAGGATTTAAGAGTTTTATCTGGACAATGGCCATGGTCTCTTGCTGTGACTCTCAAGTACAAGATCAAGCTTTCCACCAAACTCATGCAAAAGCAGCACAGCCCAGGACAGCAGTTCCAAAAGGTTCCTGGTCACCCAGAGGAAACAAAGGAGGCTCTGTGTGATGCCTGAAGTGTAAAGCCTTAAAAACATAAAACCCTCACAAACCCAGGCACAACAAATTCAGCTCCCACATTTGGACAGAATTACAGCCTTTTGCATTGTCAATATAAATACACCAGAGAAGTAGGTAGAGAACCATATCCTTGTTGCGGGTTTTTTTTGGATGGGGCTGAGTAAATCTTCCTCTTTTAGTCTTTCCTTCACAGGAAATCCTGTTCCATGCATCACACTAATCCTTCTGCAGAAGCTTACAAGTATCAGTGTATCTCTCTCAAATGTGGATTACCACAGCTGTTCCCCAAATCCCACAAGCACCTGTGGTAACGGTTTGTTCAACAGGATTAATACTCACCTACACCAGTTACAAAAACATACTAGAACCTCAACTCATGGCTTTTCAACACAGCTTGCTCTCTGCCGACAGATTCAAGGGTGACTTGCTACTTAAAATAACAAAAAAAAAAATACAGTTTCAGTCGTTTGAATTATCACTAAAATCTAAAGTGGTTTAACACCTCAAAGAGAGAGGAGACTGATCTATCACAGCTTCTGTAGTTTGGGCCTCCTCCACAAGTGGGTGCAGTAACTCCGTGTATAGTGATATTTTTAAAAGTTCCACCAAAAAGCAATTTTTTCCAAATTCAGTTGGCCATGAGAAGTGAGAGTTGTGGCTGTTATGAAGCTGAAATGGCATTCGGTTAAACAAGGGCTGCAGTTCTGGTTGGTCACACTGTCAAGGGTGGAAACACCTCTTGTTCATGAACAGAATCAGCTGCAACTGAAAATTGAATTTAACACTTCAATGTTATGTTTCTAAAGCCCTGTTTGGCTTCAGAACAGAGCTTGTCTTCCAGCCCTCTGACAGGAAGGTTCTTCCTCTAACTCACAAAATTCCCACTGCATCATTTGAGTTAAAAACACAAGGCAGCTCACACAGCAGCCTGGGAACCTGGCTGGCTCATTTAGGATTACATGAGCTCTACAAATATACATTTTTAATACTTATCAATGCAATCTTAAGAATATGTCACAGTGCTCAAACTTATCAGCTGCCTTAACATGAATCAACAGCACTCAAACTATAAATTACGGAGAAAAACAAATGTTTGGCCCAATTCTGCTTTCTCTGGCAATTTTAGTGGACAGTGTTACAGGCTTTTGCTGGCAAATCATGCTGCTTCTTCCATTTATTTCATGTTGGGGTCAAACAGTCCTGCACAAGGCATGCCATTTACAAAACATGTAACTTTATTCCCATTGCTTATTCCTTTAATGAGTGGCTTCCTTTGAAGTCAGCATCCAGTCATTCTACAGTTTAAAAATCATCCTTCCCAGGATTAAAATCTTAAGCCAGCTGAGGCCTCTGAATCAGCTCAAGAGAGAAGCCAAGGTATCAGAACTATAATATTAACCCTTACATATATGGATTAGCTTTTCTAAATCACTCTTCAGAAGACATTCTCTGATCCAAACACACATCCCAGCTGACAGCAACCAGATTTAATAGAAGCTCAGCAATCATGTCCTAAAGCAAGCTCAAGATAAAACAAAATACAGGTTTTCTTATAAATGACCTGCAAAAGGGACGCTGGCAGTGTTTTATGCATTATTTACCCAACAGCACTTTAAGATATGTGTGCTGATGACAAACATCATTAAAAGCTCCCAAGCCACTTTCAACTTGCGACCAAAGCAGAAAGCAATCCTAGAAACAAAACCAATTAATTAGCAGAAGTTGATGGGAGAAAGGGAGAGGGAGAAAATGGGTGGGAAATGTTTCATTTTTATCGTGGTATTTAGCAGCACGGATGACCTGCTCAGTGCCAAGTAAAACATGGAAAAATAACTGCAGGACAAACAGGAGCAACAAGGACTATCTCGCATGAGCAGAGGAGGGTTAGCAGTATCTCCACGTTGTTATCAAACTCTCAAACAGCTGCGAGGGCTGGGGTAGATGTCCCCAAACAGCAGATGGGAGAGCACGTGAGGAAACACTGGATTGAAACAACGCCATGCAGGGGACACACAGGCACAGAGACAACAGCAGAACCACAGGGCTTAAAAAACAACACATTACTCAGTTATTACTTGATCTGGGACAAAACGAGTGGTTGATGCCAAGCTCAACATGAGCTGGCGATGGGAGCTGGCAGCCCAGAGAGCCAAAGTGTCCTGGGCCGTGTCAAAAGGAGCAGCAGAGCAGAGGGGATTCTGCCCCTCAGTGCTGCGTCCAGCTCTGGCAATCCCAACATAAGAAGGACATGGAACTGCTGGAGCAAGTCCAGAGGAGGCCACACAGTTGATAAGGGGACTGGAGCACCTGCCCTACAGAGACAGGTTGAGAAACTGGGGCTGTGCAGCCCGGAGGGGAGAAGGTTGTGTGGAGACCCCAGGGCACCTTCCAGTACCTCAAGGGGCTACAGGGAAGCTGGAGATGGACTCTCCATCAGGAACTGTACTGACAGGACAAGGAGTAATGGGTACAAAGTGAAAGAGGTGAAATTAAGGTTAGATATGAGGAAGAAATTCTCTACTGTGAGGGTGGTGAGACACTGGCACGGGTTGCCCATGGAGGCTGTGGATGCCCCAACCCTGGCAATGTTCAATGCCAGGTTGTATAAAGCCTTGGAGCAACCTGGTCCAGTGGGAGGTGTCCCTCCCCACGGAATGAGATCCTTAAGGTCCCTTCCAACCCGTTTGCGCTCCATGACTCCACGAAACAACTCCATGCAGGGGGACAGACAGGCACAGAGACGACAGCAGGACCTAAAAGCAGCGACACGTTACTCAGCTATTCGGCGGCTGGGGGCAGAGCAGCGGAAAGCGGCGCCGCGGGAGCAGCGGAGGCCCCGCCGGCAGCGCTGAGGCGG
>VXAY01001557.1:1206999-1268913 GCA_013399855.1 Oxyruncus cristatus | reverse complement strand
GGGTGCAGGGGAGCGGTGTGGGGTGAGGCTGGGCGGTGTGTGGGGCTGGGTGGGAGCCGGTGGGAGGAGTGTTGGCAGAGGGAGGTGCTCCTGCCTCTCCGCTCAGCCCTGGCCGAGGGTCTCTTGGGGTGCCATGTCCAGTTCTGGGCTTCTCAGTGCGAGAGAGACGCTGAGCTCCTGGGGCGGGTCCAGCGGAGGGGAGTGAGGGTGATGAAGGGGCTGGAGGGACGATGATAGAGGGAATTGTCTCTTACGAGGAAAGGCTCAGGGAGCTGGGCCTGCTCAGCCTCGAGAGTCACTGAATGGTCTGGGTTGGAAGGGACCTTAAAGATCATCTAGTTCCATTCCCCCTGCCCTGGGCAGGGACACCTTCCACTAGACCAGGTTGCTCCAAGCCCCGTCCAACGTTGCCTTCCAAGGATGGGGCATCCACAGCTTCCCTGCACAACCTCTGCCAGGCCTTCACCACCCTTACAGTGAAGAATTTCTTCCTAATATCTAATCTAAACCTACTCTGTTTCAATTTGAACCCATTCCCCCTTGTCCAGTCACTAATTGCTCTTGTAAATACCCTTGCCCCGTCTCTGAGTTCCCTTCAGGTACTGTAAGGACTGAGAGGGGATCTCATTAGTGTGTATAAACATCTAAAGGAGGGTGTCAGAGCATGGACCAGGCTCTCCTCAGTGTTGCCCAGCAATAGCACAGTCCTGTGCAGTGTGCTCTTAAGATGATCCTGCTTGAGCAGGGAGGTTAGACCAGATGATCCACTGTGGTGTGTTCCAGCCTGACCTGTGATTCTGTGGGGCTGGGCTGGGTTGGAAATGGGCTTCTGTTGGGACAGGTTTAGGTGAAACAGAGGGGACCCATTCAGGACAGATCTGAGATGGAGGTGGGGAAGGCTTGATCAGGCCATCAGCTGGAGTCCCCAGAGCTGGGGTCTTGTCCCTATACCCTGAGGGGGTGTTTTGGGCAGCCCTGGGGCACACCAGGTACCCCTGTATTCCCTGCTCTCCTGGTGGGATTCCATGCTGAACACCAGCTGATGGCCATGCTGTTCCCCATATCCACATCCTACTATCCACACTGCTATTTCTACTTGCTTACTTAAAGAAGTTGCGACTGAATCCAAATCAAAACCCAAACCGAGGCTGACTTTGTGTTTTTGTGCATTTCTGGAAGCTGTGGGGAATTCTGCAGTTTCTGAGGCGCTGCTGCAGGTCACGGGATGGTTACAAGAACTACCAGTAACTCAGGAAAGTCAAGCTTGAGGTAGTTGCCCTGTTGGATCCAAAAGTGCTGATATCAGGCTTTTAGTAATCAAAGTATTTGGTCTTTTGTGTTTTTTAAGGCTTATTTTTTGCAAGTTTAATGATAGTCCTGCATTTTTGGAGCATTAGGATGGTACAGGCTAATTTTGGTTTGGATCTCGGAAGGGAAACCTTTAATTTGAGCAACATGTTGTCTCCTCTCAGGCCACACACGCACTTTTACCTTAGAATTTCTTAGAGCTTTGAAGGAGTGGGGCATTTTTATGTATTTCATCTATAACTTTTGTCTCTTTGTCCTGTACTCCCCTGGAGGGAAAATTGGCATTGCTTTTTGGGTAAGGGATAGGAGGGGAGAAAGAGAATTGTTTTTTTCATAGTGTTAGAGGATGAAACATGGTGTTATTGAAGAAGAAAGTGCTGTTAAAAAAACCAAATTCTTGCGTTCAACTAGTTTTTTATCATAACAAGTAATATTAATAATAAGGTATTAAAGAAATTTTCATGTTTTCTTCTAGTGTTATACTTCCCCTGCCAGAGAATGTGAAAGAATATTTGCTGGATGATGGAACGCTCGTGGTTTCCGGAAGGTAAAGAAAAATGTTTTACATTTTACATTTTACCATTTCACATTCACAGCCCTGTTTTGCACACGTGTATTGTCTTTTGCATAATGAGTTTTTTTAAATTTGTCCAGTCTGGCTGCAGTAAACCTCATGCTGTATGAGCTTGGGAATGGGCTGACTGTTAATAGGAAAACTTGATTTGCTGGTGCCTGAAGCAGATCCTAAAATCCACGTAATGAACTTCATTCTAGACCAAGGGGAGACAGTCCTTTCATTTTTTTCCCACCTTTCCTTGCAAGGTCTCCCAGGCTCTGGGGTGCTCAGCTGGTGGTTTGTGTTTGGTTTCTTGGATGTCCTTAGGTCCAGTTTGGAGGCTTGACCTGTCCCACGCCATTCCTGTGCCAGCTGCCTCACCTAGGGGTGAAGTGACATTGCCTGAGTTTAATTCTAAATAAAATAAGCTGTATACAGACTCAGTAATCCTAAGGTTTTATACAATCATTTGCACACATACAGCCCATGCATGTGATATGGCTGTGTGTGTTGTGTGTATACCCATGCCAGGATTTTGGATGGAGAAGAATGAGGTGGATAGATGGGAAAAAATGGTTGTTAAGAAACTAGGCCTTGCTCTTTGTTTTCTGCTTTTGGCTTGCTTGTGAAATGGTTGCTGCATTTATCTTGTTAATGATCAAACACAGAAATCAGTCCACACTCCAGAATTCCCTAACTGGTAGTTTACCTCTCACAGACCAACCAGTCAGGCTGTGAGTGAAATGAGAGCTGTGTCTGATTTATCAGCTATCCATTAATTTAAAACTGGAACTGTTTAAACACCTTGTAAAGAGGAAAGGTCTTTTTTAATTTTAAAATTCTTTCTTATTAAAGGGTATCAAGGAAATTAGAATTGTTTTTTAAATCATTTTGAATAAGAAGTTGTATTGTCACCTGCTTATAGAATTGTGCAACTTAGCAGCAGCTGCTTATTTTAATAAGCCTTCAGAAAAGCTGAAACTGAGGGTTTGACTTTACAGCTGTGCTGTACAAACAATTTCTGCTGTCTTTAGTGGAATAATGGGCAGCTGTATGATCGACTTAAATTATAAATTTAGGATGTTTCCAGTTTAAAATCCCTTTTGGAAGCCATTTTTAATCTGAGTTGAACTTCCTTAGCTAGAAGTGAATGTGATCTTCTTGCAGTCAAGGCCAAGATCACTCCTGATCTTCAGTGAACCAGTATTTGAGCTCCAGATCTCAGAAACTGGACTGATAGTTTAATCCGTATGGAAGTGCATGGAGGGACTGCAGAGACTGAGCTTGTTAGAGAGTTGACTTTTGGCAGGGATGTACATTTGATCCTACCCTGGTTTGATGGGAATAAGTCTTCAAGAGCTCCTTTAAGATCCTTTAGGATCACACTCAGTTATATTGGCGAAAGAACTTCAATAGTCACACGAAACTTCAAGGGAATATTTGCAATCAGGTGCTTTCCCCCCGATATTTTAGCATTTACAACAGATCTCACCTCTGTGGGAAAAGGAGCTTTTCAGGAAGAAACTAATGGCTGTTTATCCACTTCCCATAGGACCTCCTTTTCTATGTGCAGAGCATGAGGACATTTTCTTCTCAGAATCAGAAATGTACAGGTCAACATTTGAAACTCAAGTTTTACAAATTTTTAATTGGAAAAGGAGTATGGAGGCAAAGCATAATTTCAGCTAAACTTGTTAAAAAAAAAAAGTTTGTTTAATTTGTGCTTCTGTCAGACAACTGTAAACTTGGAAAAGAATAATTAATAAATAGGGTGTTGAACAGCTTTGATTAGGGTGTTTTTAAAATTAAAAACGATCTGCTAATTTGAAAGAAGCAAAGTTTTTATGGGAGGGCCCAAGAAAGTGTTTATGGGAGGGCCCAAGAAAGTGTTTATGGGAGGGCTCAAACCTAATGCAGGGTGTTTGGGCTTCAATTTTCTATACTTGTTCTGATTTTTCTCTGCCAGGGGTTTTTAGTATTGCTCTTCTTATGAAAGAATTTGGAGATCAACAGCTGGAAATGTTGTGGAAATATAATGGATATGGTCAAGTCAAACTCCAGTGCTTAATATTTTTTCCTGTTAATTTTTTGTTTCAGAGAAGATCCGCCAAGTCATGCTCAGGAGGGCAGTGATGACACAGAAGAGATACAGGTCAGTGTAAAATGCAACTTAATGTCAAGTCGCTTGAGAAAAATATGATTGTATAACCTTCTCTGCATCATTGTAGGTGAGGAGAGTCCTTCATGGAAGTAATAATCATGCAGTAGTTGCCTTGAAAAACATGGAAACATCATTATTTAGGCTGTGACATCAGGGAAAGTTTAAAATGTTTCTGTGCTCTTTAACAGAAGACGTTTTGTATTTCCTGGTAATTGCATTTGTAGTAATGAGTAGGGAATTCTGAAGGATGTTGGAATTGAACTTAATGCTGTTTCATGCCCTGAGACATTATGAGCACATTTGGAGGAGTTACTTCAGGAACCAGTGAAAGTTTCTGAGGCCATAATAGGTCAGAAGAACATTTTAGAAGAAGAACAGTGAAAGATGTTGTAAGTACAAGGTGACAGAAGAATGATGAAAAAGAAATAGAAGTGAAACTAATGGATCGTGGGTCTAAGGATGGAAGTGCTGGAGACAAGCTTTAGGCAGGGAATACTCTGAGTTTTGAAGTGTTCCAAGTTTGTGGTATAAATCACAATTAAAATATGTAAGTGTCTTTTTTCCATTCTTTTAGAATAACACTTCTGCTGAATATACAGTATTTTTCCTATCTTAATTTACACCCAAAATAATCAAAAGATGGTGATGTTATGCTCTCTGTGGTAATGATTTGTTCTATGTGTTGTAGGAGCTTTATGAATCCTGATCTTCTCATAAATTATAAAAGATGTCTCAGGAAACCAGTAACCTTTGATTTGTTTTTGTTTTTAACAGTGGTCAGATGATGAGAACACTACAACACTTAAGGTAAGGTCCTATAAAAGCCTAACATGGGTTTGTCAGCAGATTTGCTTTTTGCAGGCCTTGTAATGCAAAACCTGTTGCTGGTCAGACAAATCTCTTGCTGTGTTTGACATTTCTCAGACCACTTTGGGTGGATGGCAGTGTACGTGTCTGTAACTTCAGAAAAGTTTTGCTGGCTTAATTTTATTTAACTAAAAATAAAATGGTTTTCTTCATCCCCAACAATTACATACTTGTTAGACTATAGGAAATGAACTGAAGTGCAGCTCTAAATATAGCTGGCTTTCATTTTCACCACTTTGAGCATCTCCCAATTATTTAATCAGGCTGGATGCAGAAGAAACGAAGCCCCTGTAGCTCAATTTTCACAGCTCTTCTCTGAACGTGCCATTATTTCCTCCTAAGTCCATTTATTCCTATAATTTTTTTTTTATTATTTTTCCCATCTTTATGGTCTCCTTGCACTGTGCCTGGCATAGAATCAGGATCATGGTGGATGCAAACCAGGCTTCCTTGGTCTTTTTTTTCCATCTTTTTTGAAACTTGCCGTTGCCCTGTCACTGCCAGAGTTAATATACTCCTGGCACTTCTCTGCCATCAGTCTGTGACTTCAGCCCTTTAGCTCTCTAATGCTCACGGTGTGGGACTGATCACCTTGGATTAGATGCAATGGAAAAAGGTGTGATTTTTCTGATTTGATGCCCCCCTTGAGCCGTCAGGTAGAACTTGTCTCCCTCGCCCCTTGTATGTTCTGAAGAAGAATTAGAACACAGGATTATAGAAAACTCTGTGTTTAAAGTAACTTGCGTTAATATTGACAGTTACAAAGTCAGGCATTCAAAATTTAGGAAGTGTTAGAATCTGGACTGTTCGTGCAGTCATGGAACTTTCCTCTGGTGTGTGTATTTATTCCCTTGTGCTAATCAAATGACACAATGGTAACATTTCCCTTGGGAGGCTTAGTATGTGCTGATACTACCTATATAGTAGGACTCCTGATTGCTGCCAAAACAAGAGGAGGTTGGATCAGAATGCAGTGAATGAAGAGTTTTACTTCTTGCAGGAACAGTTTCTAGAATCAGCTGAAGCTCTAAAGATAAAGAAAAATAAGAGAAGCACTTTTTTTTTTTCAGTTTTCCAAGTGTAGTTTCCAAGGGAGACTACGTAATGTACCAAGGAAAGGTTCAGAATATTTGAAGTTCAGTCCAGGTCACAGCACTAAAATGTGAGAGGGTTTTTTAAGTGTTTGCATTTGGGGAGACTGCAGTAAGGAGATGCCAAAATGCATGAGGTTTTTTGATCACTTGTGTGACTGCGAGGGCTTTGTTGTTTTAGAGACATCAATTAGCTTTAGCCTAGAAGTTATCTTTGAGTTTGAAAGTACTCAGACAGTATTCTTGCTATAAATCTTATCCCATGAAAAATCTCTGATATATGCTCGAAATCCTTTCATATTATTTTAAAGGTCAACAATCTGGTTTCCTTCTATAACACCACATTCTGAGTGGAGTTCAGAGCATCCTGAGGAATTGCACCCCCACCCCCATCTAATGTTTTCAATGTTCTTTGCAAGGCAAGGTTTTCTAGTCCAACCTTTGCAGCGTGTCCTCTGTTTTGAGTCAATGTATTATTGTTAAGGAGCTACTTTAAGGCCTAATTTGAGAGCTGATTAGTTAAAGAATTACTAACAAGGTTTTATAAAACTAAAGCTTAATTGAGGAACTGTTACTCAAATTGCCTGTGAGTTGATAGAGATGCTTAAATAACTTTGGAAGTCTAAATATTAGTGGACCTTATTTGTATACAAAAATCTATTATCAAGTATAAAACAACAGGTAAGTAATTAAGGTTTGTTTTTTTGACATTTGTTTGCTGTTGCAGATTTCATGATCAATGTTACAAAGTTTCAGGTTTTCTCCCAAAGTTCCTGGTACTTGTTAGTGATGAGAGTGAGAACTGGAAACATTTTCAGTTTTCTCTGATTGAAAGAATGTCAGATTTGTTTATTAAGCAATTTATTTCCACAAAGACATTGTTTTTTGTGGGGTTCATACTGATTTTGGACATGTTTATATCTTCTGCAAGGTGTATTCCTAATGGCATTTAGAAGATGGCTACACTGCACTATTAAATGTGTTGAAATGAATATTTTTGTTGTTTTTCTTCATTCAGGCACCAGAATTCCCTGAGTTCACATCGAAAGTTGAGGAAGCAATAAGTTCCTTGGGTGGAAGTGTATTTCCTAAACTTAACTGGAGTGCTCCAAGGGTAAGAATGCTGACTCCCAAAACTTGTAACAGACGTGATCATGTGGAATTTTTTTTGTCTGTTTTGTCTTAATGCATTGGAAAGAAGAAGAGACCAGTGGTTTTGATAAAGGAAAGAAGCGATAGACAAGATATCAGTGGAGTGTGATAACAGCAAACTGTTCTGGTGGATTAAGACCAGGTGGTGGTGGTGGTGGTGGTGCATATTTGGTGAGGCTGATGCAAGGCAGCACTGACTTTCTTACATAAAACCCTCTGACTTTCTTACATAAAACCCTCTGTCCTGATCACAGATAGCCGTGTTATGGTCAGCCTCTTCTTATTCAGGATACTGGTTGAAAACTGCCTGGGGTGAGGATGAAAAACCCCACATTTTTTTAAAAGGCAATAAACTTCCCTCTAGCTATTTTTAGGTACTCAGACTATACCATAGGGATGAATTTCCCCAAATATTGCTGTATCGTATTCTCAAGAAACACTGTGTTCAATCAGGCATTCCAGGAAAGTTCCTGGAAGCAGTAAGGCAAAAACTTAGTTTTTAAAATGGATTTGCTCTACTTTCAACATGGTATTCATAAGGAAAACAGTAAGTATTATATCTTTTTTAACAGCTAATGAAGTTTTTCTCAAAATAAAAAAAACAATTTTCTGTGTGTATTTCAAATGTTGTGTAATATTCGGATACGTCTTCAGCTGCATTCCTTCCTGCTAGTAAAGGTGCATTTCTGGATGATCTTCTTTGTTTAGGATGCCTACTGGATAGCAATGAACAGCTCTCTGAAATGTAAAGCTCTCAGTGACATCTTCCTCCTCTTCAAGAGTTCAGACTTCATTACTCGTGACCTCACTCAGCCGTGAGTAACATTTCTAGTGACAAAATTATTTATACCTGGCCAGAAAAAAAAGGCAAACCAGGGAGATGTTAAAGTAGCAAATGCAAAATGACATTATGGACAGAGACCATTTTTATTGAGTTGCTTTCCACAGCAAGTGATTATTACTGTGATTAGTGACAAGTGATTATGCTCTTTCAAATTTTAAAGCTGTTGAGGTGTGTGGCTGCCTGGAAGAGGCCTGAGACTTCTGCTAACATATTTCTAGAGCTCCTTCTGAACCCAAGTTCTCGTACCTCTTGGAACAAATGCATTCCAGGAACTGTGACTAAGGACAACAGTTACAGATAAAATTACAAATATGATGTGCTTAGAGTGTGTTTTTATCTGCTCACATGAAAAGAGCTCTTAATTGTATAGGAGCAGTTTCCTCCTGTAGTACCTGCATCCGATTGATTTATTTCACTCATTTCTAAAATACAGCATTCTTCTGAGAGAAAATAAAATTACTGGAGTTTAATACTCCTGTTACTATGATTACTAATTTTTTTTTCAGGCCAGCAGAATTTCAAAGAAAAGGGGCAATCCGTGGCTTGGTATCTGAGAGCTTGTTTTCCAGTAGTTAGTCAACACTTATTTCTATTGCTGCATGTCAGAGGTTTAGGCCCGTGATTTCTGCACGGTTTTTATCAACCCATAAATTTTGCTAATAGGTAGGAAAAGTTTGCATAGACAAAATGGATCTCTTGACGTGGGGATTAATATTAGAATTTATTGCTGCACGATAGGGGAATATTTATATACACAATAACTCCAACTAGTTTTCTTGTAATAACAAACTTGTGTATTTACAAATACCACCCCTCCTCCTTTTCTTCAAAAACACTCTAGAGGAAGAAGGAGAAGAAAAAGTCTTTAAGGTAACAGTTCCAAATCACCACAGCTTGAAATTCTCTCTCTCTCTCTCCATTGGAATGTAGGGGACTTTGCCTCCCACTTCCAGCCGCTTGTCTATGGCTATTGAGGGTTTACCATGGGCTTGGAGGGAACACTCGTATCACCAGGTCGTCACCACGGAGGATAGGGCTCCGTGGAGGTTCCTTCCACGAGGAGTTTCAGGGGGTTTCCTAAGAGTCACCACCCCTCCCCAGGTCACAGGGGTTCTGGGTTTTGTTTTTGGCTCAGTCCATACCCAAGAACGCTCTCTGGTGCTCTGCTCTGCTGCTCCAAGTAGCCTCTTCTCTTGCTCTCTGGAATTCTTCTGACTTTCTGCTTTTGGCCAAACGCCCAATCTTGGCTCTCGGCCGCGGTCGGTTACTCCAATTCACCCCCACCCCTCCATTCGCAGTGAAAGGGGTCATCTTGCCATCACACCCGGTCCAAAATTGCACCGGGCCCCCCAGTACTGGGGGCTTAGTGTTAGGCTCAGTGTGGTCGTGAGGGGCTCGGCCCCTCAATGGAAAGCTCAACAGCTTCTTTATTATTTTGTGGCTGTAATTCCTCTGCAGTTTGTTGCATGCGGCTTCCAGGTGTTTTGGCTTCAAGCCATCCCTGCCCTCCCTGGGCCAGGCTAAGCCCCGGGAGAGCCCGCACACCCCAGGCCCAGCCAGGCCGGGGCGTGCCGCCACGTTAACTCCTTTATTTCTTCTGCACAACTCATCTTCTCTTTAATCTTTGTTAAATATGTCATTCGTAGAGACGTCACAAAAGTCTCTGATTGGTTACTTGGCTGGAATTTCACCTGGAGTTAACCGTTTTCTACCCCAGTACTGGGGGCGGATGGGCTAAACCATGACACTGGAATATTTAGGAGACTCAGTCAAATGCAGAATCCTTGCTCTAGGTGCCTTGTGGAGGGTTACCAAGAGGAAGAGTCCCATGTCAAGTGGTTTATGACTTGACAGAAATTTTCTCGTTGGAAGTGTGAAACCAGTTGCATTAATGCCACGCAACTGCCTTCTTTTTTATTCCTGCAACTCTCTTCCCCCAGTTTGTTGATGCATATAAAACCAAGAAGGGATAGGTAGCAGCATCTCATCCTTACCTCTGCATTTATGGAGTGCTAGTGAGGCTGCCAGGCCAATTCTGGTGTTGGGTTTTATGTCATGTCTAACCTGCAACATTGTGAGGTACAGAAGAAGAGACTGAGGAGGAGGGGAGAAGATGCTGGAGTGAGGAGACAGTTTGAAAAGTATGTTGGGCTTGGGAACCAGTTGTGAGATTGAGAATTCATGATTCTGGGATCATAGAGAATGAAAGGGATGGGGAGATGAGAAATCTGTAGTTTATAATTCAGAGGTGAGTAAATAGTGATTCTCAGAAGACTTTGGTGCCTCACCAAGGAGCTGCTTTTCATGGTTTCCTCTAAGGAGAAGGGGGCTGTCTTGGGGGATGGCTTTCTCAGAGGGTTGAGTGCTAAAATTTAACGTCTCCTTTGTTGTAATGGCTTTCAGGACTGACTTTTGTGCATCTGCAAAGAACTGCACATCTTGTATCAACCCTTTGACTGTTAAATATTACAGGTGTTGTATTCTACCATCCTCATGTATAAAGAGGTTCAGCAAAAAGTACCCTGAGCTCCTGCAGAATTCCTGTTTGGTTAACCACTTCCTAGGGAGTTTGGGAGGCAGCCAAGTGTTTAGCAAGTGTCACTTGGAGATGTGGCAACTCTGTGTGTGTGTTCATTTGTGTGGCAGAGTGAACTGATCCGACCACCTTCACTGACAGTGAAATCAGTGCATTTTCTGCCAGGTTTTATCTCCAATCAGGTGTAAGTGCCTGAGCTGTTCATCTTGCCCTCTGCAGCTGGCACAGACCTGGTGGTAGAGGCAGTGAAGACAATCTGGTTCCTGTGGTGTGAGAATTCACAGCGTGGCTTTTACCTTGAACCATCAGTGATTTCGCCTGAAGTTCACACCAGACTAAGAGCAGAAGTGCCTGGGCAGCCTGGAACAGGCACAGTCCCTACTTCTGATCCTGCTGTGGGAAAATAACCTCCAGCAGAAAGGCAACACCTCAAATTGCAGGGGCCCAGTCCATTTAGAGGTCCTTATCCAGGCTGATGAGACCATACTCCCCACCAGACAGCACAGCTCAACTAGTGGGTGGTCAATAAGGAAGGTTGTGACATGATTGTGGGAAATCACCTTGATCTCTGTATTTTATATTTTATGAATATTTTGTTCTTGATCAAAGCACTTATTATTGTCCAGTCTGTGCATGGCATTTCTAGATTACTAAGTTATTGGTACAAAATGTCCCCAAGCAGTGGAATGATTATTGCTAAATCAGAACAGTGGTCTTCCTTAATTATACTATTGATTAGCTGCCAGCTTCCTAATCCTTAGCAAGCAGAAATTAAAAATATAGCTGGCATAAGAACCTGAAGTGCTGAACAAATGAAAATTGCATACATAATACATCCAAATCCCTTGGAAGAGCTGCTTGGAGAGAGGATAAATGCATTTTATTTCTACTTCTTTCATTAATACTCAGCATGGTCTAAAAGTTTCTTGCCTTGCATAAGTGACAGCTGAAATCTGTATGCTGTTTTTGTTGTTATCTTGTTTTCTGTTTAATTGTATGAACTTAAAAATCTGCTACATGGGTCATGATATGGTAAGCATTTTCCACTGGCAATTTGTAGATCTGTTTTTTAACCCAGAAATTAAAGCCAGTGGTATGGGACTTAAGGCAAACCACTTTTCTTGCCTCCTCCTTCCTCTCCCATTTCCTGTTTGCTTCCCTGGTATCAATCTATGCATTGTTCAGGTCAGAGAACTGCCCTCGCTGTAACTCTGAACCATCTCGGGTTCTGAGAAAACTTCAGCCATGTAATACTTCAATACAAACCATTAAAAAATATGGTCTTAATGCAGATATACTGAGCATGACCAGATAGGCTTTGACTATTTTAAGTGTTTGGATTCTCTCATGATCTTGACATTTTGGTTGAAAAGTTCAGACTAATGAGTTAACTTTCCTGCTTGTTAATTTTGTATAAATTAACAAAGTCTTCAGAGTAATGCACTCATTAATGTAGCTGATGATGTTTCTGCTTTAAAGTCAGCATTGTGTTTTACTTAGCTGTGTTCACAAAAAATCTTGTGGGTGGTGTGATCCTTAACTTTTCAGCTTTTAATGTGGGTTTTCAGAAACTTAGTGTTGTGGATGTGTGATTAAAAAAAAAAATCCCTTTCTAACTGGGTTTTCTGTTGAGGGATTAAAACTCCTCTTTTCAGCAAAAAATCCCTTTAAAGCCTTGATGGGTGTTTTCGTTTAGAGCACAGTTTTGTTCCTTATTGTCAGGATGGGTGGACTATGTTTTGTTAAAACATGAGTGATTGCCCACCTTGAGGCTGGTAGAAATTAGCAATATTTCTAATGATGTGATAATGCCCCTTCATTCATAAGGTAAGGTTAATATCGTGCTCATTAATAAACCTTAAAAATGTTTTAGAGATTGTCCCTGTTCTACAGGATGGTTTAAATGCTGAAGTGTTCTTATTTTTCCAGTTGTTTAATAATCACAACTGTAGAGGTGAAATAAGAAGTAAGTTTAGCCTTGTTGAAAAGCAAACTAAAGCAGAGAACTTCTTTTGCAGGGGTTGCCCTTTGACTTATGACATTCAGTCAGCATGAGATACTTTGTTTTAATTTATTTATTTAGGTGTTTATAAGAGGGCTTCTCAATATCGAATTCCAAATTGTAAAGAAATGCCGAGGTTTTTCTGAGATGTGGAGTAACAGCCTGTGTTCTCCTCACAGAACATAGGAGGCAGTGTTGGATCATGAAGATGTGCCTTGCCACTCCAATAGCTATTAGCCAGAACAGTAGCTGTTGGCTTAGGCTTTAATACAACCTGTTTCAAGCAAGGCAGTTACACGAGAGGATGTAGAAAATGAGGCCTTTGATGATGATTTTTTTTTTTTCTTGAGGTTTTACTCTCACCCCGTTCTTCTGAGCAATTTACAGTGTGGTACAAGATCCTCTTTTGAATGGTGCTTGAATTTCCAATTTCTTTTAGTCCTTAAAGTTCCAGGAAGGTTCAATATTCAAGGAATAAAGATACAGTTCAAAGGCTGTTAGAAGTTTCTCCTTTGATTTTTTTTTTTCTTTTTTTTAATTAAGGTTTTAAAATAAGCTATGAGATGATAGCAGGGAAGTGTCAGGTACAGCATAAATTTTACAATTTTCATCATATCCATAATAGTTCCTAATTATCCACAGAATACCCTCAGTGATTTGCAAATGAGTTCATGGCTTTCTTAGCAGGGTGGGTACTGGGGATTTTGCAAACTTTCTTGAAATTGCTCTTCTCAGTGTTGAGAACTGAACTCCACAGTGGCTTTGTGTCGTGTGTCCTGTGGTCGAGAGTATGCATTTGGAGTTTAAATACAGCTGCTACATGTAAAGAGACCTTGATCCTTCTGCTCTTGACATCTAAGTATAAATCTGTAAGCAAGCTGTCTACCACAGCACAGGCCTGTAAGCGAAAGAGTGTGACCCCTTCACCTTTAATAGCATTCAAAATGACAGTTTTCAGAGGTTTCAGAAAATACAGCCCAGATATGTCTCAATTTGGGGTTCCTGAAGTCTTTCTGATCGTTCTTTCAAGTACCTCCAGACCCGAGTAGGATGAGGGTTAAAGAAACCCCACTTAGTCTTTGCCTCTGTAATAGGTGAGTTCAGATGGGTCTAAAAATTTAATGCTACAATAAACTGGTAAACCCAATAAAGTTGCAACCTCAAGTTGCCCCAAATTTACCCCCCAAACATGAGTGGTAGTAATGTCCTTTTGTTGACAAATCCTCGTGGTATTATATTTATAAGGAAAATAAGACTACAAAAACATTATTTTATCTTTCACTGTGTTCTCCCATTTATTCCTCATTTTACTCAGTCCTGTGTCATTAAGGCTCGAGAAAAGTACCCTTACTGTGTCTTGCAGTGTTCTTGCCTGTTTGCTTGATTCTACAGCAATACCTGAGCAGTCTGTAGGGCTTGGGGTGGCACCCAAGGATTTAATGTTCTGACTTACAAGGAAAGAGGAAGTATCTTTCCCCACACAGCTCTTGTCCAAAATATCTTTTTTTGGTTGAATAATTTTACTTGTTTATAGGGCTGGAGTTTTTTGACTGCTGGAAAAGACTGTGTGTTGTAGGAATTGCGGGTATCCCAGTCTCAGATATAGAAGTCCGAGAGGCAAAGCAGGTCCTTAGTGTGCAGAGACTGTGAAACCGCATGTGCTGGACTTCAGCTGCCTTTTGAAAATATTGTTTATTTTGGCTTTTTGCGGGGGGGTGGTGGTGGAATTTTCCTCATCGTGACAGCCATATATTCTTGTAAGGGAGGAATTTTGAGTCTCGAAACTGTGAGCTTAAATTGCGGGGAAATCCAAACTGGAGCTGAAGGATGTTATCTGTTTACACAGGCTTACAGATATATATGATGTGTTTGATCACAGAGCTTTTGGAAAGCTATTGCCCTACTTTTCCGGGTGTTGTGGATATTAAAGTCTGAACCAAAATGTGTGAAGTGTGTTTCTGCTGGCAGCTCACAGAACGAGATCTTACAATCACGCTTCGCTTCAAACCGAAGGCTGCGCTGCCATGTCTTACAAACACAGTGCTTATGTGAGACATGGGAGACTTTTGGGTTGCTCAGTGAAGTTCACTGCCAAGAGGAGATGGTGTAAATGTTGCATTTAGGACTCTTGCTCGGCAGTGACCCTTTGCACAGTTCTGTACGTCTGAGGAGTTTGTTGCCAAGAAGGTCGGGGAGTAGAACTGGAAGGAAGATGCATGTTCTGCAAATTCCCTTTGGAAGTTACAGAATTTATTGCAAGGTTTGCTGTAAGAGGCACATGGAGATTGACTTGGGTTAGAACTGCCTCCAGTCTTGATAGTGTCTGAAAGGAGACACACAGAGTCAGCTACTCACAAGGGACAAAACCTTGACATCTGCTTGCAGTTATGGAAATAGTTTTGTTTATTCCCTCTCTCAAGAGATTTGTAAGAGCATTTCTTAAGGCTCTTAATTTAGAAAGATCCTGTGCTGTGGAATCAGAAGTGCCGAGCAGCAGTGCTGTTTTGCATCCTTTATTCATGGAAATGAGCTGCTGTAAGGCATGATGATGCGTCTCTGTTGTGTGCTTTGGGAAGTTAAACATTAAAAGTACTCGGGAAAACATGCTGCAATGAAACTGGATTAGATTGCTCAAGTTTATCTGGTTCTTTGAGAATTCAGTTATGCCAACATAACAATGCAAAGGGAAAGGAGCAGCACTATTGATTCAAACAGAAATAAATCAATAGTGAATAAACACTTGCATTTTGGCCTCATCCCTGTCCAGATTTAAGTGCTTCCAAATTGCAGTAGAAAAACAGAGGTGATTTCTCTCCCCATCCCCCCACCGATAATTGTCAGAAGGAGGTTTGTTATCGATGTATTGCATTTACTTGGTTTTTACATGTTGGAAACAATTTAACAGTAGTTTTTGTGATTCACAGTTTGGGGTTATTTTTCTCACTGTGCCTACAATATTACATGTAAAGCAGATTTTGATGTCCATGCCTTGCTTTTCCAGATTTATTCACTGTACTGATGATTCCCCCGATCCTTCCCTGAACTATGAGGTAGGACTCTTTGCATGATTCTTAAGCAGTTTTTAACAAAATGCTCACAGCCTGGGTGCCATTTGTGCCTGGGTGCATGTCCCTAAAATTTGTTGTGTTTGTTTTCTTGGCGTTGCTTGCGCAGTGAGGGGGATTCTGGTTAAGCACTGCAGGTCATCAGCAGTTCATTTAATTGCAGATCAGGTGAGCTAAAGTGCAGGCTTGTGAAGAAGCTTCCTTGCAATTTCCTCTCGTGTCTGTCAGGTTTTGACAGGAAGGACAAGTTGAGTAGCTGAAAGTCATAAATTCTTGATGGTGTGCTGCTTGTGAACATCACACTGAGGTTACTGAGGGAGAAACTCGCTGCAGTGGCTGGGGACATCCTGAACTAAAGTGTTCTGTCATATCTTGTTTCATATGTTTGTTACCAGATTAAAATGTTCAGCTGGACATGCTTTAAACTGTTAGCGTTGAGCTACTGCTTTTATGGTAACATCTAGTCATCTCTCTAATAATAGTCTTTATGTAAATATAACATTTGTCATCATCCTGTGAGCTTAAAGGGCTTTAGAAAAGTGAATGAACCCTTTTTTTTTTTTTTTTTTTTTTTAAAGCACTATCAAGTTTGCTTTAAAGATACAGGACATGTGAAAGCTGGAACAAAGAGTTCCATGTTTACACTGTAGTTAGGAATGTCATCTCTGTTTTTCTGGTGCAGTCGAGGGGTGTTGGAAGTTTCCAGTATCCAGTAGCAATAACTGGGGCCTTCAAAAAAGTGAATCCTTCTGAATACTTCAGCTTAGGAAATGCAGAAACTTGAGGAAGTGCCAGAGAGATGCTTTAATTACCAGGCAGTCTGTCCTATGGACTATAATAGTTTGCTTTCTATTTCTATCCTGTGTCCTTGTTTTAACTGGTTTGCACCTTCAAAGGCGTCACAGAACTCTGCTTGGGTGTGTACCAGAATAGAGGTTGATTTGGATAAATTTAATTCTGCTCATCAGCTCCTTTGACTGGGGAGCAACTTTCTGCCAATTCCATGACAGATTTGTTGTGTTGTACAGCAGGGTTTTTATTTTCCATGCTTTATCATTAATGTAACTTGGAAGTTGATTCATAAATGATTTCACAGTTCTAAATACTGTGGAAGAGCATAAGGTAATTAAGGGGCCTCAGGAGGTCTCTAGTTCATTTGCATGCTCAAAGCCAGGTAAGAGTTCAAATTGGCTTGCTTGGCATTTTACCAAATCTGGTCTGAAAAGCTCGGTGGGTGGAGGCTGCACAACCTCCGTGAGGGAGCTGTTCCAATGCTTGACAGTCCTCATGGTGAAGACATTTCTTATGTGCAGTCTGAATCTTTCTGCTTTAAACTAGTTTGGGCTAGATGGTCTTCAGAGATGCCTTCCAACTGAAAGCATCCTCTGAGTCTCCGAAATGGATATTAAGTCTAATTGCTTGGAAGTATTTGCTAAAATGATTATGTGAACTGCGGGTTAAGATTGTTTTGCTTTCTTGTCTCATAGGTCATCTTACCACTACAGCAGAACTGTAGATGTAGATCTGTTGCCAAAAAGCCACCTGTCACCTTTCTGAGATAATATTTTGTCATTTGTTTTCCCTCTACAGCTTGTTCTTCGCAAATGGTGTGAACTAATCCCTGGTGCAGAATTCAGGTGTTTTGTCAAGGAAAACAAGCTTTTAGGTAAGGATGTTCTTAGACAAATTTATTAGATGAAGTTCTGAGTAGTTTCTCTGATTCCTTGAATGAGAGGTAAATCTGAAGACAATTCTTGCTTGTCACACCTCATTTCTGAAATCAATGGTTTCTTCTTTCTGTAATTTAAAATGTGGCGTGCCACATTTCTCTATCCATTGTATTTGAAAGCCTGACAGCACAGCGTGCTCACCATTACAGGGAGAATATTCTTAATTTAATTGTTAATTCAGAAACTTCACCCAAAGGCTGTTTTGTGAGTGATTCTTTTATATTCAGGAGCAAATTGCATCACCTCCGACTTGCAGCATGAATACAGAGCCAATTGTGTTGTGCTACTAAGACATGACCCCATGTGGATATTACATGCAGAAAGTTGGGGAGGTCAGAACATCTCCACAGGTGTCTGAGGTGCCTGAGTTCATGTTATAATCAGTGCAGCTTAGTCAGAAGACCTGTTGTTCTGTTAGACTGGTTCAAAGTCCTAAATATAAAACATTTCAAGTGGCACTGAACAACCAGAGTATCCACAGCATGCAAGGAGCTGGTGGGCACACTGGGAGGCCTCTGGCAGCTGGAGAACAGGCAGGTTGTGCTAGAGCACGTATTTTAGGCAGCTCTAGGGTAACTGAGAGTAAATTTAGCTGAATTACACTCCTCTGGTTGCGTAGATTATTCTCTGTTGACTACAGCAGGAGCTGAGACATCAAGTGCACATCCAGGTGCTTGAATGGAGTGGTTTAATTTCAGGCTAAGTACTATTGTGGAGTTTGAATTTGGTTTTGGTGTGGTCTACCATGGAATCTTTAGAGACGAACAGAAATGCAAATAGCACAGGACTGGTGCACATTTGTTCTTACCAAGGTTGAATCATTCTGCCTGAACTCTTCTAACAGGGAAATGTTACAGCAGTCATGTAGCAAATCCAGACTTTACAGGAAGGAGGTGATTTTTTTGCTTTAAATTAAACCAGGTTTGCTAATTTTGTCTGTCTCATACCTACATATTCACAAGCCCCAAGCTCCATGTCTACAAGTGATCTTATCCAGGATACCTTGTGATGATGTGGAAGGCAAGGGATATTAGCTGTGTAGTCCTCATTGTTTCTCCTGTCTTCCTCTCAGCGTAATGACTGTGGGCTTGTTCTGGATGTGTCTTTTTTTACCTGTTAGGAGCTGTCAGTAATTTATTGCTCCATCCTCTGTGAATCTTCAGGAATGTACTCCCTGTTTTTTGTTTCCTGATCTGAGTGTCCCGTGGAGCTGCACTTGGATGTTTTGAGCTGTGCTAATCCAGGTGCTGTCAACACATACCATTCTCCTAAGCCCTTTTATTTGGCTGTTTCTTCTGGTGGTCCTTCACCGTCTTCCCATTCTCTCTCCATTTCTGCCAAGTGCAGGTTTATTACAGTTCTCTGTAACAGAGTTTATTTTGCTGTTAGCAGGGATTCTCCATTGGGTCAGGATTGCTTAATGGCTACTGACAGAGCTTTTTGAAGGGAGAAGAGCTGAATCCTGTCCTGTCCTGTGCTGCTGGAGCACCACAACTGCCAGAGATACACATCACTGTAATAACCTCTAATACATTTGAATTTAGTTTTATTATAGGATATACATAGTAATATTTATTTTCAAATACCTCAAAGCATTTGTACACTGGCTAATTAAACGCTGTACATTTCATGACTAGGATTTGAAACTGCAGATCTGCCAATATGGTTTTTTTTTTTTTTTAGCTAGCACTCCAGCTGCATTTCTGAAGATAGTTCCAAGATTTTTCACAATGTGTTCCCATGCTCTTAAAATTAATGCGCCTGTCAGTCAAACTAAGGAGTGATAGTTGCAGTGTGGTGAATGATTTTCCAGTTACACATCTGCATCCCCTGAGATGCCATCACCTCTTGGTTTTTGTTTTTCAGACTCAACTTCAGCTTTGCAGTGGTATTAAAAAGTCCAAGTTCCACTGACATCATAAACTTCTTTGTATTAACTTTTTCAAAAAGAGCACGTCTTTGGAGGGAGTCAGCATTGTCTTACAGTGAAACAATCTGTGTTTTGTATATGGCTAAAATAGCAAACTGGCATCACGGATAAATCTTTTTTGGGGGATTCTGGCTTCTTCTGTATGTAAAGCCTGAGTTACTCATTCTTCAGCGATGGGGCAGCTCTAGGATTTGGCATTTGTGAAACAGGGCATTGCAATGGCCTGTGTTGACACATCCTGTATGAGAACTGTCACTCAAGATGCATGCAAGTGTATAATCCTGCTGATGTCATTTTAAACTATTGTCTCGTGGACAAACAAGTGTCTGAAATTAGGAGCTTGTGATGTAGCTGGGATAGTTTATCTAGTGTCAGATAGGCAAGAAAGCCCTTGAGAGAGTAAATGAGAGCAGCAAGGTACTTGACTACGCGCCATCTCATTGATTTGGGGATTTAAGGTTTCACCTGTAGTGCCTTATCAAACAAGCACCTGCTATTCCACACTTTAAAAATCGGTTAAATGAGAATCTGTGGTACACTGGGATCTATCATCCTTGCCAATGTGCAAACTTAGCCTCTCCCTCTTTCATTTCATGGTTCCAAATTGTGGTCCCTACCTCTGATGTGCAGAACAAGGTTTTTGACCCCAGTAACCAGAGGGAATAAAACTGAAAGGGAAAGACAGGAACTAGAAACTTAAACAGAGGTGAATGTTCCTCCTGGAATTCACTTCAAAATAGTCAAAGGGTGTGCATATAAAATGTAAGACAGGGCTGCTCAAGGACAAGATTCCTAATGGAAGTACTTTAAATACAGGAGAATAAAGCTAAACAGTAAGTCATTGCTGATGGTTGAAACCTGGGAGAACCCCATCTTCTGAAATATAAATCATCACGTGCATGTGCCTGAGAACTGCATTTTTTCAGGTTGGGTTTTTTGCGTGCCCAGAGCCCTTTATAATCAGCTGAAATCATTGACAGGTATATCCCAGAGGGACTACACCCAGTACTACGACCACATCTCCAAGCAACATGAGGACATCTGCAGAGCCATACAGGAGTTCTTCAAGAAACACATACAGTATAAATTCTTGGATGAAGACTGTAAGTATCTTCAGGATATCTGTGGATATGCATCTCTCTCTTCGCAGCTATTGCTTTCCCAGGGCTTGGTCCTGTTTAACTTGGGAGACTCTTGCAGCTCTTGTGGCTTTTGCATCTGGAGGAGCAAAGGTTTGGTGTGGCTATAAAATTGGCAACAAAAAGCCTTGAAGGAATAGGCTGGAACTCTTCAGGAAAACACAGTAAATGAGTGAAAGATCCCTTCAAAAGGCATAATGATTTTTTTTTTTTAAGGCGTTTTCCCCTTATACTTAAAAATTTTACACCTGAGAAGGAGAGTAGGAGATGCTTGACAAAAGGCATTCAATTGTAAGAAGAAAACTTGTTTATAAAGATGTTGTAAAGCTGCTGCTACATTATTGGTGTATTTCTTGAATGAAGTATTTTTAATTTTCTTTTCAAGAAGTTTTAATAATTTCTCCTAGAATATTAATGCAGACTGGTCTAGGTGCTGAACCTTTTGAATAAAGGCCACAGTGTTTGAATACAGCTGAGCAGCCCAAGTAAATTATCTTGTTCTTTAAAAGTCCTTTGCAAATTCTACTGGATATAGTTTCCTGACATGGTTTAATGAGAATAGGATAGTGTTCCATTGTGATGGGTGATCAGTAGGGGTGAAACATGGGGAAGAAATTTAGATTGGGTCTGGCATGGTCCAAACCTTAGTTGAGGAAAATACATAAACAGAAGAATTGTCTGGTAGTTGTGTTGTCTTCTCTAAAGCTTTGAAAATTCAAACTTTAGGTAAGTTTTGAACATGGTTATTTGTTTTGCTGAGCCACCAGGGCAGTCAAGTAGATCTGTCCTCTCTGCCTGACTGATAAAGATACCTTCTAGTGTAAGTATCTGTTATATCAGAATTCTTAATAATTTAACTCTGCAGAAGTTCTCAAGGACCACTGCTTGGAGAAGAGTAGCAGTCTGGAAAGCAGTACACTAATTTAATAGGCCCATAGCCTTGTGTTTTGAATTAAGATCAGTCATATAGATCTGACATTCTGATTACTGTCTTTTAATTTTCCTCTGTGTTCCAATTTAATTTTAGCTGGTATGTAATCAACTGATAGATAAGGATTCAGGACACTATTTTTGGAAATTGATGCCTAGATTTAGGCTCTGAAATTGCTGCCTGGTGAACTGAAAGGTCTGAAGTGTCATCTTATGTAAAGGATGGCATCTGAGTTACCTTCTGGGAAAAGGAGGTTTCAGGGTGACCTTCTGGGATGAAGGTTTGTTAACCTTTTGTTCTGAGGCTCTAAATGCTGGTCCATCTGCAGAGAAATGTCATGCAGAAAATGTTTTCTGGGTTTTTTTGTGGTTTTTTTTTTTGACCACCTTTCATTTACCCCTCATCATCTCCCTTGATCTGGTAGCATATGTGTTGTTAACAATAAAATCTGGCTTTGCTTGTTTGTTTGCTTTTAAAAGGAAAGGTATTACAGCTTTTTTTTCCTGACTTCTTGTTTCATTGGGGATTTTGATGCTGTTTGCTCTGCTTTTTCCAGTTGGTCTGGTAGCATCTCCAGATGGAAGAGTTGAGTCAGAGCAGCTGAAGCATTGCAGAGTCAGAGCAGTAGGATAACAGATGGGTGAATGCTTTATAAATACTTCTAAATTATGTTAGAACCTTCTAAATACCTTTCATAAGAGCCCAGTAAAACAGTGCTCTGGAGGTAACGGTACTTACTGTAGAGCTGGGCCTTGGCTTACCCTCTGTTTGAGCAGTTTCTGGTGAAGTTTTACTCCAGTCTCACTGGCACAGGACAGTCCTGCTCTGAGGGGACCTCTAAGAGGAAGGAAGAGTTCAGGTTTTCTTCTCTGTTCAGTGTTTGTGAGTGTCCTGAACTAGTCACCAGTGTGCCATCAATCCTGCCAGGGATGTGATCCCACTAAAGGCCGTTGTTCTCATGGACTGCCACGGTCTTACTTTGAGCTCAGAGCCCTCACTTGCTAGAAAAGCTTGCTCAGATGCAAGTGTTCCATTAATGGGATATGACTAATGAGAGGACATGGTACAGGCACCAAGTTCATTGCACAACTGGAGAAGAAGTCCTGGGGTTACTGTGCTCCTCCTTGCATTGATTAGCCATGGAGGGCTTCTCTTCCTGAGAAAGCAGAGCACTTAATCCTGGAGTGACATTTTAAATTGACGCAACAGAGCTTGTGCCAGAGCTGTGTGGATATTTAGGCTGGATGGTCAGAACCAGATACGTGCCTGGCTTTGGCTTTGGTGGAGTTGTGGTTTGCCCTTAGCCCAGCCAACCTCACATGAAATGTCAGATTAAGCGTTACACGCATGGACGTGATCAGTCAACATTCCCTGTTCCTGACGGGCAGCTTCCTGAGACTTAAGTGTTCTGCAGTCATATCCTGAGTTTAGTTTATCCACATCTATTGGAAAATCTCTTAGCTGAAATATTCTCTTCCTTATTCATGAAGGAAGTGACAATACAGCATTTGTCTGAAGCTTTTCTAAAGCTTTCTTTTTTTTTTTTTCTTCCTGCTAAACTGGTACAACTTTTGCATGTGGCCGTGCCCTGAATGCTTATCTGTGGATTTCCCTGGCTCAACAGAAAGACAACTCAAGGATTTGTTTAACCACACAGAGCAGCAGCTGATAGAAAGCTGCATGTACAGAGGTTTATATTTAATTGAGCCAAGGGGAGGAAGAGCAACAGAGCAGGGCAAGGCAGCTCCGTGTCAGTCATCGCATCAAGGGGGCTGTTTGAAGGAGTCTTTGGTGGGCTGTGTCTGCTCTGGGTTACATCAAATATGGCACTCACCCCTTTGTTCTACAACCTGTTTGTCTTCTTAGCTGCTGAAGGCCTAATCTGCCTCAAGCAGGAACTTTCTCTTGTTAAATGTTTGTGCAGTGTCCAACACAGTGGAGTCTTGATCCTTCCTTGAAATTTCTCCGTTCTGCTGCAAATGAAACAGCAGCAATGTCGAAGATAAGCTTCTCTCTGGGCTTAGAGTTTATCAAATGTTCTTCACTGGGGGGAAAAATCAACAGAGGAAACCAGCATTAAATGGAAAAACCCAGCAGCCAATCTCCCAGTGCATTAGCAGTAGTTCTGAAATGTTTCAGCTCCCTCTTGGAAATGAACCTAATTCTGGCGTGCAGTTCTTTAGACATATTGACTTTGCAGATTGCGCTGTGTACACAAGTATCTATTCAGATTTAGATGTCTTTGGTGAAATATATATCGTTGAAGAGTAACACTTTTTTTCTCCTTTTCAGTTGTTTTTGATGTGTACAGAGACAGCAGGGTAAGTGAACAATAGGTTGTACATAATTGTTTATTCTGTGAAAACACTGAAATGCTGAGATGAAACAAGTAATAGCTTTGTCTTCCTAGAAGTGGTTTTGGGGGAAGAAAAAAAGGAAACAAACAAACAAAAAAAATCCTGCCAAAACATAAACCCAACCAAACAAAAACCCCCCAAAACCTATTCGATGTTATATTATTCTTTTCCACAGGTCTTTTTCTATGTTAAGCGCTGTCTACAGTAGGAGAATAATAGGATTAAGGGGTGTAAATATGTCTGTGCCAGTGAATTATTTACCATCTTCCAGATTATTACTATCTTCCAGATAAACTGTCTGTCCTAAAGCAAAGAACTTTGGCTTCAGCTGCAATTCTGTCAGTTCTGTGAATCTACTAGAGGCAGCTTAGTTTTTGTTATGACATGGAGTCTTTGCTGCAGTAATTTAGTATTTCAGTTGGAAGGGACCTACAACAATCATTGAGTCCAACTGCTCAAACAATTCAGGGCTGACCAAAAATTAAAGCATGTTCTGGACAATGCTCTCAGGCACATGGTGGGATTCTTGGGGGTGTTCTGTGCAGGGCCAGGAGTTGGATTCAATGATCCTTGTGGGTCCCTTCCAAATCAGGATATTCTATGACTTTTTGATTAAGGGCATTGTCCAAATGTCTCTTCAAAGAAAATCCCCCAAATCTGTTTGTGTTTAAGGTAGATATGTCCCTGGACTTTCTTTTTTTTCCCCATGTGTTATTTTTCCCTATAGCATCTGAACTCATCAAAACTTATTAATATTTCTTCAGATTAGCCATGTGAGGTTGGAAAATGGTAACTCGTGCTTCATGTATGGAAGCCTAGGATATGAAGGGATAATTGTGAAAAGAGAGTATGAATGTGGCATATCCAGTTTGTGACAGATGGAAGCCGATTTTCTTCTTTTCCAACTGCTCCAGCTGTGGTTCTGGGAACTGGGCAGATCAGAACCTTGAACAAACAAATAGTGATGGAGCTGGGGAGAAATGTTCCATCTCAAATATTTAAAAGAGACAGGTGTGGTACTTAGAGATGTGGTTTAGTGGTGACCACAGTGGTGCTGGGTTAAAGGTTGGAATTTATGATCTTAAAGGTCTTTTCCAACTGTAACAATTCTGTGAACTTCGTGTGCCAATATCAGAGTTAGTCACCTTGACTTCTCCCAGTGCCTGTGGAGAGAAACACTTGGTCAGATGAATTGTGCTTGAAAGGGACACATGTATTGTTTTAAAAGCAGCTACAACCCAAAATGCATTATCTAGCCTTAAATCGGGAAACGTGATGTAGGGGAATCACAACCTGATTTTGAGAATCACATTAGTGCATGAAAATTAAGTGTTTGGCTTAATTTTGGCATAATTTTTTTCCCAGTCCTAAGCCAGAAATGCAAAAACTTTTGTTCTCCTAGACTTTTGTTCTCTACATTTCTGAGTCTCACTGTTTAACATATTTACAATTATGGGATTGGAGAAAGTCTTTATTTGAGTTGAGTTGGGAGTATTGGTAGCAAGTCCTGATTCTGAGATTGAATGTTGCTAAACTATTTTGGAATTGTTTAATAGTAAATCATGGCCATAGCTTGCAAAACAGAAACTAAACAGGATGGTGCCTCATGTGGAAAACAACTACTGTACTGTTTCTCAGCACAGCTTTTAATGTAATTTTAAAACCAGGTAGGGGCTGGGAACAGCCACGCTGTAAGGAAAATTACCTGCCCAGACTCAGCTCCTCAGACGAGACGTTGCTGTCAGGGAAAATGAGGAGCAGCACTCCAGCACTGAACCAGACAGACTCTTGCTGTTGGGTTCTCTGCCTCATAGCTGAGGCACGAAAACATTATTTAAGTAAAAGATTTCAGCCCGTGGGATCTCAAATGAGCAGTGTTTCTTCATCTGTCGAGATAAAATATATCTGTTTGTAGACTTCTCTGGGTGCCTTTTACCCTCAGGTTTTGTAAACTGCCAGATAGCCCTTTGTGTGTCAGATCCTCCTCCTTTCACACATACTTCTGTGGTTTGCAACTGCGTTATTCATCGCTCCCTTTGTGTGTGAGTTACAGGCAGCAAGAGAATATTGAGTGTTTGTGAGCGTGATTAATTTCCCGAGCCCGTGCTCCTCATCACGCTGGTTGCACAGCAACCTCACCTACAGAATGAGAGAAATGTCCACTGTCTGCTTGTTTTAAATACTTTCAACTCTAAATATTCAGCTTGCAGAAGCAGCTCGTTGTTTGATATGGTTGTGAGTGAGAGCAGCCTCCTTCCTGTGCTTGCTTTGGTTCCTTGGGAGACTGTATGGAGTCAGATGCCACAGGTCCTGCTCGCTGAGATGGAGGGTGGCAGTTCCCCACGGTTGTGCAAGAGCTGACAAAGCCTGAGAGACAGCTCTGCTGTTGTTCTTTGTTGTCTCCCAGGTGTGAACAATGAACCACGACAAGTGACTGTGGTAATGCAGGGAAATGCAGTGAGTGGCTCCAGCCCACTGTGGGCTCACAGCTCTTGTGAACGTGCAGTCCAGTGCTTGTGTCTCTTGCCTTGTGAGTGTTGTCACTGTGCAGGAAGGTGCAGCTGGAGTTAGGGAGATGTAACAGTTCAGTTTGCATTTTATCTGTCTTTAACTTCCTTTAAGCAGTCTGTGTCACAGGCACTTCCTTTCAGCAGTGTGCTGCTTAATGCTCTAGTAAAACAAAGTGTGGTGTGATAAATCTATTGGTCCCTCCTTTTAGAATGAGAAAAAATTCTCATGCATTACAAGTTGGGGTTTCTTTTTTTCCCCTCCAGACATGCACAACTTTGTTTTCCTGGCTTGTGCAGTTCTCATGGCAGAGATTACTAGTAGCAGGCAGAGCATGGCAGATAAATAGCTTTACTGCTGTTCTTTAGATACACAGTGCAAGTCATCTGAACCTACATTTAAATCACGACATTGCATGTAAGAGTTGAAAGAGAATTTAATCTTAAGAAAAGACAGTTTGGTTACTGACCCAGGGTTATACACGCTCCTTTTAATGAGCCCTGGAAAGGGATATTTAGTTTGTTTTGCCACTTCTCATTAATTTGCAGCTACCAAAGCTCAGTGCAAATTTAAGACCCTCTCAAGGAAACAGCTGGTGTTGTAGATGGGGCACCACTGTCTGCAGGGGTGGAGGAACGCCACTGGGTGCCCACAAAAAACCCCTGTTGCTTTCAGGAGTCCCAAACCCAGTCTTCAGTTTTTTCCGGGGTACATATCTTCTCTAGAGAAATGATCTTGTCTTCCTGTGAAAATGCTGAGTTTGATGTATATGGGGTGAAGAGGAGTCTCTGTGAACTTCTGGAGGGAGGTATTAAGTATAATGGTTTCTGATCCAAGGAGAGATTCTCTGAATTGATGAATGAACTTTGCCAGCTATTGCTTCTGTCTGTGACTAAATTGGTTCATTAGCTTGTTTTTCCAGTGTGATAGAATGAATCTGAAATCCCAGATTAGTCCTCGTGCTGCCTTGGAGCTAACAAGACATCCCCATTAGCAAAAGTAAAGCATGGCTTGTAATGAGAACTTGTGATGGCCTTTTGAGGAGGACCACAGATGGGAAACGACGGCAGATGTTTGCCCCGCTGGCTCTGCACTGATGGTGTCAGTATTAGTGCAGAGGTGTTGCAACTCAGCCATGGGCTTCTTCACCCTTCCAAAACAAATAAGAAACCACTCAGAACTGACCCCCCTCATTTCACAGTTTCTTTTGTAGCTGTCTGGTTTCAGTACCGCTGGTGCCGTGGTTTGGCCTCTTAAAATTTGCCCCGTGGGAGCTGTGCCCCGTGGGCCTGCCCTGAGAGAGAGACCTGTGAAACGCTCTGTGCAGCTACACACCCACTGCTCGGGTGCTGGCTCAGCTCCAGTTTGCAGGTGATATCACTGCTTTCATCTGTGCTGGGACTCCCTGTACCTGCACAAGGAACTGGCTGCGGATGGTAACAGAGCAGCCAGAGCCCTTCTGTTCTCTGTCTTCTGGGTTTCCATGCATTTCCTCTTCCCTAATGTATTAGTGCCTGTGGGATAGCTTAGGGCTGTGGGTGGGAGAGGCAGCCTCCATGTTACTCTCTGCTGAAGGCTGCAAAAGCATCTCTGTGAGTTAGAAACCAGATGGCTGTAGTGTAAGTCATTGAAGATATTTGCTGTTTGGATCAAGATGGGGAAGATCTTTTAAAGAAAGAAGATCCTTCAATAATGAGGGAAAGGAAGAGAAAGCAAAATGAATGGTTAGTAGCTACACAGTCTTCAGGTTTGTTTTCCAATTCCAGTTGATCTTTAATAAACACAATAAAACTCTTCAGTCCTGCTTATATAACTGCAGCCTTTGCCTTCCATATTTGATAGAACTGATTTCTTCCAGATGTAATACTTGTTTTGCAAATGCTTACTAGCAGCTGTAGTCACGTTTCATTCTAATTTATTGCAATGTTTTATTAGAATAGTTGACACTTCCTTGGGTAAGGAAAGATGGCCCTGTGCTGGGGGTTGTTTCTTGAGGTGACTCAGGGAACACAGTTTCTTCCTCCCCCACACACATCTCTGTTACCTTTAATATGTCAGTCTCTGCTTTCATTTTTCAGTTGTGCAGCAGGGGTGCTTTTGTGCACACTACACAACTGTTTGGAACACAAAAAGATTAATGATCAGGCACGAGAAAATGGTCTGGGCTACTGGCTATGTTAAAAATGCCTATAAATTACTTTGTATTTGTCGGTATTTGTAGAGCATCTTTGTGCTTCCATGAGCTCCATAAGCTTTTTGTAGACCCTGCTCTGTGTCTTTTGGAGTCCCTTCAGAGACCAAGAACAGCAATTCCTGTAGAAAACTGAGTTTACAGCAGGGCTGAGGTGGCTTTTGATGGAAAGCAAAATCCTTGTTTAGGTGGTTTAAGTTTATTTGTTTGGTTGTGTTTTAGGGATCTTGGAGGACCATGGCAATTAGACAGAACTTCTGCGGTCTCATCTGAAAGCACCTGGCATAGAACTAAATGCAGTTTATTTGAGCTCTATTTGATATTTTGTTTATTGAAAAAGTACTTAAAGTAAATTACTAAGTCATAGCTTGCTGTGATTTAAAACTGTATGATGAAAAGGATGTTAGACTATTTCAGGCGCTTAAACCTAGGTAGTTTGTTTTGATATCTTTTTATCCGAAGACTAAGCATGCTGTAATGATACAAGTGTATGTGTATTCTGATTTTTTTTTTTTAGTACTTTTGTTTTAATTCTGTGATTTGTTTTAACTCTTCTGTGGTTCCTTTGCAGGGTAAGATTTGGTTAATAGATTTTAACCCCTTTGGCGAAGTAACAGACTCCCTGCTCTTTACATGGGAAGAACTGACCTCTGGGAAGAACTTGAAAGGAGACCAGAGTGAGGGGGAAGCAACAGAGCAGGTGAGGGAGGCTCAATAACGTCCAACAGCAGTTATGGCCTTTTTTTTTCCCCTGTCTTTTGGTGTTATAATCAAATTGTGATGCAAACCGCATTTTGAAGTAAATGGAGGTCCTTAACTCATGACACCTAAACTCTTTGTAAAGCAGAATCTTCCTCATTAGCCAGTAGTTAATATCCCCACAAGTATCACCTGCTAGTTTTAGATGCCTGCAAGGGAATTTTTAGTTCAAGCCCCTGTCGCAGCTTTGACTCCTTTTCAAAGAAGATGCCCCAAAACTTCCTTTTACACAGTTCTGATGCTCTCCTTTTAGTTTTTCTTAATATGTATAACTTCTGTAGATAATCCCTGAAATTTCTGTTTTGTTCCAGGTGTCTGTCATACAGTTTCCCACATCTCCAACTTCGTGCTTGGGGTGGGGAGTCAAAAAGAAGCTTAACTTTTGTCTCTCCCTCATCTCGAATACCCTCAGGGAAGCCCTGTCCTCTGGTTGAACTCCCTGGACTTGCAGAGCAGGGCTTTTCCATCTCTCTTCCAAGCAGCCTGGCCCCCATAAAAACAAGTTAACTTCCCATTGATACAGAGAGGGAGGAATAGTCTTCATTTTTGGTATTCCAGCTTTTTTTTTTCCTCATGGTTGGGACAGAGTCCTCACATCTGCTTGGACAGCCTGATGGGAGATGGAAAGTAGTGTGTTAGTGGATCTTAGGAAACACTTGGTCATTTTTGAGGAGAGATAGCTAAGTCGGTGTGGGCTTTTATTTTCTAGCTGTTGAGCTGCATTAGAGGGAACTGAAATGACATGCTTTATTTGAGCTGATTTTAACCTTTGAGCTTTGCTTTAGTCCTGTGGCCATTTCCATAACACATGGACAGGGAAACACCACTCCTCAGGCTGTTGTTCAGGCCACTTTCTCTGTCTCACATGCTATGAAAACCCATTCTGTGAATCTTCCTGCTAAAAGCTGTGTCTCCTTTGTTAAAACACACTCCCGGTTCTTGAGCTGTCTGTGGGACACCCAAGTTTTTGTTTTGGGATTTCTTTTTCTCCGTGCCAGATGCTTTACACAGTTTTCTGTAGTGCCAGCCTGGATGAAAAGTAGAATAACTTGTCTTCGTGTTTCAGCTTATATCCAATCACAGAATCTGGTGTGAAGTTATTGATCTTCTCTCTTTAAAATGAAGCTCCTTATTGCTGTACAATGGGCAATTAAATTGCATGTCAACGTGTTGAGCTGAAAATTATATAATTACCCAAAACCTGTTGCTAGAGTTGAGCATTTAGAGATATTTTTGGCTCTTTTATAGAGATATTTTTTCCTTCAGTAAGTAAATTGGTTGGAAAGCTTAGATTATAATTTCGGTAAGGTTATAGTTGCAAATGTGTTTAAACCGGGAAACTGTGAAGACAAAGTTTGGGGATTCTTTCAAAAAGATTTTTCTCTACCCCGATACTTATGTAGCTGCGATTGCCCAGAGTTCCTCGTAGCTCCATTATTACAGCACTGTTCTGAGCACGGTATATTAAATACATTAATAATTGATACACTGCAGGAACTTTAAAGCGAGGCAATGAAAGCCGTTATTTGACTGTTTAACGTGTTTGACATTTTAAATTGCTCTGGAGTGGGCAGAGGTTTTAAGAAGAAAACTACAATTTTTAGAAAGCACAAGCTGAGTTGAATGAATGCCAAATAAAGTCATTGGCAACGTGACTCAGGCAGTCTCACGGAGGAGTTCAAAACATTTTGGTATCTTTCCCAAAGGATTATCCAGTTTTCCGCTGCACAAACAGCAAAGTCACTGTCCAGCCCAGTCCATACTTGAGCTACCGACTGCCCAAGGATTTTGTGGACCTTTCTACAGGAGAGGATGTTCACAAACTGATCGACTTCCTTAAACTGGTAAGAAGTGGTTGGAAGAATTCCTGACCTTCCACCCCTGTCAAATGGAAACATCAAAGTCCCTGAAACTATGTTTTTTTTAATTAACACAGATTATGTAATTATGGAAAAAGTGATGTATGAAGCCATGACACAACGTATTGTTGGGCTAATTGTTTTTGAAGAGATGGAGAGCAAGCTTTCATACTGATCTCACTTCAGTTAATTGATTTTATCTTTATAGGAAGGAATTAATGTAGTTTGACACATCTTACTGAAGAGGTTTTCTTTCTTATTTTTTAGAAAGATGTTTTCTAATTTAAAGGTAAATACAAATGTAATACAAATAGAAGTGTACTTTTTGAATGCCTGGAGCTAATGCTTTTAAGAACGTCTTTAAAAGTTAGAAGGTAAATATATTAGGAAAAAACCCCAAAACAGTTATTCCTTTTTCAATACACTCTCTTTATTCTTTTGATGAACAGTGATATAAAAACATGACATCTTTGTAAGGCAGGGAAGGGAGATGCAGGTTACCTGCATCTTGATCACTGGCTCTTGCCACCACCATCATGTTTTCTGGTTCTTGCTTATTCCATTAGTTAATGCACAGGGCAAATCTTGTTCTTTACTGGAAATAAAATCCTGTAGTTTGGGATGAGGGAGAGGGCTGATATTACTCTGTTCCATTTTCTGGAAACATTATCTCTCAGCATTCAAAAAATGGCTTAGAAATGCAGTCATTGTCTAATCCATTGTATCTGAAAACACTTGTCATGATTTATTAGTGCTCTTATTTCAGATAACTGTGTCCTAACATTATGAACTCTCCTGTTCTGTTGACAGAAGAGAAATCAGCAAGATGATGACTGAGGTACCCAGAAGCATTACACTGAATTACAAGCAAGAAATGTGGCTTAAGCTATATTTAACATAACTATTAAACTATTGATTTAAAGAAAATGTTCTGTTTATAGTCAATGAAAGAACTGAAGAGCTGTTCATCCTCTGTGTCTCTTGGTTTATATAAAAGTGTAGAAAAGCTTTTTCAGGGAAACATGAAAGGTCAGGGTGAGTTCTGACCGGATTCCAGGTGCAAGCAAGCAACAGTCTGAGTGCAATGAACAACTGCTTTCCCATCTCATATTGTGAAGATTGATGCCACTGAGCTCTGCCTTTGGACTCTTCACTGATAAATATGACAACATGTAATGCTTGTGCAGTTAAAATATCGAGCAGCCTCTGAGTTTAGGCACAGTCTTGCTTAAAATATAGTCACAAGGAAAAAGGAATGTACATTTTTATCTGTAGTAACCTTTTAAAATTGTAAATTGATTTTCGTTTGGGAGCACTTCTCGTCCTTTATGTAAAAAAAAAGAAATAAATAAAAAAGTGGAGAAGGGATTTTTTTCTCTGTTGTGAGGGACAATACTTCATTTCAGAGAACGGCTGTAGCTACAGCAGACTACTTAAGGTTTGAAAACTCTGCATATCAGGAATTTGAAATTCTGAATGCATTTCAAGTAAAGCATCACAGTCACTAAAACGATGAAGTTTGTTGAACTTCACCAAATTTCATTTCATTTGCATAGTAAAACTTTCCTGAAACCTATTTTTTGTAACAGGATTACATACTAGACATCATCTGTGACATTAGTCTACATAGTTAAACATAACATCAGCCTATACTTTTATATTCAGACTCAGTCTTATTTCTTTTGTATCCCATCTCTGAGTTTCTTAAGAACATGATTACTCTTTCAGCTCTTAAAAGTGCTGTATTCGTTTGGTGGCACTTCATGTTTTGTGCCTACATGGAAGCTTGGCTAAATTTGGGGCAACAGAAGCTCTTGTTACCTATTGCTGTGATTTGGGAGGTGGGGGAAGGGAACAGGTTCAGAGGAAGAACCAGTTTACTTTTGGATACAGGTGTTTGCATGGCATCAGTCATTTCTTAAGAGTGTGCAGAGTTCCCATTGAAAAAAAGGACGTTTGGAGATGCTCAGAGCCCCTGGAAAATGGTTCTTGTTTCCCAGCAGTCATGTGATACTCTCTGTGTATATAAAGCAGTTCGTGTTTCTTTGCCTTGCTTTTGCTGTCAGTTTGGAACGGTGCTTGGGTACAATCTGTTCGTGGATGTTAAATCTGAGCTTAGATGTTAAATTATTACTTAGTGTCTTTATTTAGCTTGACTTTTGAATGAAAACTTACTCTAGTTAAAGATTATGCAGTTTAAGAATCCCTTTCTGTGAAACACATCAGTGGAACATCACAGACTAAAGCTCCTGGAGTCATTGTAGGACCTGCCCTGTCTTTGAAGCACTGGAACCTGCTTCTCAAAAAAACCCTTTTTGTACACAAATTACATGACCATTAACTTAGGGCTGGGCTATACCTAATCCTACCATATTGTCGGACTTGGGATGAGTGTTTCTCACCCTTATCAGAGGGATTATTTGAGTATACATGTCTCTAAATCAGGTAGGAACTGTAAAGTGTAAAAAAATCAGCGAAGCTTTCCTTTTTCTTTTAAAGTTTCTAGCCATAACTCAAACTGATGTGATGATCTAACCATGCTTCCTTTATACAGATGGTGCCCTGAAACTTCCAATGGATTCATAAATGTTTCTGAGCTACAGATTATTGTCTTTAAAAATACAGAGTCTTGGTTTAAAGCTGTAAGATAGTTTCCTGCATCTTTCATGCAGGCTCCACAAATTAATTTACCATTATCTCAGCTTTCTTTGATGAGTATTCACCAGAACATACAGTGATGGGAGCAGTTTGCTGGGACCCTCTGGAGTGTCCCTTTGGGTGACCAGGCTGCAGTTTTTCTCCCCAGTGATGTGCTGACAGATGCCAAATCTGAATTCATGGACTGCTCAGCCAAGCTACCAAACACTGATACTGGACTTTATTTTGGAATTGCAGGAACTTCTTCCACTTTCTCTGGGTTTAGTCTCAATGAAGAGCCATAAAAGGTAGCAGAGCAAAAACACTAGTCCCATGTTCAGGTCCTGGTACAGAGATGGTCCCCACTATAAAAATCTGTCCTACATAATGAGGGCCCCCAAAATACCATATCCTCACAGCTTAAATACTTACTTAGATGTACTTCGCTTCTTTCCTCAGCTTCAGGTAACCAGGTAGTGATTTTGTTTGTCTGATAGATTAAGGAATGCTCTCCTAAAAGAACTCTGATCCCCTGTGACCTTTTGATCTGCAAGGCTAAATAATGAACATACTCCTTTGTGGGGAGGTGAGGAAGCTCATGTTGATAGATTAAAAATGCTTCAGATCAGTTTTACACTGAATGGTATATGACACTGTTCTAATTCTATTTCAGGTCATCATCAAAGCACTTTCTGGCTCTAGCCATCATACAGAAATTTGAAAATACAAAATTCCAATCATTCAGGTCCTTGTTCATGTGATTCAATTGTATGATCACCATTTGCTGAGCAGGGGCCAACTATAGACTATATATTCTTAATTATATGCTTAAAACCCTATATAAAGACACTTGCAATCTCATCTAGATGACAAACATGAGCAGTTTTAGAGGGAGGTAACGTGCAGTCATTTTCTACAGATCCTGTGCTTGCCAAAGCCTTCACAAGTCTGGCTGCGTCTCGTGGCTTGAGCAGGGAGATTCAGTTCTTGGACTGCAGCTCTGCCAGGAGTGCCAAGGAGAGTCCTCATTGTTCCACAGCCAATGCTTGCGATATTGAATCTCTCAGGTGGATAGTGGTGATCAGAATTCCAGTAACCCCTTAAGTAGAATTTGTTAACAAGTACTGGCTTAGTTCAGGATCCTGTTTGGACTCCTTCGACTCTTCTTTCTCCAGTGTTGCCCACTAGTCTCTTATTTGGGTAAATGTTAAGATCAGAATTGACGGCAGCAGCATGGATAATACTGCTCTCAATTTTAAAGCCTCCCTCTGTCCACTTTTCTCTTACAAAACTGCTTATGTTGGGTTTTTGAGTGGTGCTCTATGACATCTAAAAAAACCCCACCCAAACCCTAAGAGTAGGTGAGCGATAGCCAGCTCTGATCTCAGTAAAATCAATAGTGCTTGTTGGATTCTGGTCACAGTGTTCGGCTCGTAAAAATCCACGTAACTGCATCTGACACCCTTAGGTAGGAATTCATTTCATGTATCTCATTGCCATGCACTCCCCTGTTGCTCCTTTCCAGGATGCAGAAGAAAAGGAACCCTGTCAGCTGCAGTTCAGGTGCCCATTTGAGCAGCAGAGACCATTAGACAACTGTCATGGTTTCAGGCTTTCAGGGGAGCACTGCCAGGAGAAGGGACTCCAAAATAGAGCAGTGGTGGTGTGGAGATGGGTAACACCAAGGCACAAACCTGTGTAAAAATACTTCTGGTGCCTCTGTGCGTGGCTGAGTTCAGCTTTCACAAACTGGTGGACCACAAGGTGTTTTTTAGAGACAGATCAGCTTGGCAACTGGTGATTGATTTCAATCTTAAAGGCCAAGAGTATCAGTTCCAGATGTGTTTGGACACTAAGTCTATCAGTTCCGGAAATAATATTTGAACTAAAATACATATTTTTGGCCAAGAGAAGATGGGCCTTAAAGTGTAATACAGAAACAGACCATAGTGCTTTTGATTCATAAGGGATGCTTGTTAACACTGATGTTTAGAGGCTTAATAAACCTATCTTAGCAAAAGCTTATCTGGATGTTCAATTAACAGTATTTTATTTCTGTTTGAATTTGATGACCTCTGTAAAGCCAAAGTCTCCAACTTGGGGTCATCCTGAAATTATATAGAGTTAAAATAAGACTTGTTGCCATAACTGGGGTGTTTTGTGCAGACCTGAAGCTTCCTCAAAGACACCGAGCTCTTAAGCTGTTATGTGTGATTACAGATTTTTATAGTAATAAGGACATTGGCACTGCAGTAAGTCTGGTTTGGGAGATTTTGGTTCTGTTTTTTGGGGAGGAGGGAAGTTGAGGGGAGAGATTTCCTGCTGTATTTGTCTGTGTGAACTATTGCAGCAAGGTACTATCTGGGTGCCAGTAGTGTTTTAACTGTTCTGAAGTCCCCTTAATAGCTGACCAGGCTTCTTCCAAGGATGTGTTTTGGCAGCTTGTAGGGAAAGTTTGCTTGGCTGGTCGGTCAGAAATGCTGACTGCTCAGAACCTTTCTCCAGGGAAGCATGCTAGTTACAAATGAACTTTCAGGAGAGATTTGTGACTCCTAAACAGCATTACTGGCCAAGAGAAGAGAATAATCAATATTTGTTATTTCTAGTCTTTAGGGCTTAAATGCAGCTGGTGGAGGGGCTTGAAATTTTGGGTTCTGTCTTAGCTTCTGCTGTGAAACTCTGTGTCCTGACAGACTGTTGCACTTCACTGACGTAAATGAATTATTCATTGGAGCTGGGACTGTAAGATCCAGGAGAGAGAATGAGGCAACATGTGCAGCTAAAACGTCTGTACACCAGTATGAGGAATAGGCAGGAGGAACTCTTTGTCAATATGTGTCAAAAATGATTGCTGGGCATTGCAGAGACTTTGGGAGATAAACTGCAGCACTGGAACAGAGACTTTTCACTCAGGAAAGGCTGGAGGCTCGATGCTGAACATCAACAGAGTCTATATTACCAAAGCTTGGGTAACATGGAATCATAGAATGGTTTGGGCTGGAATGAACTCTTAAAAGTCATCTAGTCCTCAAACACTTCCAGGAATGGGGCATTCACAACTTCTCTGGGCACCCTCTTCCTATATTTCACCAAATTCATCATGAAAAATTTCTTCCTTAATGTTTAAACTGACCCTCTTTCAGTTTAAAGCTGCTGTCCCTTGTCCTGTCTCTACAGACCCTGGTAAAAGTCTCTATTTGTGTTTCCCATAAGCCCCATTTAAGTATTGAAAGGCTGCACTATGGTCTCCCCAGAGCTTTCCTCAGCTTTCCCCACCTCTCTCAGCCTTTCCTCATTTTGAGAGGTGTTCCAGTCTTAGGATCATTTTTGTGGCCTCCTCTGGACTCGTTCCAACAGGTCCATGTCCTTCCTGGGCTGAGGGCCCCAGAGCTGGAAGCAGCTCTCCAGGTGGGATGCCATGAGAGCAGAGCGGAGGGGCAGAACCCCCTCCCTCAACCTGCTGTCCATGGTTCTTGTGATGCAGCCCAGGACACAGCCGGCTTTCTGGGATGTGAGCGCACATTCCCAGCTTGTGCCCAATTTTTCATCCACCAGTATTCCCAAACAATGTAGTCTGGTGGAAATGGGAGGTATTCACTACTTGGATATCTGTTGGGAAAGTCCCTAACGTGGGAAGACTTGAAATGACAAAGAGTTAATAGATTTTTTTTTTTTTTTCCCCCCAGAGGACAGTTTGTATTTCAGAAGGTACAGGGTTTTATTCTGGAGTTGGCTGTTCTGGGTTACAGTCAGGCTTATTTGATGTGGTTAAAACTTGTAAATTCTGAGGTAATTTGGGTGGAAAGTGGCTGTGGAGTTGGCATTTGGTGCTCTGGAGAAAGCAGGGAGATGAGAGAAGCAGAATAAGGACCTCAAAAGGCAGTTTTGGTAAGTGTGGGGGTTGATGCCAGGGTCCATTTGGGAGAGGATAGGTGGGATAACTGAAGGAAGGTGCTTTTTTCCTGGCCCGGCAGATCTCCTAACGTGAAGGGAAAATGGCATAGCGAGGGCTTCTAAGGATCAGTCAAAATGAAAACTGCAGAAATCTGAAGGAAAGGCACATGATTAAGTGTGAAAAGATGAGGGGATGGAGAAAAAACGACGGATGATTCAGAGAAAACTGATGCAGTTAATGTTTTCTTTGCCTCACTGTATCCTTTATTCTTTTTACAAGGAAGAGAAGGAAATGAGCTAAAGTAACACAATTTAGCAGAAAAATTGCGGTTGGAATGGCTATTGGTACGCAGCCAGAGAGGGCATTGTGAGACCACGATACACTTTATTGCAGGGTCTGTGTTTTTCTGTAACTTCATTAATGGCTGGAGCGGTGAAATAAAATAGCCTGTTTAAAACCCTGCAGTTGGCAGTGACCTGAGAATACACTCAGGCACTTTGGAGGGCTGTATCAGAATTCGAAGTGGCCGTAATCCCCAGGAAAAACGGCCTGAAATAACGAGGAGAAATTTGATAAAGGCGAGTGCCAAGAGCTGTAGTTAGGAGGAGAAATCAGACATTCGAGTACGAAATGGGTGAGAGCTGGCAGAGCAGCAGGACGGTGGGAGTGGATAAGTTACAGTAGAGACCATTAAATGCAAGGCGATAATAAGCTGTTGGGGGAGGATAAAGGCAGGTGTCATTCTGGGCTAGCAGGAGAGAAGAGATGGAAGAAAAGAGAGATTATTTTGTTTGATGAGGGGATGGTGTGCTGCCATGTGTCACTTCAGGCACAATGTTGCAAGAAAGACCTCGGTCATTGGAGAGGGGCCAAAGATTGAATAAAGAATCACAGAATACATCAAGTTAGAAGCCATCCATAAGGATCACTCTGTCCAGCTCCCTGCTCCTCACAGGACTACCTAAAACTAAATTCTGTGACTAAGAGCATCGTCCAGACTCTCCTTGAACTCTGTCGGGCTTGGTGCTGTGAGCACTTCCCCAGGCATCCCGCACTCACTCTGATAGTCTGATGTCCTTCTTACATTGTGGCGCCCAAAACTGCCCCAGTGTTCTGGGTGAGGCCGCCCCAAAGCAGAGCAGAGCGGGACATGGTTCTGTGACAATCCCCTCCCTGGCCCAGCTGGCGATGCTTTGCCTGATGCCCCCCAGGACAGGGTTGGCCCTCCTGGCTGCCTCAGATTCAACTTGCCGTAGTTACACAGATTTATGAGATCTCTCTGAGCCTTCTCTTCTGCAGGTGAAACAGTCCCAGCTCTCTCTGCCTTTCCACACGGAGGACATGGTCCAGTGCCAGACAGATTGCTTCAAGGAGCACCCCAGAGGTGGAGGACAGCTGTGAACTCCAAGAGCTTAGAGAAAATTACTGCAATAATGGAACATGTTTTTCTAACTGCAGTGGATGTCAGGCTCTAATCCCAGAAGGATCAACTTGGCCTATGATACCATCTTTGAAGGGCAGTGGAGGGTAAAAGGCAGCAAAGGGGCTGAACTGCCTTCTCCAGCTGGCTTTTCCAAGTTATTGCCTCCTGATTCTGTGACAGCAAGATGCCCCTTGTGTCCTGGGTTTCGGGTCAGGAATGCACTAAGAGCTGCCTCCAGTCCCTGCTCTCCACAAGTGTGGAGATGGTGAAGGGCCTTGAGATGAAGCCGTATGAGGAATGGCTGAGGGCACTTGGTCTGTTCAGCTGGAGGAGACGGAGGGGAAACCTCACTGGAGTTACAACTTCCTCGGGAGGGGAAGAAGAGAGACAGGCACTGATCTCTTCTCTGTGGTGACCAGTGACAGGACCCAAGGGAATGGCCTGAAATTGTGTCAGGGGAGATTTAGGTTGGATATTAGAAAGAGGGTGGTTAGGCCCTGGAACAGGCTCTCTAGGGCAGTGGTCACAGCACCAAGCCTGGCAGAGCTCAAGAAGTGCTTGGATGATCCTCTCAGGCACATGGTATGACTCTTGGCGATGGTCCTGTGGACAAAGAGTTGAACTCGATGATCCTTGTCCCTTCCAACTCAGCACAATCTCCGATTCCATGTTTCTTCCCATTTGTCTCTGCTTAGGCACTTAAATGGGCATTTTGGCTCTTTCAGCATGCAGGTGCCACTTGTGTCCTGGGTACAGGGTCAGGAAGGACTTTTTTCCCTGTGGGTTTTTCGCCAGTGGGGAAGTTCATTGTTATCACAAGAAAATGCGATTCATTAGAAACGGCAAAATCTGAATTCTTCAACGTGGGATAGCGGGACAAAGTCCATGCTGTTTCTAAATGAAATCAGCTAACACGTAGCAAAGGTGAGCAGGGAGAGACCTCAGAGGAGAAAATAATCCCAGCCCTAGAGCAAGATACAAGAGAAGTCTGGGGAATCTGCAGGAATAATGTTGCTTATGCTCAGTCTCCCATGAGACCCTTCCTCATCCTATTTCTCACCTTCCAGATGGTGTGACAATCTCTGCCTTATTCAGTGAGGCAACCCCCCCTCAAACTTCAGATCTCATCTGTGGATGCCACAGGCCCTTTCAGAATGGCATCCTGCTTGATTTTGCTGATTCCAGAGGGAAGCCCTCAGTGCTTTCCTGTGTGTGCGTGGCTGCCACCATGTCTTTTGGGGATGTGGTGGGGCAGCCCTCCTCAGTCCACAGGGATGAAGAGGAGGAGGAATTCAGCTCTGGCGCTGGGTTTGCATTTGGGTTTTCTCCCTTTTCCAGGAGGCAGTGATCCACACCAAGGAGTCAGCCAGAGTCCAGGAATAGCAGTTAGTCTCTCATAGAAACCATTTGATTGGCACCACTGAGCTGCAAAAAGACCCTGTGGGCTTGGCGACAGATTCTGATCGCCTGGAGACAGGTTTTTCTCTCTTATGTCACAGCAAGGGGAAGAAAGCTCATCTGGTGTCCTTTGTACTTGCATACACCTGGGAAAGGGATAGAGGATCTTTTGAAAAGGAGACGCAGAATGGGATCAGGCGCATAAAAGGGGGGGAAGCGTCGTGCTGGAAGCCCTCTCTCTCTAAGGGTTTGCCTTGTGGGATTTGCTGTTCTTTGGAGCGTGAATACCCCTAGTAAGGGAACAATAAAAGGCACTAATGTAATTTTCTGGTAATTCTTAATTATAGAAAAATAGGTATGCTGGAATTATTGCTCAACTCCTCTCCATTTTTAACCTAATTCAATCAAGAGCTTTCTTAAACATCATGAAAATAGGCAGATAGACGGAGAGGTGGGCACGAGTGAGATGCTCTGAAAGGCTCCTCCTGAAGGAAAGGCTGCAGTAGTCGTTTCTCTAGCAGTGGGTAATGAGTCCATGAGAAATATACGTGTTGAATTCCCTGCAGGCAGGCAAATCTTCAGCACAAATTTCTTTTATGGGTCATTATAGAAATAAACTCCCAAACCCAAGTCTGCACAAGCCTTGCCTACGTTCTTCTGTTCTTCTACCTCACAGGTAAACTTCAAATGCGTTTGAGTCAGAAACACTAAACTGTCAAACAACTTGGGTTAATTTGGACACTTTTGACTTGCTTTTGATGATCCTTTTCCATGAAGAAGACTTGAAAATAAGTGCTAATGAGTGCTAATTGCTGCTGCTTCACCAGTCGCCTGTATGGCCCTAAGCAGCAATCAATGATGATTCCTTCCAGTGGCTGTGATTTATTTACTGGATAAGCAATTAGGGAATTAGCATGGATTTCTGAATAAGATACTCAACATCCGAAATACCCTGGCAATCAGTAAAAGAACCACCCTTTTACCTCACTCCTCACATCACGCTCAGTTTTTTTCCTGGTGTTTTAGGAAAAAGGGCCTTTTCCGTAAACCCATGAACATCTGAGACCCTCACAGCCTCTGCTGTGTGCATTCGAGGGAGTGCTGCCCAAGGATGGAGACTGCTCCACGCTGGGCTGTCACGGTGGAGAACAGAAACTCGTATGTAATATTTGGGCATCTGGTTCTCATTTTTTTAATTCAGCCTGAGATTCTTCCAGGTATGGAAACAGTTACTCCACTTGATGTTAATTTCCTAAGCAAAAGATTATCTGCTTCTCTCTAATATGGACATACAATTTCTTAACTTCAATTATGTTGTTTTAATACATATAGCAAAGATAATTCTCCCTAATTATTACCTTGAGCACATGGCTGCAGATGCTGTTTACAGATTTATTTTTTTTCAGTAGGAAATCTGCATTAGTCCTAAATATTGAAGTGTTTTTCATTACTGAGGGTGCTAATAAGTTATTCAGCCTACAGCTTTCATGTGTCAGGAGATCGGGGCTGTATTGGCTTCGTGGTTGCAAAGCCCTCTTTAAATTTAACATAGAGGAAAAACAGGACCCAATCCTGAAATAAATGAACTAGGGTTGTTCCAGACACCTGCAACTGCCACGTGTAACCATTAGTCTGGCACCTGACATTCATAGCTCAAGAAACAGGTTTCTGTTTGGGGTGGCATTAACCAGCTACCAGGAACCTCTGGAGCCCAAGAACAGCACCGTGTGCTGCTCCTGCTGCTCCATTTTCCTCTGAGGCTTCTCCAGCAAAGACTTCTGTCTGCAAAATGTCCTTCCCAGGCAGGAGGTTCTCCCTCATGCTCAGTGCCCACTGCAGGGATATCCTTCAGCAACAAGAGCCTCCTCAAGTGGTTTTCTCCCATCCGTCTCGAGGCTGGAAGGAGAGCAGGGAAAGGGAGGAGGCATGTTGGCAGGATGAGTGTGTTACATTGAGGTTCAGGTGTCCAGGCCTAAAGAGGCTGCTGTAAAACAAGGGAAAATAGGGGCTTTCAGCCTTTCTCAGTCACAGCAGAAATGCAGAAGCTCAGATGGGAAATTCGTGCTGCTTGTCTTGGTCACCCCTTACAGACCTAAGTGTTCATCCTCAGGGAGACCTCCAGGGACTCTGGGGTGATGGGCTGAAAATCACAGCTGTAACCGAGGAGGACGAGGAGGAGGAGGTGTTCCCTGGTGGGATATTCCTTTGTATCTCACTCTTGGTATCCTGCAGTATCCCTTTCTGGGAGACAGGACTTCCAGCACATGCCTTGCACCCGCAATACCCCAGGCTGTGCAGGGAGAGGATCTTCATGGGGAAGAACTGCAGGACTGAGCATCCCTGTGGAAAAAGGACCCGAAGGAGCCGAAGCAGAGGCTATAACAAATAAACACTGCAAACAAGAGGAAAACAAAGTCTGTTTTCCAGATTCCCAATCCCCTGTGTCTACAGAGTCCCTTGCATTAAGCTCATGTCCCTTCCATGTGGCCTTTCATCCTCGGACTCCTCTGTGTTCCTCAGTCATGGACGAGGCAAGGCACAACCTCCCGGGATAATTTTGAGCTGTGCCTGGGCTCACCAGCTCATATCTCATCAGCCAGAAGGACAAGCAGAACAGGCAACTATCCCCCTTTCACTATTGGTTAATAGGGGAGGCACCAATTTCACACTCTCCTTTTCCTCCCCCACCATTGTTTTTCACAAAAAAAGGCAGCTGTTTCATATATTTGATTTTTAGTTCAAAATTGATAGACATTGGCCACTGGACCACTTGTGGGGACAGATGGAGACAGAGGAATCACAAAAAGTCCTTAAGGAAACCGGGCTAAATGTGGGATGTGTTTTCCATCTCGGCACCTTTACACATCCTTCTTCCATCCCTGTCTCCCACTGGAGTTGCATCCATCACTCTGCCTGCAATCCTGTGTGCACAGAGACTCTGCTCAGCCCATTACATTTCACAACACTTTCCATGAGCCTCCAGCAGCTTGTTCAACAAGATAATCCTGGTTGCATTACTTCCTACAAATGCTTCCATTCATAGATCCAGCACTCGCTTCTCCTAATTAAAGGCAACGTTCCCAGTTTGGATATGTTTTGCCAACAGTAAAGTGAAAGACATCTTTAAATAAGAAATGCAAAATATTGTTAACATGAGATAGTAACACACGGGATAACTTCAAAAAAGTTGGGTTTCCTCTCTAATTAAAGTACATTTGCCTCCTAACCTATACATTTTTATTCCTATCTGATGATTTTTCTTATAATATCAGTCAGGTATATTAAAAAAATTCTTTTTCTTTTGGAAAATATAAGACCATCTTTTGGCAAAAATAAATATAATGAACTTGGGAAAAATGAAGGCATTTAGTACTCCAGTGACTAAATGCTGAATTTTATTTATGTCACATCTCAGTAAATTGTATTAGTTTGAAATTCAAACGTTGTTTATTAGATCTGAGAGGGATTGTACGGGAGAAATAGAAAATAAGGGGCAGAAAGTTACTAGTATGGAATATAGGGGTAAAAACAGAGAGTGGGACAGGAGAGAAATGGTTACCTTGATCCAGCCATTATTTGTGTGTGGTTTGACCTTGCTCAGGACTTCCATTGAACTGGATCCTGTTGTAGACAATGACACCATGGCTCTTTGCAGTGATGAATTTGTAGTTACTGAGCTGAGCCTTTCCAACAGTGAAGACTCCTTGCAAGTTGAATGGAAATTTAATTATTCCAGGTTTGGTACTTTGACATCAAAACATTAAAAAAGAAGCATAAACTATGCCTTATTGCCCATACACTCGTAGTTATGTATCTCTAGGGCACTGCAAGGTGACTCTTTGTTCCAGCTTGCGTGTTTTAGCTGCACTTTCTGTGTGTGGGTGGAGATGCTTTATGAATGTGTGTTTAGCTTTGTGCAGTTATGCAAGAGCAGGTTTCTTAAATAGAGGAAACCCGGGAAACACAGAGAGAACACAGCCCACCCACCCTGGAGCACCAAAACCCTCTGCAGAAACCTCACACCTTCTCCAGGATTCATTCCCAAGGGAGAACGAGGAGAAGGGAGCAGGTGGTGTTAACAGAGGTTGCAATAATCTGATTTATTTCCACTGCTGGAGGGGCTGCCCATGAGATGGTATCACCCAGTCTGAACACTCTGGGAACTGACCCGTCCTTGAGGTTGAGGGAGAACATGCTACAAAGGTGGTTCCTGGTGCAGTGGCATATAAGATAAAAAAATAAAATAAAATTAAATTAAAAAAATAAAACAAAACAAAACAAAAAAAAAGCCAAGAAAAGCAAGAAAGCAAAATGTATTTTCAGTCTAAATTGATAGGATGAAACCATTGGCCCTCTGTGCTGGATCAGGCAAAAGAGGTGTGTGCAGAGCCAACTTCTGCTCTGGACAGAATGTGACGGGAGAGGAAACAGAAGGAGCCAGAAAACCCAGCGCTCAGGTTACAGTAACAAAGGCCAGCTAAGCAATTAGCTACATCCCCTGGGTCTGTCCTGGACTGGAAGAGGCTGCCAAAGAAAATACACTAAGGGAAAGTGGTTTGGACTTCTTTTTGCAGCTCTCAACAGCAGTGTCGGAGCTTCTGGCTTGGACTGGCCTGGGGGCTGCCTGCAGGTAGAGGTTTTTTGGAGGACATCAGTGTCTAGGTCCAAGCTTGCTCCACAGTGGGATGACTCCAGCGTTTTGGACATCTCCCAGAGGTTTGTCATTCCCATAGAGCCAGGTGTGGGCTGAGCCCCTCAATCCAGGGCGTTGCAGGGAGGCTGCTCACACCAGAGCAAGGCAAACTATGTCATTCTGGAGTAAGTCCACGCTCTTGGCACTGTCTGCTTCCCTGTGGCTGCTTCTTCACCATCAGGCCTGTTTGCAAAGGTCCCAGGTGTACCAGACCAGCTTTTCACCTCTAGCATACCTGTCCCAGCTCCGAGAGCACGTTTGGAAACCAATAACTTCGCATATATATGTGTGATTCCCAAAATCAAAACAGGAGAAGCGGATATTCCCTTCTGGCTGTTTCTGAGTTTGAAAACTCTGCAAGTCCTTACAATTTCATCTTTGGCTTTTTCCTGCTCCAAGGCCACGCACCTCTGTGCTCTCCTTCCCCCCTTCCTGCCTTCCTTCATTTCCTTCCACAGAACCATTTCCGTCCTCCAAACGTGAGCTTTATTAAATTGCATTCATAGCTCATTAGAGCCTGCCAGCTCATCCAAGGAAGCACAAAAGCCAATATTCCTCGTGAAAAACCATTAAAGCCAGAATGCTGAAGAAGAAAGACACCCCCAGGCCTGCTCACAAGCTTTGTCATGGGCTGCAGCGCAGAAGCCCGTCTGAATCCAAGAGACTCCTTCATGTGGCAAAGCTTTGCACCAGCAAATGTGTAGGGCTGGATCTGGGTGTGTCCTGAGCACCAGTCTTGTGCAGAACTCCTTGAAACACATTAACAAAACTGCATCCTTGCTTGCTTTTAAGGAATCTGCCAGTCTTAGATACCAAGTAGGATGGTGTCATGGTTTTGGTATCTAGTGTCTTGCTAGAAAAAGAGGCTTGGGGCAGCAGAAGGTGCCCAGGACCTGGATCAAGGGCTCAGCTTGGGATGCAATGGCTAATGTGGTCTTACTCAGTTTTTAACAGAAACTTAAATCTTGGTAGCAAGACGTTAGTTTGCACTGCCCAGACAGTGGCCTCATGCAGAGGCTGCCAGGGAATGGCTCCCCGCAGCCTTTCCCTGGTCCTGCCCAAGCCCCAAACTTCCTGTTAGGGCAATTCTACCTCCATCTCCCTCTTCACCCCTTGAGTCTAAAGTCTCCAGCTTGGATACTGCAGGGGGGCAAACTATGCTGTGTTTTCCTGGTGTGTCCAGGGCTCACGTTCCCACGTGAGATGGTGCAGGATGGAGGGGCTCGGTCTGTGCACCCCTGCTCTGGCAGCACATCCTCACCGTGGACAGAAGTCACAGCACAGCTCTCACAGCAGAGAGGCCCCATCAGCAGGGCTGTGAAAATGGAGATTTTGGGTTTAGCTCACGAACTTGCTCTCAGCTTTTACAGCAGCATGAAAGCCTTCAGATGGGGGTGTTTTTTCTGCCTTCATGATACAAACTAATATAAATATAATGATGTTGTGCCTTTGCACCAGCTGTACAGCTTTTCTCTCAGAAAAAGGACTAAATCATTAAAGCTGTCACAGGTTTTAGATACTCAGAATCCAATAACTTTAATAAAGGCTCTTGGTTATGTAGTTTCTAACAGAACAGCTATTCCTGCATCAGACTTGTTGGACTCTGCCTCAGCAACAATCCTTGAGCTACGAAGGCACCATAATTCCTTATATATGCTCTAAAAGATCTGCAAAACCTCATGGGATCTAGAAAGAAAGACTGTTCTATCTTGGGCAAAACCCCAGCAGACTTTATTGGGGCCTTAGGCACGTTTGTTCCAGAGCTCTGGGTGTGTGGCAGGAGCAGAAAGACTTTTCCTGCAGCATGTCCTAATGAGTGCACGGGCAACACTGGCAGCCCCGGTCTCTGTGGAGGAGCAGATCAGGGGTATTGCCATTTTATTGACCCTCCTGGTAGAGTTGGGCATTCAGGATAGAGGCAAAAAAAAATAGCTTCTGGACTTCTCAGTCGAGAGTGTAGGAAACGATTCATCAATACACATTTTCAATTGTGCTGAGAAAGAGGAAAAAACAATGTTTTCTTATGGTTAGAAGAATAAATTGTTATTTTATGCATTAGGGAAGAGCTGCCAACCAGGCTTCAGACTTTCTCTCCAAACAAGAACAGTCGCCCTTTCATTTTAGATACAAAAGTGGAAACAAATGTGCTTCTTAGTACATAGCTTCTCTCATTAAAAAACGCCCAAATAACCATGTTCTCTGCTCGTAGCACCGCTCCAAAGTTATACCCCCTGAGATGCTGGCCGCTCCTTAGGGGCAGAGGTAATTCAAAGAGTAACACTGTGGCTCTTTTAACATCAGCCTAAGGCCAGTGGAGAGCATGAAAGGCGCAGGGCGTGGTTTTGGGAAGCAGCTCACATTTACCTCCGTGGTGCCTGGGGCAGCTCTCCATGCAAACCTGGGCTTTTGCATAAAAAAATTGACCGTAGGCCCTCCTGCTGACCTACTAAGCACTCTGAAGCAACTGAAGCCAACTCTGAGCTGCATTCTAACACCCCGCTTAGGATCCACCCCTCCCAAGCCCTGGGAAGGAGCTCTGACCCAAGCACCCAGCTGGTGCCTGGGTGCTTGTGCTTTGGTGCTGTTGGCTAATGCTTTCAATTTATCTTTGTAAAGTTAAAAAAAAAAAAAAAGTCCTTTTATTATTTATGTGCAGTGCCACCTGCCTTGTGGAAAAAAAGTCTTCTTCTTTTATGTGATGATCAAAAAGGTGACGTTTTCCCCCCAAGGCATTGCCAGGGGACAAGGAAGAGCGTGCAGCCAGTTCAGTGAAGGATGTATAAAGCAACCCTAGTTGGAGAGGCTTGCTTCATCTCAACTGAAAAATCAGGATGATGTTTCTTGTAGCTTTTGCAGCAAAGGAGGCCTGGAGGCAGGATTTTGAGGAAACTGCTGAATGAGGAATGTTTTTGGGAGCATCGCTCCCACAGGGAGGGAAGGAGCAAAGGAAAGCAAGTCCGTGGTTTCTCAGTTCAGCCCGGGGCACATCAGATGCACAAACAGGCTGCGTGAGAGCCTTTTGCTGTGAGCTCCCGAGGTTAATATTGATTTAGCATCAGTAAGTAGCAGGGTGGGAGAGCATCCCTTGCAAGGCCACACTGCCGAGCCATTAAGCAGCAAAGATGCTTCCTTGGCTCTAAATTAATTTTACTGAGTCTGGAAATAGCCCAACCAAAGAAACTCAAAACGGTGAACAAGTGCACTGCTAGAGAAGGGGGAAAATGGGTAGAAAAGTGTTTCTCTTAAAGCCCCTGGCTGCAGTGTCCCTTCTGCTCCTGACGTGCTGAATGGTGGGACTGTGAAGGTTAAAGCCCTTTGGGTGCCCACCCAGCCATGCTTTGCTGGAGCTGAGCAGCCAAGGATGGAAGAAATGCTGGATTCTGTCCTAAGAATGGGACTTTCTTACCAAATTTTAATTGCCTATCCCAAAATGTGCATTGTTCCTGTACAATGCCAGTAAATAAAAGGTATTGCCAATTAGGTTTATCTCTGTAGTTTCTCTTTACTTAGGTCCTTGCACTTCTACCAATTCCACCATGCAAAAGTGGGAGTGGTTGTATATTGAATGATCCACTGGAATTTTACCAGGATTGCACTGCATTGACTTCAAATTGCCGTTGGAGAAGGGATGATGATGATGACGTGCCACCTTCAGACTTGTCAGTTGCTGCTTGGCACTTGAAATGCTGAAGGTGGGAACCATCACACACAGCTGGATGAAATCAGGATGTGAAGTTGCCTGGTATTAACCTGCCTCAGCCACCAGCCCATCTGCTCTGGTTGCTGCCTTGACTTTGGGGAAGCAAATGTCCCGGGCTTGCCATGAATAAACCTTGTGGGTCCACTTAAAGAGAAAGTCACAGTGCAGCAGTAAAAATATCCATCACGAGCAAGTGTGTCATCATACAATCTTCATTCACAGCCTCTTTTATCACTCAATAAACAATTATTGGTTATGATTGCTATATCATATATACAATATATACCACAAGGAAAAGCAGTCCCAAACCGATACCCACAGGATCTACCCCTACACCAGCAGTTTATGCACCTGCTGCTCCCAAGCCACAGCCACCCCATGAATTTTTTTGATAAAAATTGCTTCCTAAAAGGAAAATATTCCCACTGTTTATACACATGCATGCCCACATGGCTATCAGTCTGTTTTTTTCCAAATTAATGAAGGTTCCCCTTAAGGGAGGAGGCAAGGAGACCTTGTTGTTTTTCTTATGCAGCATAGAGGCAGATGAGGGAGGAATAATAAGAGGAGTAAGGAAAAGACAGAAAAGAACTAAAACCAGCCCTTTTTTTCCCCCACATAGGATACATTCTGAAGACATCCATTATCTGGCAAACAGGGGCTTTTTTTTCTGTCTGGGAGGTGATTTTTTAGGACAACAAGGCATTGTGTGTGTTAGTGCACAGGGTCCTTTGGAAGAAGAAGCAGCACGGAGCTGGGGGACGGGAAGCGGTGGCAAGGCAGATGGGGTTGTTGTGCTGGGAGGTAGCAGGAAAAATAAATGAGCCTGTGTTGGGTCAAAAACATCACAGATGTGGCTATTACAGGCTTGCTGGTGCAGCAGGTTCCTGGAAGAGAGCTGTTTGTCTGAACAGCCATCCTGTGTGCTCCAGCCCGTGACAAACACAGAGCAACCCAGGGTACAAGAAGACCCATGTCACGGTGCTATAATAAGAGATGTGGCATCAAGAACAGTTACCACCCCTTCCAGGAGAATGGCAGGCGTTTCTCAAACAGCCTTTTTCACCAACTAAAGGAGCTCTTGTTGGAAAAAAAACAGCTGCTTTAAACTTCATTTTCGCGTTTGGGGAATAAATTAGCAATCAAATACGCTGGGTCAAACAGACTCTTCTCATCCACCTCCTGATGGATGTGACATAGATATATATATATATAAAACCAAGGCTTTTAAGGAAGAGGCAGCACCAGGTATTAGCACAGGGTCTGGTTTAGATCTGTTCCAATCTATACTGTGGTTTTCAGCTCATTGCCTTTGGTGGACCTGCTTTGGTTTAACAGCCTGAAGCTCCCTGAAGAGTGGCACTGCTGGAAACCACCCACCCATCTCACCTGCCACGGTGATGGTGGGTGAGAGGGCAAGACTTCACTCTGCCTTTTAGATGTGCAGTGAAATGGAAACCAAGGAAGGCCCTTGGATAGGTCATGTCTGATGAAATGAGGTGCTGAGCCAGCAGCACCGCTTTGCTTTGGAGTGTGTGCTGAGCCAGGGGCCCCTCCATCCACCTGGAAGTGTCCAAAGTGGACTGGATGGACCTAAGCAGGCCAGCAAGCTCAGACATGACGTGTGCTGAAGGCTGACAGTAGGTGAGATGAGTCCAGGTCTTTGTCGTAGGTTTCTAGGGAGAATTGCAGGTGTGTTTTGGTTTTTCCAGGCCTTCATCCACATCATGATTCCCAATTGTTCCACTTTGACAGGGGACAATGGCCTTGTCTTCACAGAGGATGCACCCAAACCCTAAGGCTGAACATGAACAGTGCATGCATGATCTCCAAGAAGTCTGTACCTTTCCAGACAGTCCTGCAGTGCTTGGTGATGTTTGTGTTTCCCAAATTAGCAGAAGGGTAGAAGCAGCTATACAAGGGTAGGATGAGCTGACTCTAATTTCAAGGCTTTGCTCACACTGGTGACATCCTCTGCCCATAGATCTGTGATTATCAGTGTTAGGGTACTTCTGCCAGACAAATAAACCTTTTGCCATCTTCATCACCTCCTTAGGATTTGACCCTGGCCCAGCATTCTTAGTTAAGGCTAATTACAACTGTGAAAACAATCTTAATGTATAACATGCCTGTGGTGCACACAGACCAGCTGGATGAGGCAGTGTAAAGTTTCCAAGGGTGTGCACATGCAGTCTGGGGCATCATTAGCCTTGCAATAAACAGGCTTTGGGCATGGCAGCTTACATGGGAGAAACGCTGGTGGACACGTTTCCTTTTCTCCAAGTTTTTTTTAAAGCACAGAAATCATTGCAATGGCACTGGGTTTGCACAGGTAACCCTGGCAGGTTTGCCCTGATAACTGTAGCTGACAACTGCATTGTTGACACCCAAAACTCAACCTGCTCATTGACTTCTGAGCATGGGAACGAATCAAGTCGAACCATCGCTGCAAAGCTTATGGGCTCTGATATTTTAGGAAGTGGGACAGGTGAGGTTCATGCTTCAGTTCTCCCAGAGAATATCCACCAAGGTCCATTTCATAAGGGAAACTTGGGCTCAGGTACTTGAACTCTTACCATGAAGATGGAACCAGGACACAACTTGCCCTGCAGCAGCCAAGCTCGGAAGTGTGGTTAAACAGGGACAAAGGCCCTGTAGGACAGAGAGCTTTTTTGTGAAGGGGACTGAATTTACATGGACAAGCTCAGCGAGGAAGATGGTGGTGCACAATGTAAAACCTCACGCTAGCTGGTGTTTTCCTGCCTGCAGAGCCCAGATTAGATCTTATCTGACCACAGCTGGCACAGGCGGCAGGCACTGGAAACACACAGACGTGGCAAAACACAGCTCAGTCCCAGTCAAAAAGTGACCCACGGGAACAAAGAGCGGCTGGATTCCTCTCTGGTGGGACGGTGCTCAGAGGCTGTGCTGGGAGATGCAGTGCATGGAGAAAAGGCAGAAACCATGGCTCAGTTTGGGAGAGGAAGGAATGAGAGTGCAGTTGGACGGTGGCACTCGAGAGCATAGGGAGGTGGGGGGAATGCAGATGGAATGCTTTGTCTGATAGAAACTTTTGGGGCAATGGCAGCCCGGGTGTTGGAGGCAGCTGGCAGGAGGTTCCATAGTTGCTTTTGTGCTCATTTTCTGTGCGCTCTGGCTCACCTCTCCTGCACAGAGCCAGGTCCCAGCCCAACCGTGGAGCCTCACAGTCAAGTCACAGAAACCATGGGGAGACGTGGAGCACCACTGTTTAATTAATCGCTTTGGTACAAGCTGTTATCAAAACTGAGTGAGATGGAGGAGCAGCTGGTGAGAGATGTAACATTCACACCTGGCTTTTGTTTCAGTTGGAGTCATGGACCTCCATTTGGGGGCTGAACCTTAGGGGCCTGTGAAAGGTTGTGTGAGGGTCCCTGAGCTTCAGTGAGACTTAACCTGATTAAAACATGCCAGTGATGTGGATGATGAGTCCAATGGCTTCACTGCAGTCTGGTTTTCCCCTCAATAATGAGAATGGTGCTGCTGCTTTTCAAAGAGCATGCAGCGATGATATAATGAGACAAGAGTTTTGATGGCAAATCGGACAGATATCATCATCTTCCAGCAAAAAATATTGCAAAATTGAGGCAAGGAACCTCTCTTTGAAAGCTACGGGGGTTTGCTGTGGCCACAGAGCAGACTGTCTGCAGCAATCACTGCTCATAGCCCTGTGTATGGGTGAGAGGCGAAGGAAGGCAGGTGGACAAGAGCTTGTCAAGGCATCATTCAGCCCATAGCTGGCCTGAGAGAGGATTTGGCAGTTTGGTGGTGGGGGGAAAAATGGATATTGCTAAGTGAAAGGAGCAGAGTTTGATAAAGCACCCTGGCTTTCCTTGCTTTCTATGCCTATGCAGATTTAATTAAGGGAGAGTGCCTGAAATATGCCATCCAATTAAATGAGTTTTCAAAGAGCACAAAGTGAACTCCAATTCCATCAGAGAAAGTCACCTGCATTGTGGCCCAAGGCTTAGAGGCACTGGTTTGATTAAACACCGTGTAACAACCTTCGTGGGGCTGTAGCTTTCACATCAATTAGATGAAAGCACATTTTTCCAGCTGAGTTATAGAGCTTATGAAAAATGAGGTTCACCCTTCTACTAGAATTCTTTCCCTCACCATCCAGCTCTGCATAACTCACCTTCTGGAGATCCTTTCACAGTCTGCTCACATCCCTGCGGGCATGAGTTTGGACAGCTGGAAGAATTGCACCAGCTGACACTGGCCCTGGCATTCTGAAAGTCAGGAATTCCACTAAAACTTTCCAAAGAATGTCTGATTTTGCTAAACACTGGCAACTTCTGTTTTTCAGATCTGACAGAGAATGAGGCTTCTGGCTACAATTGCAAAATTGGATCCTTCCTTTGCTTGGCAGCTCATCTGGTAATTATGTTGTGTAAATGGAGCATGGCTTGCAAAGAGTGGAAGGCACTGATTTGGCCCCTGGGCAGCTCCAGCTCAACTCTGTCACTTGTTTGCTGATGGGGACTGTGCAGAGCGAGGCAGTGATTAAGCCTAAATCCAAAAGATCATCCCAAGTTTACAGCTACTCCATAAGCAAAGCCTGGTTTTGTGAACAGGATTATCACCTGCATTAGTTGTCCTTGGTCAACCCAACTGGTAGCTTTGAGTTCAGATATTTACCCTCCAGGCAGGAAGAGTTGAGCTGAGGCCACAGCCCGGGACAGTCCTAATGTCCCTGTTCTGGAGGGATGAAGAGGGAAAGGCTCTTGTGCTTTTCTCTAAAGCACCTGCTGAATTTGAGGTTTGTCTGCCAGGGAGCACTAGGACATGGCCTAAAACCTGTTGCACATTTGTGTTTTCTGTAAAGAACAGAAATCTGGATTTGAGCAAGCTCATGCTCATGTGAAAGCCTACTTTTCTCTTCCAAGCCAGAGGGTCTCATTTCTCATGTAGTCCCTCTTCACCCATTAGCTTTTTTTTCCAAGCTACACATGAGCTTTTTAATGGGTCCCACCCTGGATTTCACAGTGTCCAGCTTCCCATGGCCTACTGAAGTCCACCCAGCTATTGTAGGGCTGGAAGAGGATGGGATATATGCAGGAACATTTCCTCCACCTTTCCATCACTGTCCCTGCAACATAACCCTGCTGCAGCCCTAAATAACATGGTCGGGAACCTGCCCAAGACTAAAAACTAAAACACCTCTTCTGGATTGGTTTGGGCAACAGGACTCTGTTCTGGCTGTTGGCTCATGTGCCCATCACTGGCCAGTTGCACTGTGCTGCTCCTTGTCAGCCTGGACTTAATGTGACTAAAGTAAATTAGCAAAGCTCCTTCTCTCTCCGTAATTCAGCAACGTTAATGCCTGCGGAAGGAAAGAAGAAAATGAGTCAAGTTCATTTCAGTCCTATGAGAAACCCTGAAAAAAAAGCAATGTTCACCAAATGGGAAAGAGAGAAAATGAGGAGATAAAAAAAAATTAATTTCCAGCTTCTAAGAGGACTTTACCAATAACAATATAAAAGATAGCTGAGTGTTCTGCTTAAATGAAAAAAGTGATTACTTCGCGGGCAAGTGAATGGCTTTCGATATCTTCTTCCCCTGCCTCTGTCATTTAATTTTTTTTCCTCCACTCTTCACTTGTTATTTGACTCACTGGTGTGGTGAGATGGTGCTGGAGGCTATCGACATTTCTCCCCAGTGCAAGTGGAGGTGACATCCAGAACAAGTCACCTCCTTTGGAGGGGATGACTCTGACCTGTCACCCCCTGGAAGTGAGTTGTGTCAATGCAACATTCACATGGCTCAGATAAGCACATCAAGCTCAAGAAGATGAAAACTCACAGTCAATGTACAGCCTGAACAGTGAAATTGCATGAAGCCAAGCAGTTGTGATGCATCCTCAGAGTGAACATGGACCCAGTGCAAGCACGGGCCAGAGTGGAGAGGGAAGAGAGGCTCTTCCATGGTTCCAATCAGCATAATGTGACTACTGAGTGCTTCACAACTGGTAGTATCTGGCCTCTAAATATTATTTTGAGGTTCACAAGCCAAGTTCCCTGATGGATAATCCATTGGAGGTAAGAACAGTGTGGTGGGCAGCTAAACCACCTGAGTCTCACATCCTACATACTTGTGTCCTCTGCTGCACTTGCATCTTCTCCAGTCTCCCCGATGTCCAAACAAAGCAACACGTTTTTCCAGGAAGAAATAACTGGATCTTTTCTCTCTTCTCTGACTCCTTATTTTCAGTAAACTTCTCTTTTATGGGCTTCCCTATGGTGGCATTATATGTGGTTGGAAACGGGGATGAAAGTCAAAATTTGTTGGGGGTGGAGGAGACCAACAGCATGTGAATGGAGGTGATGCAGAGAGAGGTGTGATGAGATAATCCTCCCTTCCTGAGGGCATGCACTGTTAACCCCACGTATAGGAGACAGCCGGGTTGTAAAGTCAGAAGTACCAGAATTAACAGCCTGCACAGAGCCACAGTTTGGGCCTTTGTGCACATCAAATGTGATGCACCCTTTAATTATCTGATCACCTATCATTTGGGGTTACTTTAATCCGGTGAATTGCCCCAGGCCACATTAACACACGCTGTTCAAACCACACACTGCATTCAACATTAATTTCCTTGCGAGTGCCTCTGTGATGCCTTGGTGCCTGATCAATATTAACGCGTTTATCTTCACAGCGCTCCTGCGGTATCACCAGCCGGGGCACTGAGCCACACACAAGAGATCGAGGCCAAAATGATCAAACACGCTTGCTGATTTTGGGTGCTCCATTTGCAACACCGGGCATCCCATCTTCCAGAGCCCTCAGGGCTTCTCCACACTTTGTGTGTGCTTGAAGCACAACTCCTGTTGTCTTATTCCTGTCTCCAAGTGCAAATCCACCCTGAGTGCCCTGTGTGGGGTAGCAGGAATAGGAAGGAGAACCTTGTGGGCAGCTCCTTTGCTGCACAGCTGAATTCACTATGCTGAACTATGAAGAAAGGGAGAAATCCTGTGGGGAAAACCCCAACCATATAAAAACCAAGTAAACTTGTATTGGCCAGCAGTGTGCCCAGGTGGCCAAGAAAGCCAGTGGCATCCTGGCTTCTATCAGCAATAACGTGGTCAGCAGGACTAGGGCAATGACCATCCCCCTGTCCTTGGCACTAGTGAGGCCACACCTCCAACCCTGGGCTCAGTTTTGGATCCCTCACGAAAAGAAGGACTTTGAGGTGTTGAAGCGTGTCCAAAGACTGGCAACAGAGCTGGGGAAGGGTCTGGAGCACAAGTCTAATGAGAAGAGGCTGAGAGAACTGGGGGGTTCAGTCTGGAGAAAAGGAGATCTGGGGAGAGCTTCTCACTCTCTGCAACTACCTGAAAGGAGGTTGTAGTGAGGTGGAGGTTGGTCTCTTCTCCCAAATAACATGTGACAGGACAAGAGGAAATGGCCTCAGTTTGTACCAGGGGAGGTTCAGCTTGGGTATTAGAAAAAATATCTTCCCTGAAAGGGTTGTCAAGCACTGGCACAGGCTGGGTTAGTGGTTGGACTCAATGATCTTAAATGCCTTTTCCAATCTAAATGATTCTGTGGTGTTGAATTGGAAGTCTTTGGGAAACTTATTTTTTTGATATTTTGCAGCTTCTCTGTCCTTGCCTCATCACCTAATCTTCTTTTAACATAAACTTCGGACATATAATGTTCCAACTTGGTACTCCCCTCGAAACACAACTCTGGAAAGCCAAATCTGCCAAATTAACTGCAGAAGGATCCAGTTCTCAGTTTTACCAATCCTTGTCTCATTGGTGAGGCTCAGGCCATTGGATCCCAAGCCAGAGCTCCAACTCTGCAGCTCAGGGTCTGAGAGAAGAGATGTGAGAGCAGGGTTTGTGTTGGTCACGCAGCTCTCTAAGGTTATGAAACATGTCTGGTGATCTCACACTGGGTGCTTGGCACCAGAGAAACACTGGGATTTGGGACTCCAGAGCTCAACACCAGGAACCAAGGGGGGGGTGTGGTTTTGCTTTCTGTAACTTTTGTCACTGGGAGCACCTCCTGTCCCTCATCCCTCTGTCCTGCCCATCTCTCATCTGTTCCCTGCTCCTGATCTGTCTCCTGCCAGCTCTCCCATTGCCCACAACCATCTGCACCACCGTGTTACTCCTCTCTCTTCTGCTTTGGCAGTGATACTTTTTTTGAGTCCCACTGCACTTTTATATGACTGTGATTTACAACCCTGAGTTTAAAGATTTATTGCAATGCACACATGGCACAGCAGAGTGTAAGTGATGTGTTCAGCATAGTTATTATTCTCTTAAATGCCAATTTTTCCACAGTGGAACAAGTGGCCTCATGTTATCAAAACTTTTGTCCTCTAACTTCCTAGATTTATCCCTGTGAGAATAAAACCAGGGAAGAGAAGGCACAATTTAAAGGGGTTGGCTGGCATCTATAAACCTCATGAGCAATATAAGCACCTGGGAGCTTAACCAAGCACCAGATGGTCTTCAGGCAATTAACTGCAGGTTGAGGATTCACGTCTACTTCAGCTCTTGCTTATTCCACTTTACAGACATGGTTAAAAACCCGATGGCAATTTAAACTCCCTGTGAGAAAAGCAGCAGTGGCAGCACCCATGTGTCACCTCCTCTCCCTTGCTTCTACATGTTTTTGGACAGTGTTTTAGCTATCTAAGATGAGCAAGAGCCTTAGGTCATCTTAAAGAGCTTAAACTGATCTAAGGCTTTAATGTGCTTAAAGGTGGTGGAAGGACATAGATTATATTTAACCCTAGAAAGAACACAAACCACCATGTGCCTAGGATGTGCAGAAGTCTCTTGTTTGTCATGGATTTGTGTTCTTTTCTTCACATGCACCCTCTTGATGTACAGACCAAGTCAAAGTCCCCTAAAATCACTGAAAAGTCTTAAATTAGCTCAAAGGAACACTGATGTTGGCAGCAGCAGCAGCAGGTTCAGCTTGCTATTGTAGACATTCTTGGATGAGTCTATAATTTTCTGAACAGAACCTGTGGTGTCAAAACTAACCTGGAAAACATTAAAACCATAAGTAGTAGTTTCATCTCTGGTGAAAACCCAAAACCTGTGGTCCCCTATCAAAGTGCACCTTTCCGACTGCAGTTCTTTTAAATTACTATCCAATTAAAGAAACACAAGTGAGCCTTTATTTCTTTTTTACAATAAGCAATTTTCTCATTTAAAATAAGCAATTTTGCCTCCCCTTTTCAAGCAAGCAAATCTAATAATAAGTTAATTTTCTCACGACTCAGCATAATGTACAAGAGGATTTCCTCCAAATTTCCAAATGAAGCACAGGCTGGAGCTGCAGCATTTCCACCCTTGAAAATGCCAAAAAGTGCTGTGAATGCATGAAAAACAAAGTGAGTTTGGATGGAATTATTACCACGCTAGTCAGACCTGGCATCTAAAAAATATTAAGACGGTAACATGCGCTGCCAAAATTTGCTGATGCCTTGCACCAGGATTTTATTTCATCTCAGGCTTGTCCTAGAGGCTATGAAGCACCTGAGATGTCACTTTGCTTTGGATTTCCTGCCAAGGTCTACACTCAGGCACGACATGTTGTTATCAGCGCTAGCGGGAGCAGCGCAGCGCTGGATAACCTCGCTCCTGCTCTCCTGCAGTTTGAATGTGCACGTGCACCCATGCGTGCATGACACCAAGAACCCACCTTCTTCTCACCGGGGATGGCCCAAATTTTTTCTGTCCTGAGCAGAAAACCCACTCTCTGAGGTTGCTACGTGGTAGGAAAGGCAGCGGAGAACAGCTGTGGGCTCAAGTGCTGTTTGCTTTACGTGTGCGCTGCTCCAGCTCAGATGCTGGAGTTGCTGCCTTCCAGATTACAGCTTGCACGTGAGGTTTTAACCCTAAACAGCCAGGGACATGTGGGTGCTCCTCTGTTGGGGTCAGATCCCGGCGGCTGAGTGACAGGCACGTTTCTCATGTTCTTGCAGAAAAGCATCAATAGTGCTGGTTTGTACTTGGAAAGGTAGATTTGGCTGTATGGCTTAGAAGAATGTTGGGAAAGAGATCCAATCTTATAGAATTTTAGCGGAAGAAAACCGGGTTGCGGAGTGGAAAAGCTTCAAAACCAGACATGACTCTTTTATTTATGTTCATGACAATGTAGTTTGTACAGTGCCCATACTAATGGCCAGCAGTGAACATGGCTGTACCATATATGATGAACCACGACACCGTTTGGAAGGACCCAAACAGTAAAACTGTGCTTTCAAATATTACTCTGAAAATCCTATCACTTTATCCTGAAATAAAATATCTCACATAGAAGGTGATTTTCAGTTTTCCCCCCAAATTTACAATATTTCCACAAAAAAAGCTGGAACTTGTCCATCTGCAATATAAGGGTTTGGGTACTTGTTGCATGGAGTGGTTGGGTGCTCGTGCAGCATGTGTAGCTCTTTCAAACACACATCAGCCACGTCTGCTCATTAGCCAGTTACTGACACAGCCCTTGGCAGAGCTGCAGAGCATGCCCAGGTAATGAGAGATGGCCTCCATGCAGCCACTAAAAGGGTCTGAATTGATGTTTTATTGTCAGTTTTAATGCTGGCATTTCTGTGTGCTTCATTTTACCACTCCATTACTGTTCTTGTAATCTGGTTGTATGTAATTAAACACTGAATACAGTCGTACAGAGCCCCATAGCTGCAGCCTATCCTGCCACTCCAGAGGGAACTTTTCACAGAAGATTTTAATACCTGTTCTTCAAATAGCTACAATAGCTCTGCAGGAGCTTGTCAGTCAAGGAAGATTACAGACTCCCTAAATTCAGCCTGACATGATAGATTGTAATGACTCTGAAGGGGCTTTTACAGTCTATTGTGCCAGTGGTCCCTGCCTAATAGGAGCATCTCCTACACTTCTCATTAAAACTCTAATGGCTCCAGAGATTTCTGTATTACCAGTTACTTCAAATATGAGTTGTTTTGTCACAAAAAAGCACATTCATGCCATGCTAAAGGTGCAGATTAAATAAAGAAAATAGAACTTAGATTTACTGTACTTTTGCTTTTAACTTATGCCGTGTTGATGCTGAGAAATTGCAGCACTGGCAAGAATTTGAGCAATTTCAAGTAAAATTTTTACCCGTTGAAAGCTGGGATGGAGAAGTGGGCGACGCTGTCTGTGCAGTGAGGTTTTAACATGATGCTGTGGGGACCAATGTGGCACCATAAATAATAGTGGTGGATGGTTTTGCTATGCCATAGCTCCAAGGTAAGTTACAGTGCTCTTCTTCTGGATGGATGGAGCTCTTTGGCCTCCACTGTGCTGGAGGTCAGGGCAGACCATCACACTTGCCCTCTCTGGCCTCACACGCTCTCTCAATCTTCTCCTGAAGACAGGAGGTTACCTGTCAGTAGCCCCACTCAGTAACCCCAAATCACAGCGTGGCATTTCTAATACCAAGTGATTTACACGTGGTGAAAAAGAGAGGAAACGTCACGGTGGTGCGGGTTGAAGGGGAACTTGCATTTGATAGTCAGCTGCATCTTTTTAGGTCAGTCACATCTTTCATTTCCTGCGTATGCAGTGGCATTGTGAGGCTGCCTGGGGACTCCAGGTGACACTACCACGGATCACGCAACAAAGAAAATCATGAGGGTAGTGAGAAGAGAGGAATAAGTCTTGAGCAGAAGGAACTCTGTTCTAAAGTGCATGCTGTGACATAAGCATCCACTGCAGGAAATCCCAAACTGTTTGGGCTGTCCATGTGGCTGGACAGCCACCAAAGCATCGGAGTAGAGGGGTGCAGTAATAAATCAGGGCTGGCACATGCAAAGCAGAGTGGCTCTGCCCAGCAGAGGGTAGCATTGACCAAACACCCCAACCTGTATTCCAAGTTTACATTTTCCCCCACCTATGAACTCCCACCTCTGCCGCAGCACCTCGGAGATGAGAGGCACAACTCAGCCCAGAGCCAGGGAAAGCCTCACAGGCTGATACTTTGTACATTCTGCTCATAAAACATGAGAAATCTGGAAAATCAGTTTTTAAAGTAGAATTTTAAGGACTCTATTAAAAGACATAATACACATTAAAAAGTTATGTGCATACAGTCACATTAGTAAAGTAAATGTTATTTAGCTCCTTTTATTTAGAGTTATTTCCAGATACTGATTTGATGATCAGGTTTGGAGCTGACCAGGTTTGGAGGTGCCCTGGAGGCACTGGAGTGCCTGTGCCTGCCAGCAGCAAAGCCTCAGATTTAGTCAACTAAGTTGGGTGTCCCAAAAGAATTGCATTTTTTTAGTGCCCTACCTATTCTGAAACTGCAGCCCAAAGACCTTAACTATAAACATATCTCGGTTAGCCTAGACTATCCTTTTCCCTGCCTGTCACCCCGCATCAGAGCTCAGCCCATGCCCGATGCGACGACGCTAGAGGTCTCAGTGTCGCTGAGAAAAAGCTGCCTTTAGCAATAATCCCAGCCACGCGTGTGTGACAGTGTGACAGGCCGATGCCGTGCCCGGCTCAGACGGCGGTGCCGGCGGGGTGGGCACGGTGTCAGGGCTCGGGGCTCTGGCCGGGGCTGCGCGGCGCCCATCCCCTGCCCCTGGGCTGCGCGGCCCCACTGTTTGGGTGCTCCTCGCTTCGCTGGGTGCAGAGAGAGCTGTGCTGGGGAAGGGTGGTCCTTGCCAAGGGGTGCGTTTCTGCATCCCAGGGCACGGCAGCCCCCGCGCATCCCAGCGCAACCCGGCGCAGCCCCGCGCAGCGCCCGGCCAGGCAGCGCGGCCGCTTGTGGTGTGGCTTTTGAATTTATTTTTTTTTCCCCTGCCTTTTTTTTTTTTTTTTCCCCTTCCCTCTCGCTGCTTTCCCTCCCCTCCCGTTTGACGTGCGCGGTTTTGGTGCAATGCGAATTATCTTCATTCAGTCAGGAGGGGCAGCGCCAGGCAGCAGAGCAGCGGCGGGGCTGCCTCCTCCTTCTCCCCCCTCCTCCTCCTCCTCTTCTTCCTCCTCCCATTGCCATAACAACCGCGCACAGCCGCTGTGCCCGCGGGGCCGCATCGCTCCGCACCGCACCGCGCCCGGGAGCTGAGCATCCCACGGGGCCCCGCACGGGAGGGTGGGGGAAGAGAAACAGTGACCCCCCCTCCCTTAGGAAAAAAAAAAAAAAGGAGAG